>CM052811.1:89628268-89705151 GCA_028533885.1 Nasua narica | reverse complement strand
CTATGGCTGCAACTCTCTCTAGCATTTTATTTATTTGACAGAGAGAGAGAGAGAGAGATCACAAGTAGGCAGAGAGGCAGGCAGAGGGAGAGGGAGAAGCAGGCTCCCTGCTGAGCAGAGAGCCCGATGTGGGGCTCGATCCTAGGACCCTGGATCATGACCTGAGTCGAAGGCAGAGGCCCTAACCCACTGAGCCATCTCTGGCATTTTAGTAACAGCCCTCTTCCCCAGGCCTACAGGATAATGGTTTCTCACTTATGCTGGGTCCTGGGAGCTTTACCACCTCTAGCTGCTTCCCTTAACTTTGACCACAGTTTTGTAAATAATGCCTTCATTATTTACAAAGCCTTTGAATGGGCCATCTTACTTAATGGAACCTTGACTGTTACAGAAAATTAGATGTTGGTGGATCTAAACGTTTCACATGCCGACCAGGACAAATACTCAACTTCAGGGTAGTGGTAAGAATTAAATGGGTTATGTTCCCGGGGGCTTAGTGCATCACAAGACTCAGTAACTCGAAGCTCCTATTATTATTTTGCCATGTTTGTGTGGAAGAAGCTAATTAATACTACGTGTTTGGGAGGCATAAAGTCCCCACACATGTCCCATCTAGTTTCTTTTTCTGTTTTTTTTCAATAACCTGAAAGAAGTCATTTCCAAGGTAGTGGGAATAATGCTATTAGGTTCCCAATGGCACAATGTTGAATTTTCTGAGGCAAATTCAAAGAGATGGGACAATGACAAGGCTTTGTGGTATATTATTTAAGGGCCTGATAAGGGGTAACTGTTGGTATTCCATTATTAAAATGACATAATAGATTCTGAATGGAGGCACGAGCGGGGCAAGGATAAGGAACAAGGAATGGGGTGGCTCTTGTTGGATTTCTGCTGCTTTCCCTTTGCAATAAAAAGTTCTGGGCAACCAAGAGTCTGTGACCCAGTACCAGGAAAGAGATCACATTTAGAGCTATTTAAAAAAAACCCTGAAGAGTTCTACATGGAGGGATTCTCAGAGATAGCATAGTTCAAGGGTCTTCTTGTACAGACAAGTAAACTGAGGCCTCGAAGCCGCAATGCCTAGGTCAGGGATGACAAATGTGTGGTTCATGTATGACCACTAGTTCTCCCATATCCCTGATAGACATAAACAGTTGACCATGGCACTGGTTCCCATGTAGCCCAGACAAGACCTCCTGTTCCTTCAACTGACACGCTCCTTCTCTGAAACCTCTCAAGTAAGATAGGGAGGCACCACCTACACATCCAGTTGCCATCCACTGGAATAGAAGCAGTCTGTCATTCTCAGATCTAGAGTTTAGGGATCGTAACTCTGGTTAGTGATAGAGAAGAACAGTGCTGATTTTGCCTTTTACAGCTTGAGTTTTCAAATTTCATAATTATACAGATGAGCTGAAATATAGGTTTTTTAGGCTATGTCCATAGATCCAGTTTCCCTGGTTTCAGTTATCCAGAGTCAACCACAGTCCAAAAGCAGATGATCCTCCTTCTGATGTATTGTCAGAAGATCAGTAGCAGCCTAACATTGTATCCCAATGCCTGCGTCACTCACCTCGCTTCATTTCATCCCCAAGGCATTTTGTGATCTCGTATCATTCCAAGAAGGGTGAGTACAGTACCACGAGGTATTTTGAGAGAGGGACCACGTTCACATAACTTTTATTACAGTGTATTTTAAAGATTTTTTTTTATTTGACAGAGAGAGATCACAAGGAGGCAGAGAGGCAGGCAGAGAGAGAGAGGGGGAAGCAGGCTCCCTGCTGAGCAGAGAGCCCGATGTGGGGCTCCATCCCAGGACTCTGAGATCATGACCCATGCCAAAGGGAGAGGCTTTAACCCACTGAGCTACTCAGGCGCCCCTTAAGATTTTATTTATTTGACAGAGAGAGAGAGAGAGAGAGATCACAAGTAGGCAGAGAGGCAGGCAGAGAGAGAGGGGGAAGCAGGCTCCCCGCCGAGCAGAGAGCCCGATGTGGGGCTCCATCCCAGGACTCTGAGATCATGACCCATGCCAAAGGCAGAGGCTTTAACCCACTGAGCTACTCAGGCGCCCCTTATCACAGTGTATTATTATTATTTATTATTATTATAGAGTGCAAGTGAGCAGAAAAGGGAGTGGCGAAGGGAGAAGAAAGAGAATCTGAAGCATGGAGCCCAGTGAGATGCTCAATTTCATGAACCTAGATCATGACCTGAGCTGAAATCAGGAGTTGGACACTCAATTGACTGAGCCAGCCAGGTGCCCCTACAGTATATTATTATTACTCTTCTATTTTATTGTTGTTAATCTCTCACCATGCCTGATTTATAAATTAAACTTTATCGTAGGTGTGTGCATATAGGAAAAAACATAGTATGTATATAGGGTTTGGTACCACCCATGGTTTTAGGCATCCATGGGTGTCTTGGACTGCATCCCCTACTGATAAGGGAGGACCGTTGTAATTTAGAATAAGCTGCAGCAGCAAGTGTGAGAGAAAAGGGAGTTGGGTGCCTATGTGTTCATTTAGCATTTGTCTGAAAGTTACCCAGGCTTATGATTTATTTCTTTTTCTTCTTTTTGCCACCTTCCTTTGGTCTATTTACCTGCCAATTAAGACCAAACTGATAAGGCCAATTAGAGGAAATGTAAATCAGTCTCCTTTTCTCCTTGCTTGGCTAAAATGTTTGGTAGGCCCAAAGTCTCTAGACTATTTGCTTCTAGTTTAAGTTATTCATAGTCATTTATCCATCACTCTGGTGAAAGACAGCATTGGTTTCAACAAATAGCTGTGCTCATTTATCCATGTTGCACATCATTCAGGCATTTGAAAGGACTGTGAAGGATTTTCTTCTGCCTTCAGGGACCTGTGAGGTCGAACCATGTGAACTTGTGGATACTCAACTGTTTTTAAACTACAAAAATGGCAATTTCATATGGTTCCATCTAAAACTTACCACTTACCCTTTCTCATTCTTATATATAAATCCCTGAAAATAGAAGTCTGCAAATGTTAGAATTTAATAGTTAACAAAATTGTTTTTTTTCTGAGAGTAACTATGTGACATTCAATAATGACGAAAGATATTTGTTGTCATTAGGTCAATGTCAGATCAAAAGAAGCCAACCCCATCAATCTCAGCAATCTGGTTCATGCTGCTCAAAGATGATAAGACCCAAGCAAAACAGTTGCACTCGACAACTCTAGGAGGCACCTTTCACATTCTGGTTAATGTGTGTAATGGTCATGAAATCAGGGGAGCGTCGTCTTCTTCCTACAAGTTACCACCCTATACAGTAAATGTTGGAAATATGGGCCCCAAACACTTAAATCTTTAACCTAAGTGGGTCTTGGCCAGATTCCCTACAGAGACTCTGATATTAATGAGAAAAATAAGCCAGATATGAGGAAGTTTCAGGAGTCCCAGATTGTCTGCCTATGGCTACGTAAGCCTTGTCAAAAGGTTTTGTTTAGAGTTTTATTTCACCCAGTTATCTAAAACCTGCCAGTTGTGGACGCTACAGTGTATTATTATTATTTATTATTAGAGAGAAAGTGCGAGTGAGCAGGAAGGGGAGTGGCTAAGGGAGAAGAAAAGGAACTCCATGAAGATGGTTATCATTGGGCTCTTAAATTGGATCTCAGAGATAGAAGTAAGACTGTAATTAGGAACTTGACCTCTGGTCTCTGGACTTAGAGGAATAGGGTTCTCAACCCAGCTTTACTACCTCTAGGGGTTATATGTAAGCAATTTACTTGGTCCTCAGCCTCAGTTTTCCCACTTGTGTCATGGTGACAGTAACTGAATATATTTCACAGGTTATTAGCTAATGCATGTAGAGTGTACCTACTACTGAAAAATGTCGGTAGTTGTTATTGGTATGACACTGCCCCAACACACTTCGGAAAGTGAGGTGCACATTGTGCTCTGCCCAGATTGCTCTTACCTGCCGGGTGCACCTATGCCAGCATCTGCCAAAAGCTTGAACCTTGACTTCCAGAAGGTTGTCTCTGGGCACTTGGAGCTGCCTAACCACCTAAGAACTGTGAGGGCCTGGGAGTTTCCGTTTCCAGCCAGCTCCAGCTTAGCCATTTGTAGCCAAGTGCCTACTGGGACTACGAAAGCTCAGCTTCCATAGTAATTTGGGCTCTAGAGCTCCCCATGGGATCAGGCAGAGGCTGGAGATTTGTGGCGGATTTCAGCCCTTGCTCAGTTTCTTCCCTTTTACTGCCCACTGACCCCCTACCTGTTTTCTCCTGAAGGCACTACTTCCTTATGGAAGTCACTGGCACATGACTCCTCGCCTCCTGAAACCTGACCAGCTGCAGAGAGTGTTGTGTTTCATCCGCACCAAAGTTTCGAGGTAGGAGTCCCATTTTACAGATATGGCAGTGGAGGCTCAGGGGGCCACCTGGGTCTCCAAAGTTCCCTTGGTTGGTCAAGCACCTGGACTCCTGCCGTGCCAGTTGCTTTGTGCTGGGCGGCCGGCACCTGTCCCCAAATTGTTTATCTCTGTTTCCCCAGGTTTTGGTAAGAATAAGGGAAAGGCTAGAGTCAATGATCCTATGAAGCATTTGGTATTGAGGAAGCAAACGACCTTGGTTTAAGAAAAAGGTCATAAATCTTATCACAAGGGCTGGATCCTGTTGCTTTTGAAACCACATGGCAGAGATTCTCTGATAGCAGCAAGAAGGGCCTGGGAGGGAACCTGAGGGCTATTGTATTTCTATGTGCAGGGTATCCTGCAGCCTGCTTGATGCTGGCATCGGCTTGCTTCGTGCTTGAACTGGTTATTAAAGTCTAGACGCAACATAAAAGCATGTAAATTGGTTCCAGCCATCTCTAGTAAAAACTTCAGCTGGAGCTGGGAAGTGATTGGAGCATCTCTTGGTGTAATTAAAATTGACTCTTAAAGTTTCTTTAGCTTAATTGGTAACACTTTCTTTGGAAGTTGGTGAAAGCGTCTTGCTGTGAAGGTTAAATGCATTTCTGTGTATAAGATCAGAATTCAAATATAGTTTTATGGACACATTTACAGTTATGTTCCACCCGGGTGGTCTTTTTTTTCTTGTATCTTTTCTATTTAAGATTTATGCTGTCATTCACCGCAGTCTAAATGTGTTTTGATAAAAAGAAAAAAAATGAACCGTTGCTGACGCATTTCAAACAGAGAGCTGGTAATATTTTGAAGCTTTCAGTAAATTGAACGGCAGTTTGGTCTAACTCAAGCTCCCTCCTTCCCCGAAGCTCTTCACTTTGGAGTTTAGTGTTTGAACTTTATTTGTTATCCAGAAATTCAAAGTGGCTACTACTCTTCAGCTGGGTCCAAAGGTAGGAAGCTGGGCTCTTTCTGAGATGGTCATGTCCTTCGTGTGGCTAAACCCATTTAACCCCATTATTTGAGAACACATGCGTTTATACACATGAATGTGTTTATATGCACTGAAACTTTTCTCCATTGGTTTTGCTTCTTGAGAGTCTGGCCAGAATAATAGGTTCTTATAGTCAAAAAGCCTATGCTTTTAAATTTTGGGGGAGTGACCAGGAATAAAGCTTCCAGTTCCCTGACTCCCCTTAATCCAGATGTGGGGGAAGGCCTGCTTGATTTTACATTCATGGTCATTTACTCTTCTTGATTCTCTCGGGCCATGACTTGATTCTAGTCTTAGGATCTATGTCTACCCATACTTGTTTAGCAGGTTGACTACCCATTTTTGAATCAACCCCAATATTATCTTTTCATATGTATGTAGGGGTTGAGGTTTGCAAACAATGTTATGAGGACCATACTAGTAAAAATCACTCTGGTCCTTGGATCTTAATGCAACAGTTGTTGATATTTCTGTGTTTTTCCCTCATACTTGTTCACAATTAGATATATTTTTATATGGTTTCAGTCTTCACCATATAGATCTGATTTGAAATCAATAATCCTTTATTTTAAATAAATAATAGAACTTAAGTGTTCCCATTAGCCATGTACTTATCATAGAACGTAAAAATATTGAAAAGTATTTTACTGTTGCTCAAAGACAATGCCTGTTAACATTTTAGTGTTTATTTTTTCAAACTTTTCTAGACACCTGCTGCTATTCTTCCTGTATAATTTGATCATATTGAATATATAATTTTGTTTTCTGCTTTTTAATTTTATATTTATTTCATATGATGTTAAGCATATTATTATAAATCTTTGATAAATATCATTTAAGTGGCCACATATTATGGTGCATTGACAGGTTATAATTTGCTTTAGAATTCTCTTATTAGAAGATCATGTTCCTGGTTTTTTTGGTATCATAATGTTGCAAATGGGTGTGATAATTGTAAATTCAGATTTTTTTCTGTATCTGGGATTATTTCCTTATTATAGATTCCTAAAGATGAAACTGTGTGATTAAAGAAAATGAAAGAATTTTAGGCTCTTGATAATATTGTCAAAAAACTTTCCAGAATACTGTATCAATTTACAATTTGGCTAACAACACATAGGGCTACAATTCTTGGTATGGTTATTTTCATAGAAAAAATGGCATCTTGTTTAATTTGCATATTTTTGACTAATGGGGATGTTCAGGTAGAAGGATGTTAAAACTGTAGTTTTTGGGGTACTGCTCAGAGATCAAGAAAACAACAACAACAACAACAACAACAAAGTGGAAAGCAAGTCCAAGATCCAAGTAGAAACCAGGTCCTAATGCGATGGCATCATTTGAATGCTTAGATTCAGCTATCCATGGGATTTTTCAGTTATGTAAACCAGTTAAATACCTGTTTTTGCTTAAGCCAGTTGACTTGGGGTTTCTGTCACTTACCACTAAAAGAGACCCATAGATACCCCATTTTAAGGAAATCTTTTTTTTTTTTTAAAGATTTTATTTATTTATTTATTAGGAAAGAGAGAGTGAGAGAGAGCATGAGAAGGGAGAAGGTCAGAGTGAGAAGCAGACTCCTCATGGAGCTGGGAGCCCGATGCGGGACTCGATCCCGGGACTCCGGGATCATGACCTGAGCCGAAGGCAGTTGCTCAACCCACTGAGCCACCCAGGCGCCCCCATTTTAAGTAAATCTTTTAAACTTCATTCATTCATTTATTTATTCAAGTAATATTTATTGAGCACATGCTCTATGCCTGGCACTATGAATAAGTTCAGCTTCCAGTTGTATGGAGAAGAAAGAGATAAAAATTAAAGCTCAAGTTTTCTGTAGTCCCTGGACTACTTCAGGGAGGTGTGGCTATGAGTGATAGCTGAATTGCCAGAAGACATGCAGGAAATTTTATGAATCTCAAAATATCCATCCCAAGAAGTGGGAGAGAATGAGGCCTAAGGGAAGGGGTGTGTGTGTGTGTGTGTGTGTGTGTGTGTGTGTGTACACATGTGGATGTGCATGTGTGTGTGTGCATATGTGTATGTTCATTGGGGGGATAGAGTTTATTGAAGATTTATAATAGTATTTGTAGAGTATCTGGAAATGGTCACTAAATATAAATTTTATTACTTGATGTATCAATTATCTATTGCCAAAATAATGCAACATAACAAGTAGCCACAAAGCCTGAGATGCATATGACAGTAAGCATTTTTGTTCATAAATCAGTGGTTTGGGCAGGATGGTTCTGTGGATCAGAGCTAGGCTCAGTAGGGTTTACTCCCGTGCCTGTGATCAGTTTCAATTTGGCTGAGTAGCTTTGCTGTTCTTGGCTGGACTCCTTCAGATGTGCAAGACCTTGACTGGGACAAGTAGGGCTGGCTCCACTCGTCTGTCCCTTGAGCATTCTAGCTAGGGTGTGCTCATATGGAAAACAGAGGAGCAAGACAGTAAGTGAAAAGATGCAAGCATGTTTTAAGACTTTGTTCAAATCACCTCTGCTTGTATTTAATTGACCAAAACAAATCACATGGTCAAATCCAGGGACAAGAGGTCGGCACTGCACTATTATGTAGCCAAGGGCAGAGATCCAGGGAGAGGTGAAGAATTGAGGCCATTTTCCCACCTGTCTACCACAATGGGTTGGCTTATATATCATTCATTAAGACAAATATTCTTATAATTGATTTAGTTTGTTGGAATGTAGACCATTTAAGTCTCTGAGATCCTTGAAAAATAAAGCTCTTCTAAGAGGAGTCTTGATCAAGTCAGCTCTCCTCCAAACACTTGGGACTTTTCCTTTTCTCCAGAGAAAGACCCCAGTATTTTGAGTCTTTTTTTTTTTTTTAATAAAAAAGAAAAATGCTGTTGGACTAAAAATGTCCTGTCTTCGTTTAGGGAGCTTAAGTTTCCGAAGCTGGAAGCTATGCATGTATTTTTTTGCCAAGGTCGAATCTGGGCCTATGGTTTCCACTGTCTTCTTGAAAGAAAGAAAAAAAAAATCCAGAAAAATTCCTGGGGCACTATACTATACCCTTCTTCCATATTTTATGTAAATTTCTAAAAGGTCTGATTGCTTTTGGTATGAGTGGTCCAGAAGAATTATTGCGATTGGCTTTTTAAAAAGTCTATTATAATTTTACTTTTGGTTTTCTGATTTTATGGATTTTTATCGTGTTTGGTCTTTACAATCCACAAGAAGTTCTATTTAAAAAATGTCTCAAACTTTTTGCTCTCTGCCCTTTATAGGATTCCAATTCTGAAGGGTCATTGAGGTCAAGACACGGAGTAGGACTCTTCATCTAGCTATCATTTTTTCGTTAACCACAGGTGGATAGTCTAGATGTAAAACCAGGCTCTACTACTTATTAGTTGGATTGCTTGAAGCAGGTTAACATACTGTTTTTAGCCTTGACTTTCTCTCCTGTAAAACGAATGTCACAATATTGTCATGGTGCTGTCACAGTGTTGTCATGGGGGTTAGATGAGGTGATGTATGTAAAGCCCTTTGCCCAATGGACTTTAGGAGGTAGTAACTGTTCAGTATTTGGAGATTGTTCCTGTGTTGTGACCTTATTCGATGTTCATTGCCATCAGCATTGTCCTTGACACCACCCATATAGGCTTGGGATGATTCTAGGAATGACCCCGGCAGAGGACTTGGCAGCAGAAAGCACACGGAGGCAGAACCTTGTCCTGCTTTTCATGGGGGTCTGTTCCCTTCAGTATCCAACTGCTCGTCTACTACCTCAGACCTCTTATTTCCCTGCATTTGGCCCCCATGTCCTTTCGAGGGGCCCTCACTCTCCACAAAGATGTTATGAGGATTCAAATATGAAGACCAGTGATTCTCAAATTTGGCTGCACAATGGAATTTCTTAGGAAACTTTTAAAATAATACTAATGCCTGAGCCCTGCGCCCAACGATTCTAATTTACTTTATCTAGAGTAGGGTTCAGGCATCGTATTTTTAAAAAAGTTCTCTGTGTGAGGGTAATATTCAGCTAGAGTGAAAATTACTGGACCAACCTATTTCAGGGCTTCTAAACAATTTTTCTAGTTTATTCTACTTTTATTATGATCCTGCTTTTTTTTTTTTTAAAGAGAGTGGGGGCGGGGAGTGGCAGAAGGAGAGAGGAAGAAGGAATCTTAAGCAACTTGCATGTGCAACACAGAGCCCAATACAGAGCTTGATCTCAGAACCCTGAGATCATGATCTGAGCTGAAATCAAGAGTTGGACACTTAACTGACTGAGCCACCCAGGCATCCCTAGGATCTTACTTATCATTTGGTTGCTCCAGCCTACAGACCTTCCTTTTGGAAGAGGTGTTTGTTTTCTCAGTAGCAAACTGGCATCTCTGGTAAAAAAGCCAATGGCTCTATCATGATGTTCTGGGAGCTGCCAGTACCTTAAATATCATTAGACTGATTTTCCATCATGGCCCCCCAAATTTCGTCCTGAAAATTATCACCCACATATGTGCAACAAGAACAATTTCACCTTACACTTAGGCAGTGATTTATACTCTTCAACAAGTTTTCACATTTTATATGAGAGGTACTGCAGTACAGTGAATGGTCCCAAGTTAGGACCTGAAAAATCTGGTGTTTTACTTACATCACTAATTTGTTATTGTGACTTGGGCCATAGCTCTTAATTTCTCTAAATTTTCTGAGGGTACTTCCTTACTTGCTCTCTTTAAAGAATTCCAGTGTGATGCATAGATATATCCCTGGCTCCTTGTTCCATTTGGCAGATGAAGAGACTGAGGCATAGAGTGGAAAAGTGAGTTATCAAGCCATAGGTCACAGCTTGGAGGTCATCAGTCAGGCTCCCATGGCTCAGGTTCGTAGCCCAGTGTAGGTACTACTGCCCCACATTAGCAAATTATCCAGAGGACTGAAAGATGTGTTGTTCCAGCTGAAAGAAGTGGGATTTAGAAGACCAGCTCTGTGCATATACAATAGGTCCTTTTACCTCCTCAGTTCCCTTCTTCTGCTTTCTCCCTCACTCCTAGGCCAGTTGGGATGCCTTTGAGCAATAGATTCCCTTTCACAGCTGCAGGTCATGAAAACCCAAAGTTTTCTCTATTCTGTTGGCATTTGCATTCTTGTTCTTATGGACTTTTCTGAGCACAGAGTCAGAGAGGGGTGGCAGAGACTGCCTAGATATTTCCCAAATGTGCTTTAACTTCTTCCTGGCATATAACTAAACTATATCTTCCAGCCTCCCTTGCAATTAAGTTTAGCCAGTGACCGAGTTCTGGCCAACAGAATGTGGGTGGAAATGATGTGTGCTGAAATCTCCCAGGGGCATCCGCTGTGGGCCTTCCACGTCTATTCTTTCCACCATGGAAGCCATGTAATTGAAGACAGGGAAGCAACAGGATAGAACCCAGGTCCCTGGATCAGAGTTTAAAGAAGAGCTCCCTGATCAAGAAAACTTGCACTGAAAAATTATATAAGCAAGGAAAAAACCCCTCAATTTTGCTAAACCTTTGTGATTGTAAAGTTTTCTTGCTTTATCACCTTAAAACTAACTGATGAGACAGAAAAAGGATTGGTGGTTTAGTGAGAGGGTTCCTCTCAGATCCAGAGTTCTCTGTGGCATCACCTGGAACCATACCCTTCCTCAGCTCCTTCCTCTGCCCCTGTCTTACAGGTTTCACCTAAGGGTCCTCCCTTATAAACCATGTGGACAAAAATCCCTATCTCAGGCTTGGCTCCACAGGGTCCCAATCTAATGTGCCCCACCCCCCCCAACTAGAATATAAGCTTCGAAGGGTGGGAATATACTTTGTTTCATTATTCTCTACTGAATTTCTAGTTATCCAATGAATGAATGTATTAACACTTTATATGTATAAGTAACTAGACACTGTGGATAAGTATAAGGAAATGTAAGTCATGGATTTGACTCTATGTTCTATCAAGTCTTATCTAAAGGTTTTGTTTTCTATGAACTTTAAAAGAATGTAGACAATATCATATAATCTGTTTTTCATTTTTTCTTAATGTGCAATAATAAAGTGATAACACCATTTTATTTAATGCCCTTATTTTTAAATATGAGAGAGATTTAATTGTGGAAGTGATTTTTAAGGTAATTTTCCTTTTCTTTGATCAGTTCTTTATATGCTTATTTTTTTCTGAAGAGTGGGCATTAGAGATTTTTTTTTTTATTTTTGAGTAAAACTTGGGAAAGAATTTCATATAAATGGTAAAAGTTATCCTGGCCATAGAAGCAAAAAACATATCCACTTTAGAGACCTTTTAAAGCCAAACATAATTCCTTTAAAGAACACTATCCCAGACAATGTGGCCTTTGCTTTGGAAGGCCTGCTTCTGGCACAAGGGGGCTTCTCATTTGAGCAGTGGGAGAGAAACGGTAAAGAGCATGCAAAAAGCGATTGCTTTAAGCGTATTGGCTTTTCCTTTCATATTTGCAGTGTGATCCTATTATATTGAAGCAATGAGGTCATTGAAGTGTGCCTGGCTGGAGGTTTGCTGTTTTCCACTATTCTTTCCTTAAATCTTTTTGTCAACCATGTTCTCCTTGACCAGCAGAGCAGCTGTCTGTGTAGTTATAATCCCATTAAAAAGGCCTCTATTAGGTCAGTAATATATTTATAGAGAAATTAGTCACCTGGGTTGTTGGGTGATTCTTCTGTTTAGACATATTGTACCCTAGAAAAGTAGGGCTCTCCTCTTCTTGTTAGATAAGGCCTGCTGCCTTGTCACGGTGCCATATTGGCTGAAACCGATTAGCAATTAACATGGAACATGCCTTCTTCTGTCCTAAAGCCCCCTTAATCTTTGCCACTGATCATATTCCTTTCAAGCTTTGCTGATAAAGCTGAGATTGTAGATGTGCCTGGGTGTATGGGGCTTATAGTATTAAGTGAAAATATGACAGGCATTAAATGACCATCCTGATGAGAAAGGTGGGGCCTCTAACCACAAAGACTTTCTAAACCTGTTCAAGTGCATTTGAGTAGTGTCCTAAAATTAGGAGTACATCTTCCTGCCCAGATTGCATTCTTTTTTTCTAAAGAGATTTTACATTCTTGCTGTCTGAGTTCAGGTCTAATTATATTCTGCTAAGAGGAAAGGCAAGAGGCTGAATTACAGTAAAGGAATATATCAGATTATGAAACTATCCACGATTAGTGGGTTGAGGTTTCATTTTTGGAAGCTCATCATGTTTTGAAAACCATAAAAAATAGGGCACTTTTTAGCAGACTTCATAATAAAAGAGGGTGCCATTGAAGTCAATCCATATACTATCACATGTCCTTTGTACTGATCTCTTATTTCTCAAAAAATGGAAGTATTGATTTTTGAGACACCAAAAGTATCCTCTTCAAGGATGACCTCTAGGTCTCTCTCACTGTAATTCCTCAATAGTTTAGGAGACTTGGAAATGCCCGGATGCAGAAGGAAGTGTCATTGGCTAGCTGGTGGGTGCTTGCTCTCAGAATATTGGCGGGATGTTGGAGATAGAGGTGCAAAAGAAAGACAACCTTCTGAGTTTCAGGTGTTGTAATCAACATTCAATGCCAGGTAGACTTTCAGGAAAACCATAATCAAATTTGCAGAGCAGACCGTAAGATTTAAATAAAGGGGTGTGAAACAGACGAGTGAAGAAAAACCAGCATATTTATACAGAAGAGCTGAAATTTCCTCAGCTGTCTGGAATTATTTAAACATCAAATTCAAAGTGAAATTCAGAGAAACCAGGGCTTCAGTTCTGCAAGTCAGATGTTCTGAACGTCCCATTTGGTCCTGCCCTCAAACTCCTCCCACTTCTCACCTGGAGGTTTCTTGCTGTTCTTTTCTGTGTTCACCTGCCCCCTCCCCCTCATTATCTAGTACTTAGTCCTATTCAGAGAATATGTAGCTCTCTACCTTGGGTGTATACAGATTTTCATTTGAGAAAACTGAAAGAGAGGGGTCAAGACTTAGAGCTCTTAAAACATTAACTTGCACAGGTTCAAGAAAACTGGTTGTTTTTGTGCTTTCATAAATTCTGCATTTCAACCAAATAGCATACTCAAGTGATACTCATTAGAGAAACAATTTGTGGTGTTTCTATGGCCCCCACATGCTCATACCTATTTTTAAGGCCCACAGGACTCAAGATGCCAATTTCCTTCAGAGCTGGTAAATGACCACATGACGGCATATCCTCTCTTGATCCTTACTGTATCCTCTCAGGTTTATTTCTCCTTGTGACTGCAGGGAAATTCTCTAAGAGTGGAGTATTCCAGAGCACTGCTGTCCTGTAGAACTTTCTCTGGTGATGGAGATGTTTCCTGCACTGTCCTATCAGTAGGTACCAGCCACTTGGGATTCTTGGGCACTTCAAGTGTGGCTCGTGTGACTGAGGAACTAAATCTTTCATGGCATTACACTGTAATTCATTTAAATCTAAATAGCCTCATCCATGGGGCTAGTGGCCACTGCCCTGGACAACTCTGGGGAAGTAGGGAAATTTGTCTAGTAGCCAAACTGGGGAAAGATGGTATAAATCACACGTCTTGAGATACAGTGTAATTTAGAGCCAGATAGGATGGTTCAAATCTGACCTCTGCTTTTTTGAACTGTGAAGTGGTGGTAGTTGTTTAGTCTCTCTGTGCCTTAGTTCCCTCATCTGTAAGTCAGGAGATGATAATGATAGCAGTATGTACTTCCAAGTATCCGTCTAACAATTTATTGACATAGTGAACATGTAGGAGAATACCTAGCATGTAGACAGAGTTAAAAGTAGTCAATACCAATGGTTTAATTGCCCTGAGATTCTGCTCTTGGAACCATTGGGATACAATTGGGAAGATTGGGTGGAGCATTTAAATTTTCATAGGTGCTCAATCTTGAGAGTTTTCATCGTGCCTTTCTTTTTAGCATTATTAGTTAATTAAATCATACATTTATCTAACAAATAAGACTGTTTTGTGCCACCCTTTTTTTTAAGTTTTTTTTTTAAAGATTTCACTTATTTATTTGACAGATTAAGAGAGAGATCAGGTAGGTCTCGGAGAACAGGTAGGCAGAGAGGCAGGCAGAGAGAGAGGGGGAAGCAGGCTCCTCGGTGAGCAGAAAGCCCGATGCGGGGCTCAATCCCAGGACCGTGAGATCATGACCCGAGCTGAAGGCAGAGGCTATAACCCACTGAGCCACCCAGGCGCCCCTGTTTTGTGCCACTCTTGTCCTAGAGGCTAGAGATATAATGAACAGAACATTGTACCTGTCCTCAAGTTTATAGTCAGGTGAGGGAGATTGTTGAAGACTGAGTATAAATATGGCCCCAGCTCTTTACTCCTCTCTGTATCATGCCCTTCTGTCATGTGACTTTGCAGCACCTCTTATCCAGAAGAGTCCATTTTCTCACTCTTAAATCTAGGCTAGTCTTGTGACTTGGTTTGACCGACAGAAGGTGGCAAAAGTGACCTCATGCTAGTTCTCAGCCTGGACTCCAAGGGATCTTGTGCAAGTCCTGTCCCTGCCCCCCTCTCTCTTTCTCTTAGAAGCTGGTACAGCTGTTTTGTGAACAAGCTCAAGCTGGCCTGCTGGGAGATAGAGACCACATGTGCATGGACCAAAGCCAAGTCAGCCCAGCTGAGACCATCCTAGACCAGCTGGCCACAGTTATAAGAGCAAGCATAGCTGGGCACAGCCCATTGGCTGGTGTTTGAAGCCACTGAGTTTTAGGAGGGATTTACATGCAGCAGTCACTCACTGAGAGATAGTCCAGTCAGTGTGTCAGGAATCACTGTATAGTCTTAAAGATAAATATTCAGGGACTCAGAGTGGACTTGCTAATAAAAGACATTACTAAGCTGAAGCCTGAAAGATAAAGAAAGAAGATGTTTCAGGCAAGGACACAGCATGAGAAACCTGGACCTTAGAGAGCAAAACTCCTTTTTTCCTGCATGCTATCAGGGACATATAAGTAGAAATATTCTTCTGCTCAAGGAGCTTCTTAGGTAGCCGTGATGTCAAGAGTCACAAAGAAATCAATTATTACACAAAGTGGACTATAGTAACTGCTGAGTTCAAACACTGGAGCAAGAAGTAGGGAGAGCCCAGAGGAAGATCAGTCAAACTGAAATAAACAGCCAGGAAGATTCAGAAGATAAGCCAACTGCGATGAGACTTAAGAAATGGGTAGGACAAGGCTGGGAGTTCAGGAGAGAGGAAAATATTCCTGGAACCATTTGGGACATTTTGTGGAAGGGCCTATTTGGTCATTCCTACCCACTGAACACTTACTATGTGCTACACCTCTTGGGAGGAACCATGGGAGAAGAAAAAGCAGGAAACGTTTCTCATCTTTATGAAATTGAGTTATGCTTGCCTTTGGAGCGTCAAGCTCCTTTTCTACATCTTGGTTTTTGCATAACATAAGCTCATCCTATCATTCATTTCCATCTGGATTGTTGGGAATGTTGCTTTTTGGTAAGGAGCAGGGAGAGCCATGAAACTAGATCAATGAGTACACTTTTAGGTGTTCTCCATAGCAGCTAGGGGCTTGGTTGCCAGTTTTTCCAGGAGATATTGTCTCCTATCTGCTCTTCAAAGAGACTACGATGTTCTATTTCTTCGCCCCCTGGAGTGTGGATTTCATGCTGAGCTGAAGATCCAAGCCCCAGGACATTGGCGCCTCTTGAGAGCTTTATCTTCTCTCCTTCAGGTTTCTACTGAGCCTGCTTGGGATTTAGAGGCTTATATGGTGTTTTCTTAGCCAGAAGACTTTGTAAAACTTGATTATCAGAAATAAACAAGAGCAACCCCCACCTTCTGAAAACAGTGCTTAAGAAAACCTTAATTTGGAATGAGGGATAACCCAGACAGCTCTGGCATGAGCTCAGAGCTGCCAAACCCATGCTGAAGCAGAAAGTTGCTTATTTGTGAGAGATATATTTGTTGAATCATAAATGAGAGCTGCCATCAAAACTAAGCCCAGACATCCGGGGACATGTATGGAGATAGTTAACACTGTCTCCTTTTCTAGTTTGTAAATGTGTTTGGGACAACAGTGTTAGAGGGTGGGGTCATAGAGTCTTTGTGAAGACCTATGTGAGCCCCACGGCTCGTGGTGTCACCATCTCTAACCCTGACTGCTCTTATCTAAGCTTTCCTCATGAGCTCTCAAAGGCATTTGAAAACAAACAAGTGAGAGAGTTTCCCAAGACCGTCCTAGCAATCCACTCTGACACTTGCTGTGACCGTGGGCCAAGGCTGGCCTTTCTGTGATTTCTCATGGTCCAGGGCTCTGAGATTCTTTTCCTTGTTAGTTCAAGAGTGAAATGCTATACTTTACTGTCAAGTGCTCTGGTCAGAGATTGTGCCTTTGGCCACAATTTTAGAAAGGTATTTTTTAAATGGAAATATATACTTAAAATATCATCTGTGGCTTCTGGATCTGAAGTTCGTTACTCATTTCAAATGTATTTCAGCGTGTGGGGTCGTTCATAGGCTAAAGGAGAAAGTTCCTGTGATTAGCTGTGGGTTTTTTTTTTTCCAGTTTATAATAATCATTAAGAAAAAATTGCAATTCATGTTAGATAAAGGGGACATTTCTATAATATATAAAGAGTACTTACATGTTAATAATAGACCAAAAACCCAATAGAAAAATGGACAAAATATATGGTCAGATAGTTCACTAAAAAGCAAATTAGTAAAACAAATTTATTTTGCATATATAAAAAAAACCACTTGATCTCATCCATAATAATAAATATGCATTTTAAAAATGTAATAAGATAGTTTTCACTTCCTGGATTAGCACACATCTAAATGTTTAATAAGATACTTGGTTGAAAATATGGGAAGAAACTGGAACTCTCATATATTGTTAGTGGCCATGTAAATTAGTATAAATAATTTGGAGGACAGTTTGGTAATAGTGACTAAAGTCCCAAATGTCTTTTGACCCATAATTCTACTTCTAGAAATTTATCCTACAGATAAATTCTACTTCTAGAAATTTATCCTACATTTCACATGAGTGAAATGAGGAATGCACAGCATTATTTATGGTGGCACTACTTAACTGTAAAATGGTGGAAACAATTCTAAATGCTTTTCAATAAGGGAGTGGGTAAATATATTATGGTATATCATATAATATCAAGCTGTGATTAAAAATAATGAGGTAGCTATTTATGTACTGCTGTGGAGTAATATCCAAGATACAGTGTTATGAAAAAATGCAGTGTTATGAAAAAAATAATGAGGTAGCTATTTCTTTATGTACTGCTGTGGAGTAATATCCAAGATACAGTGTTATGAAAAAGTGCAGAAAAATTTGTGTTGTGAGCTATCATCAGTGTAAAAAAAGAAAAAATGTATTTGTATGTGCATAAAAATCTTTGGATACATACACACACAAAATGGAAATAGCATTTTCTTCCAGAAGGGAGATACTGGGTTGTTGGAAGACAAAGTTGGGAAAGAGATTATATTTTCTGTATATTCTTTTGTACCTTTAGATTTTGTGCCACATATATGAATGTATTGTCCAATAAAAATCTGAACCTCAATCAGAGTTCTCAGATAAAGGTTTCTTTCAGATTTTTCCTATTTGGAAATTTGGAATTGTTCTTCCTCAAGCACATCTGTCTTCTCTTCTGTGTCTAATCTAGTGCCTGGCAGAGAATAGAGGCTCAAAAATATTTGTTACATATATAAATGAATGTTTAGAGTGAGTGAGATGACTTCACACAGAGGCTTGCCACTCCTAGGTATCCACAGTAGGGCTGGCTTGAGCCTACCATGATTTCCAGGGGAGTAATTTTATATGGAAATCGATCACTTTCTTTTTTAAAAATTTCATTTAATTTTTTTAAAAATATTTTATTTATTTGGGAGACAGAGAGAGGGAGTGCATGCATGCAGTAGTGTGGGGGAGGGGCAGAAGGCGAGGAAGAGGGACAAGCAAACTCTCTGAGTTTGGGAGTTTGGGCTGAGTGGGGAGCCCAGTGTGGGGCTCAGTCCCATGACCCTGAGGTCATGACCTGAGCTGAAGTCAGACACTTAACTGACTGAGCCACCTAGGTGCCCCTGATCACTTCTTTTCAAAGAGGTACTAACAAAAAGAAATGGACTTACTTAAGAATGTGGTATTAAAAACTTGTAAGACTGTTGATGGAACCACTGTCCTAGACACAATCATGGCCTTTGGTGACTGATGAATTCTTTCTGAGAGGATGGGGAGTGAGAAGAGGAATCTGTAAGGTATGGCCTTGACCAGTGATATACTAGTAAAAGTTCCATGATTGGTGTCTTGGAAAAAAAACAAACCCTGACTTATAGTGCTTGCCAATTTCCACGGTGTAAATATTCCTAGCACAGCTGCTTTCAAGCTACTAATGTGACATCTCTGTGAAGTTGGGAAGAGATGGTAATATTGGCTCCTGTGATAAGTGCCAGGTCCAGCACATCCCTGGTAAGGATTAGGCAAGAATTTCCCTTTTATAGTCAAAAGCAGAGGCTTTAGAATGTAAATAGACTCTCTGAAGGGTTGGAGTCTTAGAAATATTTTGTAATTCTTCTAAGCCAATGATTCTCAAGGTGTGGTCCATGCAAATTCTTGGGTCCCTACCTCCAAACCTGAATCAGAGACTTTGGAGTTGGGGTCCAGCAATCTAGATTTTAAAAATTAAAATATTTTCAGACAAATGAGACCAGAAAAGTTGTCATCAGCAAATAAAATACAAAATAAAATACTAAGAGTTGTTCTTCAGGCACAATAAAAATGTTCCTGATGAAATATCAGAGATATAAGAAGTAATAACAAGCAACAAATGGCTTCAACAGCAGTCATTTGGGATAAGACTTATCTCTTCTTTCTTAGATATCAGTCATGCCTCTGTCTTCATCAGTTGTGTAGGACAAACAATGACTAAACTCACCTTTCTCAAACTTGGCTTTGTGCTGCTGTGGACTGTTAGGAAATCCTTCATCATCCAGTCAAATGTGTGTCCGTGAAAAATTTTGAGTCTCTAGAATGGTTCAAGACAGTTCTATGTCAAAAACTCCAAATAAGAGTGATTTTTATAAGGAACCAGTCAATACCTCTGAAATTTGAACCCCGTTTTATTGGGCAAGTCATGAACAACAAAGTTGTCTGCCTGCAAGCGTGTTAATCTCATTCCAGCTAACTGGATCATTGGGGAGGGGACTCAGCCGGAAGCTACTAATGATGCCCAAGAGACAATCATGCCAGATGCTAAACACCTCATCAAAGGGGTTGATTTTCTCGAGCATGTCTGGTTAGATCTATGCCTAATGCAGCTGCTTTTCTTCACCCTGAGCCCAGCATCTACTTCTAGTTGTTGTGATTTAAATTTCCCATATTCCTTCTGGGGCCTCTGGGTAGTGCAGTTGGCTAAACCTCTGACTCTTGGTTTTGGCTCAGGTCATGATCTTAAGGTTGTGAGACTGGGCCCCACTTTGGGCTTCCTGCTTAGCATGGAGTCTGCCTAGGATCCTTCCTCTCACTCCCCTGCCCTTTCCCCACTGGCTTGCGTGCACTCTCTCAAAAACAAAACAAAACGAAACAAAACACACTTTACCTCCTTTAACGCACTGAATTTTTTAAACGAATGAGAGAAAAAAAAATGAGAATTAAGGAAACAGAAGGAATAAAAATAACAATAAAAAAATAAAAAGCCCTCCAGGTGATTCTGGAACATGTCATTGCTTTAAGCCTCTCTTCTCTGCGAATGGACAGCAGTATGGATAAACACAGGCCTATAGGGTTAAACAGAGTAATGATTATAAGGTACTTGGCATAGGGGACACTAACTATGATAAGGAAGATATTTTCTGTGACTCAACCAGGCGGTTAAGAGGCATTAAAAGAGTTTGAGGTATGCTTATTTTTCTTTTCTTATGTCAGAGGGGCAAGAAATATGCCAGAAGATACAGCCATAACTTTCCATACAGTTGGACCATGTGCAATTATCTTAATCCTTGTAGCATTAATTGGGGAGAGGTGAACACCAGCACTATTTCCCTGTAGCATGCTTACATAGGGTCAGATGCATCAGACTAAAGCCAGAGAGGTGATTTCCCCTCAATGCCCAGCCCCTTGGCAGCGCCTAGCCTTTGCTGTGCTGAGTAAACCAACTTGTGAGATGTGCACCAAAAACCAGGAGAGTGGGAGATGTGGGGAACATGTTGGAGATTCAGGCTCTAGCCTTAGGAAAGCCTTGGAATTGGGAAGTAACACTTGTGGTTTTGGAAAATATTAGCTTCCTTTATTGAGCACCTACTACCTATCAGACATTGCAACATGACTTTGCACCATAGGCACTCTCTCTCTTTAACAGATAAACTGAGATGGAGAGCTCTAGTAGTGTGTTCAAGGTCACAGAATAGACAGTTGGTTTCTTAGATATAAAAAAGACACAGAACCATTCCCGTAATCACTACTGTTCCCTTTTCTTTTTTTACATCTTCCCTTTTACATCTCAGGCCTGAGAGTGGTAGGGATCTTGGGAATAGAAGGACCACTAACTCTTATTGCAGGTTTTTTTTTACCCCCTTTAGGCATATTTCAGAAGCTCTCCCACCATAGTGGTTCATGGAAGTCTTCCCTAGGCACAAAGATGGACTTCCAAGGGAGGCGGTGCAGTGAAGTGGTGAGAGCTTGGGGTCCTGCACACGTCTGGTTGAATTCTGTCTTTACCACTTATTAACTCTCTAAACTTGAGCATATGATTTTTTTCCCTCTAAGGGTCTGAGGTCAAATTCCTTAGAGGTAGAGCCTGAGAGAGAGAGATTTTTGTGCAAATGATTTATTAAGAGAACACTCTCATGAGAAGTCTGAAATAGAATGAGGGAAGCAGGAGAGGGACAAGGAAGATACTGAGCAAGAATGTAGACTCTGGCTTTAGAAATCTAGCTTCGGCTTGATCCCACAGGGAACACTGAAGTGTAAATTGTATAGGTGTTGGTCCCAAGGGAGTCATTTTCTTTTGTATCCCTGTGTCAGTCGGTTTTCAGTTTTTGTCTATGGGCTGCCATAGAGGGGTGCGATTTCCCTGAGAGGTGTTTCTGTCATAAGGTAATTATCAGGAGAAGGGGGAAGTTCTGTGCATTAGTAGCCATTATTCACAGTAGCTAGCTCTAAGTGGGATCTGGATTAGGTAAAACAGCTCCTACTATAGTCACTCTCAGATTTCTATTATTATTTTTTATTTTTATTTTTTTAAAGATTTTATTTATTTGACAGAGAGAGAGACAGACAGACAGAC
Organism: Nasua narica; assembly: GCA_028533885.1. NCBI lineage: Eukaryota > Metazoa > Chordata > Mammalia > Carnivora > Procyonidae > Nasua > Nasua narica. The sequence goes on along the minus strand of CM052811.1, from coordinate 89,683,509 downwards.
AGCGAGGGCAGGAAAACAAGCAGGGGGAGTGGGAGAGAGAGAAGCAGGCTACCTGCTGAGTGGGGAGCCGATGCGGGGCTCGACCCCAGCACCCTGGGATCATGACCTGAGCCGAAGGCAGACACTTAATGGCTGAGCTACCCGGGTGGCCAGAGATTTTTATTTTTAAAATGCAGATACTAATACCCACTCAAAAGGAGTCTTGTAAGGAAGGATTAAGTGATACAATGCATTTCAAGGATTAAGCACAGTGCTAGGCACAGAGGAAACACTAAATCCACATTAACATTGTCTCCTTTCCTATCCTGTTGAAAGAGAGTCACTTCATTTCTCTGGTTGAGGTAAAGGATATTTTTTCAAAGGAATTAGCCTATTCCCCATTCTCCTCTATAGATTATAAGAAAATATTAGGGGAGTGTTATTCACTTTTTAAATTAAAAATGTATGTTTAGCATCTACTGGGTGCTAGTTGCAGTTCTAAGTGTTGGGGATATAGTTGTAAATAAGAAAGACAAAATCCATGCTCTAATGGGGCTAACATACTACTGCAGAGGAAGAGATAAAAAGCGCAGAAATTAGCAAGTATAAGTGCTATAAAAATACCTGTTGGCGAGATGAAATCCAAAATGACTGCAGGGCTACATTTGATTCAGTAGTCAGAGAAGTCCTGTCTCAAATGACGTTCACTTGAAGGTCAAGAATGAGTTGGTTTTTCAGAGTTATGGGAGAAGCCTGTCTCAAGAAGAGAAAACAGCTAATGCAAATGTCCTAAAGCAAGAAGAAAGTTGGCAAATTCAAAGTGCAGAGGAAAAGCCTGGGTGCTGGAGTATAGAGAACAGGGTATAGTGATAGGAGATGAGCCCAAGAAGATAAGGTGGAAAGGTAGGTGTAGGCTAGGTCCTTCAGAGCCACAGTAAGGTGTTCTAAGAAATTTTGACTTCATTATAAGTCTCAAGGGAAGCCACTGGTGAGTTTGTACTGGTGAGTGAAATGAACTTACATATATTTTAAAAGATCATTCCAGATGCTTGTGAAGAACGGAGAAGCGTGGAAGCAGAAAGACCAATTAGTATCATTGGAAAGATAATGTCTTGGAGCAATGCAGTGGAATAGAGGACATAGATGTAAATGGATTCAGGAAATGTTTTGGAGGCAAATTCAGTAGGCCATATTGACAGATTGGATGTTGGCCATGAGAGAAAAGGAGAAATCAAGGATGTGTCCTACATTTATGGCTTGAGCTTTCTGGGGCAGATGGTTTAGCTATTTACTGAGATAGCAAAGACTGAGGGAGAAGCAGGGATCTTACATATTGCAGAAAGAAGAAAGAAAACGAGAAAAATGAGAATAGTGCCACTAGTACAAAATAAAATGGAGAAAATGTAAAATTAGAAGAAAAGAGAGTAAACAAGAGTTTAATACTATTGGCTGGAAAATGTGGTGCACAATATTATGAGATGTGTTGAACTTTGAAAGGCCTATTCAAAGGAGTTTGGTTTGGTAATCAGCATTTTCAGAGAATGGCAAATGCAAAGTTATCCTTCCAGTTCCTCTAAGAGGAAGTGTCTGGGGGTATTTAGGTTCTGGAATCTTGGAAGGTCTGAGGGTTTACTTACTTTAGAATTATTATTATTATTTTTTTCAATTCTAGTCATCAAAGCCATAAGTACCAGGGATGAAGTTCTTTTCAAATGGGGATATTTTCTGAGTGGTATACTTTAAACATCTCAATAGATGGGTAGGAAAAAAACCAGAGTCTCAGCTTTTTCCATTGGCCTAACTTCTTTCTGGGGGACAAGAGACAGGAGCTAGCATTCTCTTTCCATCCTATTCAGTAGTAAAAAATCATGAAACAAATGTAGCATTTATTTTTCAAAGATTTAAAATTAAGAAAAATATTTTGGGGTTGGAAACTTGGGAGCAATGTGCTGTGCTGATTGTCTGTCCAAGACCAAAAATTCCGAAGAGTTTAAAAGAAAACAAAACAGAAACCCTCCTGTAGCTTTGTTCTTGGTTAACTCTTCTTCCTTCAAGGCAGACCTTATTCTTCCCAATTAGGCCTCCTATTTTAATCTTGTAAAAACCCCAAAGGTTAAGGAAGGAAGATCAATATAGAGGTGGTTGAGATGCTGAGTATTTTTTATGGCCATGTTGTTATATTTCTGAAATAATGAAATCTCCAGGGAGCCAAGGGAAGGACTGGGTATTCCTCCAGAGCCATTTGGAATCATTTAATAGCCATGAAGTTGGACTTAGGACCCTCCAGTCAGGAATTTCTCTTGTCTTCTACTCCTCCTCTGGCAAAAGGATAAGAATTCTGTGCACTGGAAGGGAGGTAATTGTGGGTCCTCTTCGAGAGTTTTGATTATGCTATAATTCCCAGTCCTCCATAGACTTTTCTGGGTGGTTTTAATTGGGAACTATAATAGAATCAGCCAGTCCCTAATATCAGGAAATTATACCCAATTCCACTACAACTGAGATGACTAGACAGAAATGCATTATTTCTTGATATCTATTTTACTCCTATTCCTACATTAGACATGTTATGTACTTATTACTGTGTTTATTCACCTCAACACCTGAATATTATAATTTCTATTTTAACTTCCATGTGACTGCAGTCCCGTCTAGCTGTATCTGAAGTGGAGTGATATCTCTTCCTCTGGGCTACTATATGTATTGTATGATTTTCATGAGATCTAAAAAATTTCCTGCAGAAGGAGGATAATTTGAGTTGGAATGAACTTGGCAGCAGTGAGGCTTCCAAGAGAAGCCAAGCTTCAGGGAGGAAGGCTGGAGACTCCAGTGAGTATTTATTCCAATAGAAGGGAACAGCATGATGAGACAGATTCTACAATATGACTTACATTGGCGTTGCTCCTGGGTTTAACTCTCATACTGGCACATGACATTCTGACAGCATATATGAGCCACTGGGGGGAAAAGGGGTGATATTTGCAAACTAGAACTCTTGTTGGTGCTGTCCAATAGAACTTTCTGTGATGACAAAAATGTTTTCTGTGTGTGCTATCCAACATACACTGGCCACATGGGACTTTGGGCGCTCGAAATGAGGCTAATGTGATTGAGGAACTGACTTTCACTTAAATGGTTGCATGTCTCTAGTGCCTACCACAGCTAAATGCTTCAGTACCTCCAGTGCTGTGGGATCTCCACAAGTGAGCATAGCTCAAGTAAAGACAAGTTAGGGGTGTAGAAGTCAGTAGGGGCAAGTTGCAGAAGAACATGGAGTGAGAGATGTCAGAGTAAATACAGACCAAATAAATTTAGAGAGTGATAGGAATCAGCTTATGTAATGGGAAGCTTATGTAACAGAGAGGTTTAGAGCGGGCACAGTATGTGCAATAAAGACCTCTTTTGGTCCCACGTGGCAGTGAGCTTTAGGTTACACTTAGATAATTAGGTCCATTCCTAAGCAAAGTGCTCAGTACCTGCTCTAGTTTTTAGCACATTGTATGTGTTCAATAAATATTTGTTTGGGATGAATGAATGGATAAAGGGGATGTAAATGTTACTCACCTGGGATCATTGTATCAGTTAGCTATTGCCATAGTAATGCTGCATAACGTATTTCCTCAAAACCCAGTGCCATAAAACAGAATTCCTTTATTTTTGCTCATAAGTCAGGCAAGTAGCTGGGATGGCCTGTGTCACGTGAATTCATTTAGGGGCACAAGAAAAGCTCCTTTCATGGAGGTGACAAAAATACATGAGGCCAAGCAGAAACTTAGGCGTTTGTAAGGTGGGCCCTCAGAAGAGTCATGTCACTTCCGTCCATGTTCCATTGGCTACAGCATGTCTCCTCACTGAGCCCAAACTTGAGGGTTGGGGAAGTATTCTATGCCCACATGCAAAGGGGAAAACCGTGAAGTTGCGTGACAAAGAACATGGTTCAGGGAGGGCGGAACTGAGGCCTAAGATTTGATCAGCCATAGTCATGTGGCAGACGAGGGTCAGACCTGGGTTTTGTATCCAATTTTGTCCAGTTCCTTAGTCTGTGTTTCTTCTTCTATCCAAATGCTTCATGTACAATCAAAGACAGTCTTACCATCCATGTGACTCTGAGTCTCCAGGGTGGATGTTATGTTTCCATCCTTTAAAAAAATATGATATTCTGCTTTTAAAATTTTTGTTATTTATCTCATTGAATGATTGTCATTTTTGTGGTACTGGATTGCAGTCAATCCACATGATTTGGCTCTGTCATAGAGTTGGAGGTGTAGTCTCATGGAGGTTCAAAGAATCCGTTAGTCTGCAAATATTTTTGCTTTAATCATGGACCGTCTCAGTTACTAAGGGCCTGGAATGCTGCTGCCAATGGCTGAAGCACAAGAGAGTGGAACTTTTAGTCTCAGTATTGAGACTAAAAACCTAGATTAGGTTTTCAACTTTGACTGAGGTTCCTTGCTGCTGTCAGAACCTACCATTTCCTCTTTTTAAAAAAAGAATGGTTTTCTTTAAAAAATACATACAACCACATTCTCTCTTTGGCATGTAACCTATGAATTTTGACAAATGTACACAGTCACGTAACCAGCAACACAATCAACATATATCCACCACACAATTCCCTTGCGCTGCTCTTTTTGTCAACTCTTCTCCACATGTCTAGCCTTTTATAGAACATGGTATAAATGGAATCATACAGTGTAACCTTTTGAGTCTGGCTTCTTTTAGTTAGCAGGATGCATCTGGGACTCACCCATGTTGTTGTGCATTGTCAGTAGTTCATTCCTTTTTGTTTTTGAGTCATATCCCATTATCTGGATGTGCGGCACATTCTGTGGTTGGGCAACATTTGGCAGTTTGTTTCTAGTTTTTGGTAGTTAGGAAAAAGCTGCTATAAATATTGGCATATAGGCTTTTGTGTGAATGTAAGTTTTTAGTTCTCTTGGGTAAATACTTATGTGTAGAATTGCTGGATTGTATGGTAAGTTTATGTTTTAATATTCCAGCTCCCCATTGGAATATTGGAACCCAAACCAACCTTTTAAGAGACAGCCGAATTATTTTCTAAAGTGGCTGTACCATTTTGCCTTCCTCCCAACAATGTATAAAAGTTCCTACTGTGATTTTTATTTCTCTGTTTTCCTCTCAGCCACTTACTCTCTTATATGAATTTGTAAAATCAAACTCCATCCCTCTCCTCAAATTGATTTTATTTTTTTGCCTTCCCTGGTAGTTTAAAAGAGGCTGTTGCATGTATCAGATCTATTTTAGATCTATTGGAGTTCTGGTGCATGAAATTGGAGTATTAATTTTCCATTAATGCACTGAGAATTCATAGAAAGTTTTTTTCTTGTCTCTTGGAGACCTCAATACAAAAATAAAGGTGCTGACCTAGACAATATGTATCATTTCTATAAATCTGAATGGTTGATTTCTGGTTTTTTAGTCTTGGCTGCTTGCAAGATTTTGGGCATCAACCTACCATTATTTCTGATATTTACCAAGCCAAATTCCTAAATTTGGCCTGTGCCATTTCAATGTATGCTGGCCCAAATCTCAACAGTCAGCATCTACTTCTTTGCATTTGAGAAGTTTCTCCTGTCATCAAAGGCCACTCTGCTTATGCACATGGCAAGTTGGAGTGCTATGAAATTAACACCACCAGAAGCAGCCTTTGACCACTGAGTGAAAGAAGAAATAGATTGAATTTGTGTATAAGCACCCCACCTCCCTCACCTCTGGGTGAGATAGTTCTGAGGTTCATGGTTCTACACTGGCTCCCACGGCTCCCCAGTGCATTTAAGTCCCAGTTTGCGTACAGTATAACTTGCTTAACTTGCAAACTTTATTGGTAACCTTCCCTTCTGTTTGATTTCTCCGCTCTCTTGCTGGCCCCTTTAATTCCCAGATCAATTATTTGAAATCAGTCCTTGACTCTGTGTCTACTTTTGGTGTAACCCACATCAAGTCAGGTTTATTCCTGATTTTTCTCAACTCCCTTTTTTGGTTGCCTACATTCCTGATATCCATATGTTTTATTCTTCATTAACTGAACCTACTCAAACTTATATCTCATTCTCCCAGTCCTGACATATTGTAAGTATCCCTGCTCTCTTACTGTCCATGAACATGATTTAGCATTTGCTATGGTGGAAAGCTAATGGCAGTGGGAGCCATGTCTTTGTAAAGTTGGATGAGACATGGAAACTTCTCCAACTTTAGTTATGACATATGAAAAATGAGGCTAGTAGGTCCTACTACAAAGATGGTTTTGAACTTTAAAGTACCTATGGGTGATTAGTGGGCAGTATAGGTCATCGTCTTGAGTTGATTCTCTTGCTTCTCATTGTCTGATCACTTTGAGATCAAGTCTTATCTCTCTCATGGCTGGCCACTTTCCAGGAGCACAGGTCAAAGAGTGAGTCTATTTTTATCTATAGTATTTGGTTTTTCATTGACCTGGGAATATGACATGATATAGTTGTGCCATAGTTCCTGTCTTGATAGATTATTTTAATAAAACAAATATTTTCTTTTTCATGTTACAAATTAGAAATTTAAGCAAAACTATAGTGTTTCATAAGTGTGTATTGAGGTGAGGTGAAAGAAGAAGATAGTGATATGAAAACACGTCTTATTTCTACTTTGAACCTCAAGAGCAATAAAAGAGAGAAGACTCAACGCAAAATGGAATCTTAGAGTTGGAAATAACATGAAAGGTCACCAAGTAACCAGGGTAGTAATAGCTAATGTTTATTGGACACTGGGAATATGAGAGGCAGTTCCAAGCTCTTTATGGATGCTACCTTCACAACAACCTTCTGAAGAGGGTTTTATTATCATCATCCCACTTTACTAAGGAAACAAGGTCAGAGTAGTTAATTAACTTATGCAAGGTGACATTGCCAGTAAGTAGTGAAGCAGGAGTGAAACTCAGCGGGTCAGATGCCAGAGTCCACACTTTTAACCTCCATACCTTGTTGCCTTCCCAGACTAGTAGCCCTGTGATGGAGAATCAATGATTTTCAAAGTATTTTGTTTCATGTTTTATAATCTTAGTTCTTTTTTTTTTTTTAAGATTTTATTTATTTATTTGACAGAGAGAGAGATCACAAGCATGCAGAGAGGCAGGCAGAGAGAGAGGGAGAAGCAGGCTCCCCGCTGAGCAGAGAGCCTGATGCGGGGCTCGATCCCAGGACCCTGAGATCATGACCCGAGCCGAAGGCAGAGGCTCCAACCCACCGAGCCACCCAGGTGCCCCTATAATCTTAGTTCTTTATCTTGAGTGTAAGTCAACTTCTAAGCTGATTTCTTAAACCCTTTGATCCTAGTTCTAACTTTCAGAAAAGTTTATTTTTATCTTGAGAGACTTTTGAGGCTTACTCCATCACCCCTGGATTTTCTCTCCTCCAGAATAGCTAGGCCCTAAAAATCCCTGCTATAAATCACTTGTGTACTATGTATATTCATGATCATAAGAAGGCTGCTGCATATCCGTGCTGGTCATTGATGGAGCTAGTTCTTCACCCAGGCAAGAATTTGCATTAGCTTTCTATGATGCCTAGCCTTAGGCTTGTTTTCAAGGAGGAAGAGTACAAAATGACTGAATGGAAGTAGAAGTTCAATGTTGTATAGTAAAGAAGATCTCCAGAAACAATAAATATGTGGATAAATAGATAATATATTTATTTTCCTATTTTATTTTTTTTAATAAAGATCATTACTATTTCAAAAAAAATGAGCGTTGTACTCTGGAATTTACAACATATATGGTAACAATCACCTAAGATGGTAGGGAAGTAAAAAGAAAAATTCCGTTGTAATATTCATACATAAGATGTGATTAATTCAAGGTAGATTGTGATAAATTAAGAATGTATAATTCTTAGAATAATAACTAGCAATAATAACCAAAGAGATACAGTTAGAAAATAGTACAATAGACTGTATGCTAAAAGATACTTGGCCAATCTAAATAAAGAGGTAGAGTTAAACCCAACCATTCCAATAATCACATTAAATGTTCATGGATTAAACATGCAGATTATAAGGCAGAGATTGTCAGATTGGGTGAAAAAAAGAAATTCTACCTATGTTTTCAACATAAAGACACACAGAGGTTATAAGTAATGGTCGAAAAAAGATACACCCTTAAAGGAACTGAACCATAAAAATTGGGGCCTCTGTTTCACCTGAAGCAGGAAATATAGGGTACCAATAGATGTCCACAGTCTTCACAGAGAAGGAAGCAGCATGAGAAGAATGACTTCTTGAAACAAGGAAATTCCAAATGCTGATGGATGCCAAAAACATATCCTCAAGGATCCAGCAAGTTTAACAAGCAATCAAATAATGCCTTTCCATTTCTGCTTTGTAGAAAACTGCTAATAGTAACCATTTTTAGTGGTACAAAAATGATGATTTTCTGCCACCTCTTCATGGATGGCTTTTCAGTCTCATCCAGCATCTGAGTTGTGAGCAATAGCAGGACTTGGGTATCAATTTCCGTCACCAGTTGGGTTTGGTGGTGGATTTAGCTGACTGCCATATTTTTTTCTGGTTCAGTGCGTCCTCTTTTCCTGCTGGCCCCATGGCAGTGGCTGTTGCCAAAGCAAATGATAACAGAATATAAGAAAGAGGAATGAGCTGTTGGTGTATTTATTGTTCCAGTTTTGCCAGTGGAATGAAAGTTGTAAAAAGGAAAGAGATGGTGGTGTGGCTTTGTTCGTCATACTTTGCTGTGGGCCTGTTTTTTGGTAAAAAGTAAGTTTTTTGAGTGGCAAGATCTTTTCTATGCATGTAGCACATAGGCAAAACATGCCTGGTTCTTCCCAAGCTGAGAGAACTGCCAGGCTTCTGTGAATGAAAAGGAAGCCTGGAATATTCCTTCTCTCCCTCTGACCTCCTATTAAGACTCCTGCTTAACATCCTTTGAAAAGGCCTCTCAGCTGGGCAATTACGGGGATATAAGTCCATTGAGAGAATCCATGGTTTCAGTCCTACATGTAAAATGAATTTCAGATAAAGTGGAGATTGCCTGCAACTGTGATCCACAATTTGGCTGGGCTGGGGAGAAACTTTCTGTGGTGAGAGGTTGTTTTCCTGGGAGTGACTTTAATTAACCTTTCTTCTTTAAGCCTGCATAATGGAAAGGCTCTTGAAAGTGGCATTTTCTCCAGGCCGTTCAAAGGGAATGAAGGTGACAGTTGAGTTTATTTTCAGCATTGTTAATTTGGTTGATGTTGGGACCTTTCCAAAGAAACCACTAAAGCTATCATAGAAAATTAAGGGTAACACATTTGAGAAGGATTCTGGAACATTTGGCTCTTGTAGTGGCCTGCATAATGTTTGTCAAAAAAAAAAAAAAAAAGGATGAATTCATTATCTCCAAATAGTGGAAAATATTATAAACGGCAGTAAGTGAAGTAAATGGGAGTTTCCACTGTAATGTACTATTCTTTAAGCCAGCCACCCAGAAAGAAGACAATTTGGTTTGCTGGGTGGGGAGTCTTTACTAAAATGCAAGAGACTGTTCTTGGGCTCCAAGTGATGTTTTGGAATAAGGGATTCCTTCTGCTGCTGTGGCTCTTTTGGTTTATTGCCCATCTGGGCTGTGCATGTCTTGCAACTTGTTGAATTGAACCTGAATGGAGCTCTCAACTCTTCAACTTAGATCTGACCTTAGGGTGTTGCTTTCCTGCCTGACTCAGCCTTCAAGAGAAAAGAAAATAAGAAACTAACCTCTCCTTTTGTGAGGAAATGGTCTCTTGCTTTTGGATGCCTCTCCTGCTTTGACTGCCTTTGCCAGCCTGCCAAACAAAAGCCATGGCTGTGTTTCCGTCTTGCCAGTGGGATGCTTCACTAAGCGTGTCTGCTCAGGCCTTGGCTATGACGCTCCTCTCCTCTTCTGGGGGCTGAACTTGTGAGTTTACAGCTTTCCCAGGACCAGAAGGCCACATCCGTCACTGCCATCACCATCTCCCTTTCCTGCTGTAAAAGATCCATGAAGGAGATCCCCCACCTTCATAGGCTTCTTGATTCCACCTTCACCTAAATGAGTGAGTTACCAATTGGCCCAAACTGGAGGCAAGGTCCGTCTGATGGATTCTCTTCTGTTCTTCCGGATAATAAAATGGGTCATCTATAGGATAGCATCTTCTCTACCTCTCCTTAACTAATTTTAGTGTTTTTTGAGAAATTGTGAAATATATACAGGTCATTATAGGCTCTTGGTACCTGATATTTGCTATGGATTCTAGAAAATGGAATGATTATATCTATATTTATATAAATTGTAAAATAAACTCCTCTCTAGGGTTTTATTTTCTACTTTTTATTCTGAATACAAATTATCTTGTATTGAGCAAAAAATAGCCCTTAAGTTTGGTCTGTGAATTCTTGCTGGTCCATGGAAATTGAGGGGTACTGAGGCCAAATTCAGCTGTACAAGTATTGTTGAGAACTCACTAAGTGTGAATTCCAAAAGAAATATGAGTCATAGCTTCAGATCTTAATAAGCATAAAATCTACTTGAAAAGCACAAACACATAGGGAGCACCTATGTATTTCCTCTTGTTTGATGTCTGTGTATTTCCTCTTGTTTGATGTGTATGTATGCATATGTACATATACAACACCCACACTTGTACCCATGTACATACATATGCATGCATTCACCCACATATATGCACATGCTTATACACACAAACATATGTGCATACATACTTCTGTATAGATACATGCATATGCATACATTCATGCACTTATATACACCTATGTATATACAGACATATACAACCATTCATGTATACTTAGACATATATGCACACACATACATGTACATATTCTCACGTGCATGTACCCACTTACATACATGTATACACATTCATACACATATACACATGTACTCGCACGTACACATATACACACTCATACACATATACACACAAACACACACACATTTTTATTCATTAATTAATGACTAGAACCCTTAGATCCAAATTAATAGTTGTATGTTCTTATTTCAAAAATTATTTTGATATAGATGCTTTTAGTGTTTCACCATTAAGAATGGTGCTGACATTTGTTTTGAAATATATATATTTTTTAATCATGTCGAGGAACTTTCTTTTTGTTCTTGATTTACTATGGGATTTTTTGTTCTGAGAAATTTGAAAAATACCCCAAAGCAAAATGAATGATAATGTTAATGTACCTCTCAATCAGAATTGAGGATTGGAAATGTTTTGTTCCATTTGATTTGTCCTAATTGAAGTGGAAGAAATAAAGCATTACAGAAGAGTTGGCATTTTCTTTGTCTTCTGTCTTTAGTTTGCTCTTCATGCCTCAAACCCAGAAGAAAATGTGAACTGAGCGCATATCTTTTATAGTCTACTTTAATACGCTTACATACATATGTATATCTCCATGAATAATATTTAATGTTCATTTTATGTTTGGAAATTGGACATAAATGTAAAGGTGTATATTATCTGAAACCTTTTTTCTACTCAACATTTTGTGTGGAGTTCTAATTCTATGACTGAATAGAGAGAGTTATGTTAACAATTGTATTCTAGTATATGAATATACCATGTTAGTTATTCATTGATATAATTCTGAAGTTTTTTTTCCCCCCTATTTTAAAGTGCTTTGCAATGGGCATAATTTGACACATTTATTTGCAAACATACAGAAGAATATTTTTAGAGTATGTACCCAGGAATAGAATTTCTCAGTCACAGCATATAGGTTTTCAGTGTGCCAAATTCTGCAAAATGATTTGACTGATTTAAACTTCTATTAGAAGTATATGAAAGTTGTTTCCCTATGTCCTTGTCATCTTTTTTTTTTATAGTTTTAATGTTAGCCTATATGAAGCTAACGGATATTTTAATGTTAGTCTATGTGAGGATGTGAGGTGGTGTATTGTTCAATTTACAGATCCTAAGAAGTTTTCTAGAAATGGAAATAAATGTTTTGCTTCAGTGCTGTTTCTGAATATACTGAAGACCTTTGTTTTTAGCAATTTGCATTTAAAATTATGTTTACTGGCTTTTCATAATTGAATTTTATGATACCCATAGGTCATGATTTCTTATTTGTTTTATGTACTGCCACATTGCATTTATTGATATTTAATTTATAAGTTTTTTTTGCATCAATATTTATAATTAAATTTGTTCTATATTTTTTCTTAGACTATTTTTCCCAGATTTTGGTATTAGTTTTAGGTTGTCTTCTTAAAAAATTAGGAAAGAAAAAAAATTAGGAAAGATCCTTTCTTTAGACTATGGAACATGTTATCTAGTAAAGGAAAAAATCTCTTTGGTTTGAAAAATATCTTTTGAAAAATTCACCCTTGGAATCAGCTGATCTTGGTGACTTTTGGGATTTTAGTTAGGGTAGGTTGGGAGGGGCTTAGGGAAGATATGGATATAACTCTTTATAAATGTCCATAGTTTCTTCTTTGGCTATTCATGTCAGAGTTTTCTACCTCAGATTGTTTTGACATTGCTAATATTTGTTCCTAGAAAGTTAACTTATTTTCCTAGTTTTCAAATTAATTCACTTACTGAAAGTCAGGTATATTAGTGATCTTCCAGAAGGTATAAAAAGCTATTACATCTCAACAATAAAAAGACGACTCAATTAAAAAATGAGGAAAGGATCTGAATAAATATTTCTCCATAGAATATGTATAAATATCTGATAAACATTTGGAAATATGCTCAAAATCATTAGACATTTGGGAAATACAAACCAAAACCACAAAGAGATGCAACTTTACATTCACTAGAATGACTATAATAAAAAAAGACAATAACATATATTGGCTTGGATACAAAAGAGTGGAAACCTTCATATGTTGCTAGTGACAATGTAAAATAATGCAGCTGTTTTGGAAAACAGTCTGATAGTTCCTCAAAAAGTTACAAATTGAGTTACCATTTGACCCAGCAATTCCACACTTAAGTGTTACGGGATAGGATTGAAAACATATGTGTAAACAAAAACTTATATACAAATGTTTACAGCAGTATTATTCATAACAGTAAGAAAAATGGAATCAACCCAAGTGTCCATCATATTGTATTATTCCATTTATATCAAATATTCAGAATGGGCAAATTCATAGAGACAGAAAGTAAATTAGTGGCTACCAGAGGCTGAGAAGAGAAATCGAAAGTGGTACTCTAATGGGTAGGCAGTTTCTTCTTGGGGTGATGGAAATTGTCTGCAATTGGATAATGGTGATAGTTGCACATTTTTACTAGAAATAATTGACCTGTTTGCATACACCTTAAGGTGGTGTCTTGTGGTATTTAAATTATATGTCAATACATCATATTAGTGATATTAAGAATGTAGAATCTTAGAGTTGGAAGAGATTTTAGAAGTAAAAACTTTCAAATGCGATCTTTTTAAAATTTAAATTCAATTTAATTAACATATTATTAGTTTTCAGAGGTAGAATTTAGTGATTTATCAGTTCCATTTGACACCCAGTGCTCATTCCATCAAGTGCCCTCCTTAATGCTCATCACCCAATTACCCTATCCCCCCACTCCCCTCCCCTCCAGCAACCCTCAGTTTGTTTCCCGTAGTTAAGGGTCTCTTATGGTTTGTCTCCCTATCCGTTTTCATCTTATTTTTCCTACCCTTCCCCTATGTTCATCTGTTTCATTTCTTAAATTCTACACATGAGTGGAATCATATGATATTTGTTTTTCTCTGACTGACTTGTTTTGCTTAGCATAATAGCCTCTAGTTCCATGCTGTTGCAAACGGCAAGATTTCATTCTTTTTGATGACTGAGTAATATTCCAGTGTGTGTGTGTATTACCACATCTTTATCCATTCGTCTGTTGAAGGACATCTGGGCTCTTTCCATATTTTGGCTGTTGTGGACATTGTTGCTATAAACATTTGGGGGGGGGCTTGTGCCCTTTTGAATCACTGTGTTTATATCCTTTGGATAAACACCCAGTAGTGCAATTGCTGGGTCATAGGGTAGCTCTATTTTTAACTTTTTGAGGAACCTCCATACTGTTTTCCAGAGTGATTGTACCAGTTTGTATCTAATACGAATGGGCCAGGGACGCCTGGGTGGCTCAGTTGGTTGAGCAGCTGCCTTCAGCTCAGGTCATGATCCCAGCATCCTGAGATCGAGTCCCGCATCGGGCTCCTTGCTCGGCAGGAAGCCTGCTCCTCTCTCTGCCTCTGCCTGCCACTCTGCCTGCTTGTGTTCTCTCTGTGTTAAATAAATAAATAAAATCTTAATATGAATGGGCCAGATCTTTGGTTGAGGTCTTTACTTCTTTAAACTGGAGATTAGAGCATTCAAGGGTGATGATTCAGTTTTTGACCAGATTAAATGGCTAGAAAAAGTTCCTTTTTATTGACTTGAAATCTTCCTTAAATGACCTCCCACCGATTCTTGTTCTGGTATAATGAGCAAAACAGAGGAAATTTCTCTGCCACGCACTCTTCCATCACATATTTGAAGATAGACATCATGTCCCTCCTATATCTTCCCCCCCGCAAAAAAAAAAGCTAATTTGGGGATAGTGGCATTACCAGAGGTTTAATTTTGTGTCTTTCTTTTTATTGTGTTTATTTAGTTTCTCTAAAACTACTGCAAACATCATGCTTGCTAGGTAATGGGAAGAAAAATATATTGACAAAGATGCCCTCCCAAATTGAGAGTGACTTGATCAGGGAATGGGGCAGTGGGTCTGTTTATTTACTTGTTGCAGGGCTAATTTTGGAGAAATTGCAAGAAGTACAAATGTCAGCTCAGCCATGCTCCCACTCCCCTCCTTCTTCTAACCTCTTGATTGACAGCCTTCTTCCATGTTCTCTTACAAATGTGAGCTTAGCTGGATTCATTCCCCAGTTGAAGGTACCAGGATGCAGAAACAGAAGACCCAACCCTCAACTGTGTCAGAATCTGTGCCCTCCAAAGATAACAATTTCCTTCTAATCACTTCTTATTTTGCAATAGTAGCAAAGAGTAGAAAAGTCTTTTTCACAAGTAGAAACTAGGATGAATAGAAACACAGGTATAAAGGAGCTTAAAAAAAATCCACATGTCCTGGGGTGCCTAGGTGGCTCAGTCATTTAAGCATCCAACTCTTTTTTTTTTTTTTCCTTTCCCAAATATGTTTATTTTATTTTTTCAGTGTTACAAGATTAATTGTTCATGCACCACACCCAGTGCTCCATGTGATTCGTGCTCTCCTCAATACCCACCAGGCTCGCCCAACCCCTCACCCCCTCCCCTTCAAAACCCTCCGTTTGTTGCTCAGAGTCCACAGTCTCTCATGGTTCATCGATTTCTGCTTAGGTCATGGGTTGTGGGATCAAGCACCATGTAGGGGTCTGCACTCAGCGAAGAGTCTGGTTGGGACTTTCTTTCTCTCCTTCTGTCCCTCCCTGCTCTCTCTCTAAAATAAATAAATAAATAAATCTTTAAAAAAAATCCACATGTCTAACGCAAGGAGTGAGTGAATGTGATTAGAATCAAGGAGAAGAATGCCCATTTCTTCTACTTGCCTCAAATGTGCTCCTTGAATAAACCTGTGAAACACATAACACTGGGCAGGTGGACCCTATATCTAACCCTGTGTGCCTGAAATTAAGGTTCTATCCCTCCCTTCATTGACTTATGATTGATAGAATAGCATGATGGTTAAAAATGCAGACTCTGCAACTGACAGCCTGAGTTCGGATCCCAGGTCCATGTCTCATTTTCCTCATGTCTGCGTGATTACAACTTTATAGGGTTGCTGTAAGGATTAGAGCTAATACACACATATATATATACACACACAAATATGTGTAAATCACACATATATGTATACATACAGAGAGATGAGAGAGAGATGAGAGAAGAGAGAGTACTTAAAGTAGCTCCTAGCACAGTACATACCATATAAATCTATATAAATGTTAGCTACTGCCATTGCTACTGTTGTGGTTTCAGGTAGTGTTTGGGTCTAAATCTTTTAAATTCAGTGTACACTTTATATTTACAACACATATCAATTTGGATGCTAAATTTTCATTTATAATTGAAAAACATGTACAAGAAAAAGAAGATTCACAGGCCTAAATTGTTCTGGAAAGAGCCTGTCTTTCTACAGCTCATTCTTCACTTGCACCTGTTAACTGACCATTGCTTTGGTTCAATGGATGCTCAGAAAGGCTGTTCACTCCCTACTTAATCCACCCATGGCTCCTGTTGGCCTAGACTTGCTGTCTCTATAATTCCTCTTCCAGCTTTCCACAGCAAAGAGGCCACATTGCAAAGCTGAATAGAGCATGATTCAATGAGGCAGCTATAAAACCTCAAAACCTCCCTAATCCATAGGACAGTTCCTGACTGCTTTGGTTATTCCCAGCCCCTCCTGCATAGGGGCTGCTGGAGCCTCATTTCCATGTCTCCACTCCATGCCTTGTAGGCGGGACTCTGACTTCCTTGTATTCCTTAAGGCTGGCAGTTCCAGGGGAGCACAGGACAATGTGTCTTCTCTGCTTGACTGTGTGATGTGTACTTTGTATTCTCAACCATTCATTCATTTGTTCAATTATTTGTTCACTCAGAAAGTCTTTACTCAGAACCTACCACACGCTATACTTTGCAGATGAGGGATGCAATCATGAACTACACATAATTGGCCCTGTCCTCCTATAGTGAGTAGGGTATCTGGTATTGAAGATGGTATTGACCTTTCAGTGTTAAGGTTAACTCCTAGATTTTTTCCAGTGTAATCTGATGAAAGAAGGCATTTAGACAGTTCTAGAGAATAAGGACATTGGGGGTAAAGTAGCAAATAAATTAATTTTAATACTATTTTTATTTAACCAAATACATCCAAAATATCATTTCAGCATGTATGATTTGTGACAATATGGATGGACTTTGAGGGCACTATGCTAAGTGAAATAAGCCAGGGAGACAGGACAGCGGGGTGGCTCAGTCAGTGAAGTGGCTGCCTTGGGCTCAGGTCATGATCCCGGGGTCTTGGGATCGAGTCCCACATTGGGCACCCTGCTCAGTGGGGAGTCTGCTTCTCCCTCTGCCTTCTCTCCCTGCTGCTCCTTCTGCTCTCTCTCTCTCTCTGACAAGTAAATAAATAATCTTAAAAAAAAAAAAGAAATAAGCCAGGCAGAGAAAGACAAATATTGCATGATATCACTTATATGTGGAATCTTAAAAAAATTAAAAAAGTCAAACTCATAAAAACAAAGTAGACATGTGATTACCAGAACTGAGGGTGGGGTAAGGGAAATAGAAGTTGATAAGAGAGTACAAATTTTCAGCTGTTAGATAAATAAGGTCTGAGGGCCTAATGTAAAACATGGTGACTACAGTTGACAGAATCGTATTGTCTAATTGAATTTGCTAAGAAAGGGTCACCTGGTGGCTCAGTATTTGGAACATATGACTATTGATCTTGGGGTTGTGAATTAAAGTCTCATGTTAGGGTATAGAGATTACTTAAATAAATAAAACCTAGAAAGAAAGAAATTTGCTAAGAGAGTAGAACTTGAATGTTCTCACCAAAAAAAGTAAATATGTAAATTGATGGATATCTTAATTAATTGGATGTTGGGAATTCTCTCATAATGTATGCATGTATCAAATCACAAGACACACACTTTAAATATCTTACAATTGTATTTCACTTATACCTCAGTGAAGTTGAACAAATAATGAAAATTTGACACCTTTTTCACGCTAAATATTCTAAACCAAGTATATATTTTACATTCACAGCACATCTCAATTTGGATGCTCAATTTTCATTTGCAGTTGAAAAGTTTAGGGCTGATATACTAGATTCACATTCCTAAATTGTTCCAAACATAGTTAAAAGTATACCCAAAACCGAAGTATCATTTTTTAAAAATCTAAATAAATTAAAATTAAATTTAGTAGCTCAGTTGTACTCGCTGCATTTCAGGTACTCAATAGCCATATATAGTTAGTAGCTACTATATAGGACAATACAGTTCTTTAGCTTAAGAGAGGGATCTAAGCTGAAGATTCTTCAGAATACAGATGGAATGTAACACCAGAAGAATAAGTGAGATCACCCAGGAAGAATACGTAGGAGGAGAAGAGAGAGATGCTGGGTGATGTCCAAGGGCCTGCCCCTCTCCATGCTACTTCTGAGACTTCAGCCATGGCTTATAATGGTTCATTATCTTAGTTTTGGGCATACGATGAGCATTCTAAGCCATGTCTGAAAATGGGGCTACTAAGATTGTCATTCAGATGTAAGTATCCTTTTGTGTGAGTTAAAGAGTATGTACATGTTTGCTGAGCCCTCCTCAGATCTCTTGTAGATCTGGGTTAACTTAACTTGGCACAAACTCCATCTCATGGTCTGCAAAGGCCAGTGTTCTCCTGAGATTCCTTTCGCTACACCATCTCTTTAGCCTACAGGATGGGTGTGGTCTCTGGATCATTCCAAGTCACCTGGTCTGGAAACACAGACCCTACACTGCTTTCTACAAAAACTCCTTTCATACCAAGTATTGTTGAATTCAGGTGCCTTACTGAAGGTTGGTGTCAATGACAAAGTAGACAGTTGTTAATAATTTCTTGGGCTTCCTTCTCCTCCCTAACTGCCCTCCCATCCCCCAGCTTTTGCATTACTCTCTTTTTCACTGCTCAGGGACAAACACATTGCCTAGTTTTGGGTAGGTTAAATTTCTTCTTAGTGTCTTTCCCTAAATCCAAAATGTTTTGTCCTGCTTTTTTATCCAAAGCATACAATAGCATCCTTAAAAAGAATTTAGATGAATCAAATGATCTCCCCGTCATCATAGTTGTTTTCTGAACTGGGTCTTTTTTTCTTCATCTCATCCTGTGTCATCGCTCATCTTTATATTCCCTAAAGTGCCTGCTCACAGAAAGTGGTCAGTTTATATTTGTTTAATAACTGCCCTTGTTTCCTACTTCCCATAAAACCTCTCTTTTAGAGGAGAGTTGAACTAATTTCTCCTTTGCCCATTTCATCCAGGCCACAGACAAAACCACAGCTCATTTGGTGGCTAAAGCTTACTGAAAGCTTCCTTTCCTCTTGATGCAGCCAGTTTATTTAATCACATGGCAGTGTTGGCCTGAGGGTAGCAATGGTTGTTGGAACAGTGATTGCTTCCCACTGGGGGATAAGAGCCTTGCCGTCTGGATTTAACATGCTGTGGCCCAGGAAATTGAACTTTCAAGTCTACAGTCTTGCCATGAGTGTGGTCAAGATGGGAGCACTGGTTGGTTTTGAGCATCATCGAGAAACAGATAATTTAAGTATTTGGGATGCATATGAAGACTGAGAAAGAGAGTAAACATTTGTGTATATTTAAAGGGTAAAAATCAGAGAAATGCCAGTGGCCTTTGATGCTAACATTTAGGCAAAGCAGGGTGGCAGCTTGAGTTGCCAAAAAATTATTTTCTTCATTCATTTATTCATCATTCACTCATTCATTCACCAGGCAATTCCTGGCTAGCATTTATTGAGTGATTAATATGTATCAGGCACTATTCCAAGCACTTTACTTGCATTGACTCATTTAATCCTCTAGGTAACCCTGTTAATCTGGCACTATAAGAAGTTAAATTGCTCAGGTTTGCATAGTTAGTAAAATGGGGGAATCAGAATTTGACAGGATGTCTGATTCCAGAACCTTTTTTCATTTTCCCACTAGATAGACAGGTAAGCAATACTGGGTTCCAATTCTCAGGGACTGTATGTTCTGGTAGTTGAGATAGCCAATAAAATGTAAGTAAAAATTAAATAGGAAATACTGTTTCAGATAATGAAAAAGGATAGCCTAATGAGATTGGGAAGGCATGGTCACTCAGAAAAGATGACATTTGAACCAACATGCAAATGATGAGAAGTTGGATACATGAAGATCTGGAAAGAGAGTATTTCAGGCAGAAGAAATAGCTAAAATAGGGTCTCACCAGGAGTCTAGTAAAACTGTTGATACTCTGCTTAGATCCCTTTCCTGGGGCTAAGAGACCATCGTCTAGCTGCTGTGAGTGTTGGCTGCTATCTGCTCACAACTGCAATTACCCTTAGTCAGAGAGAATGTCTGAGATGATGTCCTCCCTTGAGAGTAGGCCCCACAGCCAATGGCTGACTGATAGAGTGGTATAAGATGCTGGCCTCTTGCCTCATGTGGGGCTATGGGATCATCAGGCTGAGCCTAGGGAGTGTCCAGTGGAGATCGAGTGGACATGTTTAATTGGCTTCCTCCCATTCCATGTTATGCTTTTTTCACTCTCTTGCAGTTTTGTCCTGAGATATTTCCCTCAATAAACCACATGCACCAGCATCCCCATTATAGGGTATTCTGCTGGGAAACACAACCTAAGATAATGGGGAAGAGTCCGGTGTCATGGAAGGACAGCAAGTGAGGCCAGTGTGGAAGAAGCATAGTGAGAAAGGGAGAGAGTGTCAGGGCATGAATGCAGAGGGGAGAAGGGGAACAGCTGAAGGAAAGCTATGCAGCCTGTAAAAAACCTGGATTTCACTCCAAAGGCAATGGGAAGCCTTTGGAAAGCAAGTTAGGTATTTAAATACCGTCTTCAGTTGCAGTGTGGAGAATGAACTGTGGTGTCGGTGTGTGGCCGAGGGCCTGGCTGCCATCCCTTGTAATATTCCAGCCAAGAAATGATAGTGCCTTGCATTTAAAAAGGTAGTGGTGAAGGATGTGAGTTAGGATCTGGATTTTGGATATATTCCAGAAGCAGAGTTAGGGCGTCCTATTAAATTTGGTATGGCAGAATTAAGAAATCTAGGTTTAGCGGTCAGGCAAATGGCTAAGTGTAGTGGGAACAGTACTTGCTTTATCTTAAGCCCTGGAAATTTTTGCAGTGGGTTGTCTATTTTTAATTCCAATCTCCTCATTGGTGGATGAATCTGAAAGCTGATACGTTTTTGAATTGAAATGCTACACAATGGTGATTAGGGGAAAGTAATGGAATTATTCAATTATGTTTTTCTCCATGAAGGCTTCCTTTCAGTTGTTCATAACTCAGGGTGTTTGCTCCTTCTTGGTCCTTCTACTTCTTTAACAGTTATGGTGTGGTTTTGATCATATACTCCTTTTAGTATGGGGAAAGCAGTTCCCTATCTCTCTGCTTTCTTCTGGACAGACCACTTTGAGCATGCATGGCTTACTGCCACAGCAACGGCCTTGATGAAGCAAAGGCCAAGAAGCCACACAGCACCAGGGAGGGCAGAACCCCATTCCCCACTTGTTCTCAATTCCAGGCGGATGTGAGTGGGAAAGAAAATGTGGAGTGACTGTTTGTGTGAGAATGATTACCTTTCCCTCCAGAGATCCTCCTGGAATATGGAACAGATTAGGATGCTCGGAAGCTGTGAATGCTGCGGCTCATGCCCAGAGGGGTGGTGAGCATCCCAAGGGCCCAGGCCTCCCTGATTTCAGGGAGAGGCCTGGAATTAGCGGGAGGCCCTGAATGAGGAGTCTAGGCTCCTGGTGGAGGAAGGGAGCTTTTCTTCATTCTCCTTTGTTCAAAAACAAGCCTGTTCCCCGTCCCCCCACCTCTAGTGAGAGAGAGTAAGACACATGCATAGCCAGAAATTTATTAACTCCTCTTAACCTTCCTAACCTGGGGAGGGAAATCAGTGTCTTCCAGGAGAGTATCATTCACAAAGCTCCTTGGGATTTGGGAATGCCAGGATTAGGAAAACAGATCCTAGTACTCACACTAAAAAGAAAAGTGAATGTTGATTACAGAGAGGTACTTAACAGACCCACAAATAATTAGAGGGACAGAGTCCGCATGGGTCTTTTAACTGATGGAAGTAAATCATTTACAGTATGAACAATAAGTGGAAAAGAGGTCACAGCTTTTCCTGATTCACTGTGTCCAAGCCACACGCCCCCGTCACTTCCTGCTTCATGCAATGCCATTGTGCTTTGACTTGTAGCCAAAATAAGTACTTAATTTTCACTCTCTAGGTGTGCAAGCAATATTTGGCTGATTTTTGGTGATGTCTCTGTTATCAGTGTCTTGCACAGTGTAAACTTGAGGAGGACCAAGAGACAGCATTCAGTGCCAAGCACAGAAGTAGGTACAACTTTGCTGTTTTGAGTCAGGATCTGGCCTTGTCCCCCCATCTCCCACTCTTCCTGTAGCAGGTATAATAATCTTTTGCTTCTACCTGCAGGCCTGCTGCATCTTAGTTGGAAACTAGTTCCTGCTCCTAGCAAGAATCATTTAAGAATCATCCTCAGAGTTGTCTGAAATGGCTCTTTCTGTCGCATCAATCCTGCTTTAGTTAACCGGAGCTTGAGGAGCCAGTGGGCCACGCTTAGGACGACGTCAGGCATGTGGCTGGAGGTGTTTAGCCAGTGTGGAGATGTGGCCTGGAAATTAGGAGTCAGTCGGAAGTAGGGGTTACCTTTGGGAAATTCATAGTGAGGGTGGGAGCCACTGAGGATTATCATGGGATAAATATAGACAGTGCAATGAGCAGAGAACAGGCCAAGACTGGTATTTTGGAGCATAATCTCCATTAAGTGATGGACAAAGAACAGTGGAAAACAACACAAGGACACGTCAAATGAGTAGTAGGAAGAGTTGGAGGGAAACCAGCATCACAGAAACCAAGGAAGAGAAAGGTTCATCCTGAGAGGCAAGAGTGCTTCTGGGAGTACAAACAGGATGGGTGGTGAACTGAGGCCTTGAATTTTGTTGGGTCTTTGAGAGGATAATTCCAAAAGGTAAAAGAAAGGAAGAGCTAAGATGTATGAGACTGAGGAATGGGCCTCCCCTTTATTTGGTACCTTCTAACTTTTATGCTGGATGCTATTCAGATAATATCTTGTTTTACTGAGGGATGAAAAGAGGAAGCAGAGGAGTAGGAGGGAGGCTGGTAGAAAATGGTTTAAGTCTAGGGATTGGGGAGTGGATCCAGAAGGGGTGTTTTGGTGTTTGTTTATTTCTTTGTGTATGAGAAGATTTGAACATGTATTGAGGAATTAGACAAATAGCCATTGGAAAGGGAAAACAGACCATAGTCATGGGAAGGAGGCCCCAGGGAGCCTGACAGGGAGCAGGTGAAGGGGTTAACCTGTCCATGTGGCGGAGAAAGTTCCTCCTAGATGGGCGGGAAGGAAGAAGGTTTGGGTGATGATCCAAAGAAAACTTAAGGAATTTGGGAGGAAACTTGTGGGAGTTCTCATCAGATGTTCTCAATTTTCCCAGGGAAGTAGGTGGAGAGGTCATCTTTGAGAGTGAAGGGGCAGGGGAAGAGATAGACCTGGAGGAGAATGAAGGGGGGGGTTGGGGGGGGGGAGACTATGGTGGTGAATTCCATGACAGGGAGAACACCATGGGTGACAAGGGTTGTAGGCAGGCACCAAGCCCAGCTACCAAGGTCCACCTTCCCTGCTTACTGTGTTCCAGCTCCCTTTGACTTTGATGTTGGCAAGTGCCTGAAGAGCCTTTACTTGTTTAGAGTTTTATTGAATTAGGAGAGATAGTAAAGGGGAAAATACCCTGAATTGCTTTTAAATAGCCAGGAAGACTTTACAGAGGAGGAGAAAGTTTATGAGGATTTGATCTAAGAACATAGAGAAAGTTGGAGGAATAATAAGGGATCAGATAGCCCTTTCTGAAAATGTATCCCTTAGTTTTTTGGTTTGTTGGGGAAAGGGGGAAAAGCAATTATACTCAGTAGATTACCCAAGTTCCTTTTTTTCCTTCATTGTTTCACTGCCAAAAGTTGGTTTGTAACCTATTTAAGCCACTTACCACATCTTACCTCTGATAAATGATGGATTGGGAATTTTTCAGGTTATGTGTGTTTTTCAACCATCAGCATCATGACTGCTAATATTTTCATAGCAATAAGTATACTTTAATGCTATCTCCAAGCTCGGGGTGGAAGTTTTATTTCAGGTCTTTCAAATACATTCTTATCCATGATCTTGACCTTTAATTTGTAAGAGACTGCCTTATTTTTTTTTCCAGTTTTGGTGGGGAATTTCTCAGTCTGGAAATCCAACAGACATACCTTCCTCAAATTACACACTGAAAACAGTGGTCTCTATAGATATTTGATTGTGGTTCTATGCCTCTTATTCATTAACTTGAATCTACGGCGGAAAAATCTCAAGGTGGAGTATTCAAAAATAACTAGTGATGTTTACTTTGCTGATAACTAAGCTGAAATAATCAGGACTGGTTATATAATTTGTAGGTACCAGTGCAAAATGAAAATTCAAGGTCTTTGCTAAAGAAATTATTAAGAATTTCAAGATGGCAACAGCAGATCATGAAACCAAGTAAGGGTCCTTCCAAGCGTGGGGTCCTGTGTGACCGCACGAGCCACATGCCCATGATGCCTGTCCTGGAAACAATCCAAGAGTAGTAACACAAGTTACAGAGACCTCACCAACTTCCTCCATCCCTTGCCTCTCACTACTGAGCTTTGGTTTTGGATATTTGGTATAAACCCTGAACTATGTTCTCCTTTAACTCTCTTTGTGAAGAAATGGAATGAGGCCAACACCTGACTATTAGGATCTGCTCTTCTGTGACTATCCTGGGGACCAAGACAAGGAGCTGAGAATAGAGTAGTGTGGTGTAAAGAGCTGTACACAGGACAACCTGGGAGGCGTGTCCAGGAATGGGATCACATATTGGCTCCTAAGTAATTTTAATTCTTTTTGAGACGTGATTTTTTTTTTTTTCAGAACTGCCTATGAGGTATTATCCTCTTGCTTCTCTGACAACAAAAATTTGACAGCTAAAGCAGGCTATTCAAGTTAGGATAGCCTTGCCAGAGAAAGAGAGCCCACTTTGCCATTGGGCATAAGATTCCAACTGGGAGTAATTATGTGTCCAATTTGTGATCTTATTCATAGTAAAATCACTTGCACTTTTCAGCTTTTCTGATGGAGAGTGTTCTAAGCCCTGATTATAAAGTTTTGACTTCAGTGATTAACAATCTGATAAATGTCATCTAACTTAAAAAGTTTGGAGTGGGGGAAGAAATCTCCATCCATGAGGGAGTTATTGTAGCTGCCCTAGGAAATATATCAGGGGTATCCCACCAGAGTGACAGTGAGGTGTCAGAGATTGTAGATTCACGCTAGATCATGGGCTAGAAACTCCAAAGCCTGCTGAAAATTAGATGTAAACAACTATGCAAGTTCAGAATTAGTAGGTCAGAAGTCAAAGACAGGAAACAGAATTGGTGGGGAAGGGCAGCCCAGTCTCTGGAGGGCGTAACAGAGAGGTGCTGGAAGGTTCAGGCAAATAGCATCTGGGAGAGTGTGTTGGGAACTGGGAAGGCGGGGCATGGACTAGTGCGAAAGGACTAGCCTTGTAAAAGCTTTAATTACCAAGGCAACTTGTTCAACATTTCCTCCTATTGCCTCTAAGGTATGTGGAGTCCAGTTGCCAAGCAGAGGTGGTAACTATTGACTGAAATGAGCATGGTGGGAGGCAGAGCAAGAAGAGGTTCTGTAGAAAAGAGCATCATAATTATGTAGTAATTTATTCTGAAGTGGAAATCTTCACATTTTCTATTTTTGGCCTGTTAAAAAAGACTCTTCAAGGGCAAAGACCATTTATGCTTCTTTTGTCCTTCTATAGCACATGACAGCGTTATCATGTCTTCCTTCGGTACCTCTTATATTATTATGCAGGCATAATTTGGATACAGTAAAAAACACAAATTTGAAGACTAAGCCTGGTGAACCTGTATGACCACAACCTAGATCAAGATAGAGAACGTTTCTATTCCTCCAGAAAGTTCACCTAAACCCCATTCCTTATCAATACCTACCCCTCTCAAAAAGTCAGGTGGAGCACCTATTCTGATCTCTATCCTTATTCAGTAGTTTCGATTTTCCTTGAATTTCATAAAGATGGAATCAGAGAATACATCCTCTTTTGTGTCTGGCCTATTCTGTTCATCATTGTATCTGGAAATTCATCTCTGTTGTTGTGGGTAGCGGTAGGAGTTCATTCTTTTGCATTGCTGAGTATGTATGCTTGTACATCCTTCCTTGCATGACTACTCCATGATTTATTTGTTCTCCTGCTGATGGGCATTTGGGTTGTTCCCATTTTGGGGGTATATAAATAAAACCATTACAGTCTGTCTTGTATGTCTGTGAGTGTGTGTGTGTGTGTGTGTGTGTGTGTGTGTGTGTGTGCACGTATGTTCTCATGTCTTGATGAACTCCTTTTTAAACACTTTTTTTTTTTTTATAAGATTTAGCATCCAGGGTATGGTTCTCTCTTTATCCTCTTCCTATTTGATGGACTTCTCTTTCTGATGTCCTCTGCTGTTCTCTTCTTACTTCCTCGACTTCTAAATGTTGGGCTTTCCCACCCCACCTGTTCAGATCTTGGCCCTCTTCTCTATCTAGACTCTCCTTCTGGGTAATCTCCTTCAGTGATTGAAGTGCTTTAAGTGCTTTAAGCACTTTCTATATCCTTGTGATGCCCAAATTTATATCATCAGCTCAGGTCTCTCACTTAAACTCTAAGCTGATATATTTAAATGTTTTTTTTTTTTTTCAGTATCCCTACTTGGATATTCAATGGGCATCTCAAATTTTATAGGACAAAAACTGGCCTTCTGATCTAACCTTGGTATTCCTCATTTCAGTTATGGCAACTCCATCCTCTCAGGTGCTCAAGTTAAAATATGGGAGCAAATATTGATTCTTCTATTTTTCTCCCACCTTACATCCAATTCACTAGAAAATCCTGTGGAAGTTACTCCTCAAATCATATCTCAACCATTTTACCACATCCACTCCCATGCCCTCCCCCAAGACTGATATTCTGCTTTAGCCTTTGTCTCACTATAGTCTTCTCTTCACAAAAAAGCCAGGGTGATCCTATTTATTCATTTATTCATTTATTAGAATTTATTTATTTATTTGACAGAGAGAGAGAGAGAGAGAAAGCGCACAAGCAGGGGGTGTGGCAGGCAGAGGAAGAGGCAGAAGCAGCTTCCTGCTGAGCAGACAACCCGATGTGGGCTCGATTCCAGGACCCTGGGATCATAACCCGAGCTGAAGGCAGACTCTTAACCAACTGAGCCACCCAGGTGCCCCAGGATGATCCTTTTTAAAGCATTAGCCAGACCATGTCACTTATCTGCTTGAAGTCCTCCAAAGGCATCTCATCTTGGCCATCGTCAAAGTCAAATCTCTTACTATGGCTTTTGAAGCCCTACCTGTTTCTGCCTCTCTTTTTTAAGCATTTTCTTTCTGCTATTTCCCCCTTGCCCATCCTGCTTCCGGCACATTGGTTTCCTTGCTCTTTGTGAACAAGCCAAGCAGATTTTCTCCTTGAGAAATTTGCCCTTGCTCTTTGCTCTCCCTGGAATGGTATTCCCCCAGATACCAACACAGCTTACTCCTTTCCTTCCTACCAAATATCCTTCTATCAAATATCATTTTATCATGGAGGATTCCTCTGAGCACCTTCTTTAAAGCAGTCATTCCTCTTCATGCCATGCCATATTCGAAGGATATATAATATGTTGACTTGTTTATTTGTTTATATCCTGTCTTTTACAAAGAGTTCTTTAGAAAGTTACCTTTTATCTGTAAAAACAAGTAGATTAAAGAAGCATACTTTTCTCTTTAATTAGGTTATAATTTCAAGGAGAGTACATGTATTTTTATCCTCCACAATGCTCAGTCTATTGACATTAAGGCTGTTTGATTACTCTGTGGGTTTGATTGATCATAGAAAGAACTAATACCTTAATCAAAAAAGCTGTGGAAAATTGGTGACGTTACTAAAGGGAATGCGGTTTTTACCAGATAAATGTCATATAATCTTGAGCAAGTGGGTTTTCTGACCCTTTCTGAGTCTCAGTTTCCATGTCTGTAAAGTGAGAATCATAATTTTTTAATATTTGCCTCAAAGATAAATTCATCACTAATCAAAAAGTTAAAGCAGGGTATCTGGCATTTGGAGTCATAGGCATCTTTATGGAGAACTTTAATTTAGATGTTACATAAAAGCATATATAAACTGTAAGATGTAGTACAAAGTATGATTTTAAAGTATTAAGGTATTGAGTAATTGTAATTCTGGACATCTTTCTCTGTGGATGTCTCTGTTTATACATAGGTTTCTCTTCAGTCATTCTAATGGTGTGTGTCTGAGCACAATGTGGTTATTACATGAAGTCTCCACCTCTATGGAACCTTCTGTTATGTGCCTCTGGTCTTCGCAAAGTGATTGTTAACATCCAGGTGGCCTCCCATTCTGACTCCGGCAATGGGCCAATTTCTTGATTCTATCTCACAATGTAACTTCCAAAGTAAATGTCTATTAAGACTTTGTGTAAACATTCCAGGCCTGTAGCAAAATCAACTGAACATAAATCACCCAAGGAAAGGGGTGTAGGAGAATGTGTAAGTTTAAAAAATGAAATAATACAGTGTCGTTTCATTGTGGATATCTGGCCTCAGTTACCTCCACTATGACTTTCTCTGGTCTACATCACCATTCATCCTCAGAGGTGGAGGTTTTCAGTTACTCCAGTGAGCTCTGCCCAAATATAGAGAAAGTAAGTTCTTCATACAAAAAGAAGCAAAGATGCCTATTTACAAATGGGCTGAACTGGTGTTCTAAATAAAAACCAGATTCTACCATCTTCTAGTCACTAACTTTATTTTGTTCATGTTTAGAGGGTTTGGCTGGAAATCAACGAGAGTGGTGGTGATAAGTTCAGTTGTTTTGCCTCGGTATTCCTTCCTTCTTTAGAAATGGATTGAGGATGAAAGTTCTTGATTATATAAATTGATTTTGGATATTTTTTTCCTTTGAAAAGAAGGGTAATAAGATGGAATGAAAGCCCTGCCTGGAGGAATGAAAGGGGAGTAAAGGGCAGGTATCTGATGAAAGGAACTTGGTTTGATTCCTGCCTTGAGGGGCTTAGGTGTGCATTATGTCTTTCAAGTGTTAGCTTATCAACTTGACAATAGGTGCTCCAAACTTTACTTTTCCTATAAGTGTGACCCAGGAAGCATTTATGTGAATTTACTCCTATGCGGAAGGTAGACATTTTCAAATAGGTTATCAGATTTTCATAATAGATCATTTCAGCTTAGAGAATGCTTTTTTTCCCCCACATACTTAACAGGGTCTAAAGCAAATGTCATGTTTTTTTAAAATGCCTTTTATTTTACTAATTAAAATATGTGTCGACCTTACTCTTTCTTCTTGTTGGAAACCAATGTAGAAGGAAAGAGCTCACCAAAAGGGATTTTGATGGTATGAAGGGTTGTCATAAAATTTGATAAGCTTTGGAATGAATTGCCAGAAAAGATTACGCGGAATCCTTCTCCAGAAGGTGATTCAGGATGTGGTCTCCTTGGCTAGGCTTTTTGGTTCTGCCTGAATGTACAAGATGGTCAAAGAACATTAACACTTGCATTGTATCCCTTAGTCACTGATGTCATTGCCCTCACATATTCCTTTAGCCATGCCATGAGGTGACCTTACAGATGGCTTTAGTTTTGCCAATGTCTTCCTATATCTTTAAGCCTCAATACATCTGGTCTTTCAAGGCTGCTCCTCCAATGCATGGGCCTGGTTGGGAGTCTCTTCTGCCTGCTCACTGCCCTCAATAACGAGGGATGGAGTTGGTGGATAAATTCCCCAGCTGCCTCCTCCCTCAGAGGGATAATTGTACAGTGTGTGTGTGTTCTGTGAAATCACATAGAAGGTCCCCAGTGGGATTGCACTAGTTGCCCACAGTGGTAACCTGTTGGTGGACACACCCTTAATTGTTTCCTTTCTTTCCTTGCCTCTACTAATACTTCATCCCCATGTCAACTACTTCTACCCAAATATTGTCCCAATGTCTATTTCTGAGGAAATCCAAACTAAGATAATATCTGACCTCCTCACTCAAAGAATTGATTTGACGAGGCATGGAATCTGTCAAGCCTTTATTTCTTTAGTTCTAACAGTGTAGGGATGATGATGATGATGATGATGATGATGATGACGCCGACGATGGTTTATTTAGCACTCACTATGTTCCAGGCACAGCTTCAAATGCTTTATATTTATATAAACATTCAAACAACTTCACTCTATGAGATGTATGACGACCCACATTTTACAGATAAGGAAGTAAAAGCGTGGGTGGGACAGGTGATTTGCTCAGTGTCACAAAGCCAGTAAATCATCCAGCTGGGATTCAAGCTCAGGCACCTGCAACCAGCATTCCTAACTACTAAGCCATCCTGCCTGCTCCTTGGAGAACCAAATAAAATAATGGGCATGAAGGTTCCTTAAAAAGAAAAAATTCTCTGTACAAGAAGGATGACTGTGACTAAAACGGTCCTAACCTTATCTTTTTAAAACTCTTGCACGTTGAGAAGATTTTTAGCGAAAGTAAAGGCCGGCTCCACATTCACTCCAGTCTCTAAAAGCCACTTACCAAGCCAGTTGAACTTGGTCTAAAAGGATATTAGATTCCATTTCCTAATTACTGTTGTTTTTTGCAATCATCATGAAGAAGTCTATTGTCAGGATTAGGGAGGTTTCTTTGCAGTGGATTGTAAGAGGCACTGGGGCAGCTGATACACTGAGGTGCCATTAAAAATTACATCACCGCTGGAGGATAATCTTGCTGCAGGCAAGATTGTTTTGGGTGTGTGTTCCAGTTTAGGTGCCAAAAATGCTAAGACTCGGAGAAAGCAGAGGAGAAAGTAGAGCTACTGTCTCTGTATGCTTTGCTCTTTAGAAGGGAGACAAAAAAACAGCAGGAAATGCTCATTTCTTCTTTGGGGATCTTTCAAGGACCTCCCACCTGAACGGGATGGTTGAACTTTACTTTGGTAAGGGATGACTTAAGTTGAAAAGCCTTGCAGGGGAACACAAGTCCAGTTTCGCACAGCTCCTGGGGAGCTGCTGAGTTCAGTGTGTGGGAGATGGGATAGAGGAGGTCTGGGGACAGGTGTGGCTACAGCCTTATGACTGAGAAAGCTTCCCTGTGAGGGCAGCTCCAGCATGAGTAGTCCAGAACCCTGAGCAAAAGTAGCAGCAAAATCGTATTCTGCTTCTTCTCGACTGTCTTCAAGTAGGCTATTTTCAGAGGGGTATAGAGGTGGCTATGATGTGGCAGGCAGAATAGAAGGGACCTGACCTATATGGGACCTGAGAAAAATGGTGTAGGTGTTGCAAAGGCACAGAGGTGGGAAAATATTCAGGATCCTGAACCTTTCCGTGGCTCTCAAAATATAAGTCGTGGGTACAGTCAATGATAGAGTTGACCTTTGTTCACTTGGTGCTTTAGCGAACTGTCTTGGGGCTTGGCACACTGCCACCCGTGCAAGGCAGATGGGGGAATAAACACCATTAGCACGCTGATAAGTGTTTGTTTTCCTTCAGCATTAGGACTAAGAAAAATAAAGTGGGGAGGGCATCAGGCCCTGGAGTAAGCCTTTAAAAGGTTTCCCCTTTTGATTCTTTTATGATTGTCTATTTATAACAGCAATAGTCACAACAGAGAGAAAAAGACTTCAGTCACCCCTGGGATGCATTTTGTCAAAATTACATTTAAGTACTTTTTATTTATGAGCAAGAAGCATTATCTTTTATTATGTCTTTAAACCAGTGAGGGGAAGTTGTGTATAAACCAAGGTGTTGCTGTGGCCTGTTGTCTTTTTTTGAATCCCTGGAAAGGATCACCAAGAAGGATGCTCCAGATAACGCCATCTGCCAGGCCATTTGCACGAGAGGGAAGATGCCTTTCTGAAGTCCATTAAAGATGATTCATTACTATTGGTCGTACACATGCTGTGTTTTATTACTTAGATGCCTAAATCATACATTGACAGATAGTTGCATGTGCCTTACTATTTTAGGCCCTGGGAGGACTAGAGAGGTACGAGATGTAATTATTATTCCCAAGGAAAGTCTAAATTAATTAGGGAGGCAAGACTACCGTGTGTGCAATAATTAGAGACTACCCAAAAGCAAATGGTTAAGTAGTGAGATATGAATTACAGGCTACAAGTGCTGTGATTCTTAGTTGTGACAACAGAGGTGTCACAGAAGGTGGCAAAGCTTGAGACAAGTCTGGAAGGACTGTTACAGTCTGAGCAGGATGAGGAGTTGTGGAAAGGCCATTTTGGGTTAGAAGGATGACATGCACAAAGTCACAGAGATGGCAATGCACATGTATGTCTGTGTCACCTAAAACAGAGAAGCCTGTTCGATGAGAGGGTTTGGGGAAATGAAGGGTGAGCAGTAAGATGAGAGACAACAATGTTAGGGAGGGGAGATAGGACTTGTATGTCCCAAATCATGCATTCACCTCTCAACTCAACTACACATCTCCACTAGATCATTCTGTTTTGTCTATTTTGATAGACAAAATGATGTCTGAATGATGTAGAATGATGTCACAATATGTTTATTGTGATTTTTTTTTAAAGGATCGATTTGTATACATAACACTATACAGAGTGACACAATCTTATTTTGGGTTTCCCCAGAGGTATATCCTACTAAAAGGAGTCCAGCGTAAATAGTTTATTTGGGAGGTGATCCTAGAAGGCTCTAGTAGGTGTGTAGAAGGCGAGAAAAGGAGGTGGAGGAAGGCCATAAGGTCAGTGTATTTACCGATGTGGACAACCGGAGCTCAACCCCACTGTGTAACTCTGGAACTCAGTGTAGAGTATTTGCCAGTATGGTCCTGACTGAGGGGTGAAGGAGTTGGGGTACTTATCCACCAATTTCCTTTAGTCATTGGTCGAGGGCTGCCTTGAAGGCACTGGCTCCCTCACACTTTTGTTCTAGGAAAAAAGTCCACAAGCAGACATTGTAGGTGTTTCCAATAGGCTATCTTGGTCCTAATAGGGCAATGTTTTTAGACTGGAAGTTAGAGTCCCTGTGGCTGCTGTAAAAAAAATATCATAAACTAGGTGGCCTACCAAAAACGAGAATTTATTTCTCACTGTTCTGGAGGCTGAAGGGCTGAAATCTGGGTGCTAGCATGTTTTGGTGAGAGCCCTTTTCCATGTTGCAGACTGCTGGCTTCTCATTGTATCCTCGGTGAATAGCAGAGAGTGAGAGAGTTCTCTGCAGTCTCCTTTATAAGGGCACTAATCCCATTCATGATGGTTCCACCTTCATGACCTAATATCTCCCAGAGGCCCAACCTCCAAATACCATCACATTAGAATTAGAGTTTTAACATATACATTTTGGGAGATCACAGACATTCAGTCCATTGTACTATCTCTAATGAAGGACAAGTCACCCTGGGATAGTGAAAAAGTCCTCCCCAGCTGTTGTTGCTTTCCTTTTCCCTGTTTCTTTCCATATGGTCTGCTCTCGCAGAGCAAACTTTGGAAGGACACCTGTGTAGTTTAGTATGTGAGTGGAAGCATGAGGGAGAGCTTTAGTCCAAAGCTCCAAAGAGAGCTTTTAGCCCAACTGGGCTAGTTTACTTCTAGTCCAATAAGTTTCCAACACAGCTGTGAGGGAGATTAATAAATATGATAATGACTCAAGTCTGAAGGAGCCAGAGCTGTGATTCTGGGTTGGGCCTTGGGTTTTCAGGGAAGAATATATGTCAGTGAACTGAACTCATGTTTCATTTTCGTGGAGAAATCAAGATGGCCTTATTAAAATTCAGCAAACAAACAAAATATGCATCTCCCACTGCCACCACACACATGCCTTCCTATGCCCCCCCATGACACGTAGCATTTCCATAGACTAGATAGGAAATATAAATCCAGTCAGGGGTTGGACTTAGTAATTTATTTTTTTTTCTCCATCTGCAGCAATATTCTATGCCAGTTGGGTTATGATCCAGTGGGAGACAGATCAATTAAAGGGAAACCACAGTAGAGAAAGCATTTAAGAACAACATTCTTTCTTTCT
Source organism: Nasua narica (assembly GCA_028533885.1). Classification (NCBI taxonomy): domain Eukaryota; kingdom Metazoa; phylum Chordata; class Mammalia; order Carnivora; family Procyonidae; genus Nasua; species Nasua narica. The sequence continues at coordinate 89,649,587 of CM052811.1, read as the reverse complement.
TACTAAATTTTAATTTTTAAAATTTGCTTTGGGTTTTGTTCAGTTAATAAATAGAAGCAAAGAAATAAGAAAGGAAAACCAAACAACACGTTGTTTTTCCATATGTCTTTGTGGAATCCTGGAATTAGAAGAAATCTTGAAAGGCCATTCTGATGGTCTTGACTTTCCATCAATATTTGTTGAGTTGAATTAAAGCTGTATTCAATATGAGGAATAGATAGAAGATATACAAAGAGATTTAAGCTCCCTCCATAATCTGGTATTTGTCTTTGCATTTATCCATCCATCTATCCACCCATCCGTTTTTTACCATTAGGAAGTTCTTTTATATCAAGTGCTGTTAGTGCCAATTGCTTTTCAGTAAATGAAGAGGAAAAATCTTGTATTATAAGAATTAATGTATATTAGATTATTCATATCATCTCTCTCTGATGGGCATTTATGTCTGCGTGTCTCAGACTAGCTTTTTTCCCCCAGATCATTTCTATTTCCCCTTCGTAATCTAAGGTCATACGTTTTTTTTAAGAAAAAGATATTTTGACATGGATGAATAATTTTACATATATATACACATATTTCTGTGTATCACACATTTTCTTACATATATACAAGATATCTCTAAAGATTACTTAAGACATGTTGGTTTTCAGAAGGAAGGATAATGGGATAGTTTGGATCCAATGGCAGGAGTTCATGAACTTTTATGCTTATTTTTCATACTTCTAAAATTCTAACAATGGGTTGGGTTATCTGTTCAGAAAAGAATGCTTTGAAAATCTAGCTTCCCTTACCCCATCCAGTTATTCTCCATCTTATTACCAGGTGATATTTTCTTCATGCCACATATTTCCATCTGAAATTCTTGATCTTTTGTTTACTTCTCTAATATCCTTCTTAGACTGTAGACCCTTTGAGAGCAGTAACTGTATCTGTATTACTGACTGTCCCAGTGCCAGCACACTATGTAGAATGAAGCATCTGACTCCCCATGGACTGAGTGGTAAGGCGGTGTGGGGGAGATGGCATGTGGTATGGACTGAGGGCTCCTGTAGCGAAGATGGACTGCCCTCAGAGCACATGCAGGGTTCTTAGACAGTAGGAATCATAATTCTGTAATCTTTGAATCCTCCAATAGATCCAGCCTTTTATTGTCACCATTATCACAATGGAAGACCAAAGATGCAATGGGAGAAAAACCAGCAATCAGCAGCAAACAAAAATGAACTGAATACTTTGCCATTTCATGTGTAGTTTCTGGCATTATGTATTCAGATGTGCAGCATAGTTTATAATAGAAAAAAATCAGAAATATTTCAAGTGTCTGTCAACAGGTGTGTAGTTGGGAAAATGGAATACCATACATATATTATGATGAAGAAGGGAGAGAATTATAAATTGACGTAAAAAAAGATGATCCAGAGGTATAAAATGAAGAAAGGAAGTTACGAAAACAATATATGTAATATTATTCTATTTTTTTTAAAAGTTATGCATAAGAAAAAGGAAAAACAATAGGGAATATGTGCTGTATTATTGGCAGTGGTTGTTTCTGGGGGGTCTGTGAGAAAAAAGATTTTCATCTTTTATGTTGCATATGTATATGATGTTAGAAGGTTATTAATGTTCACAAATTTCTTATTTATGGAATTAGGAAGAATAAGTGAATCTACATTTGTATATAGCTCTGTGTATAAATACACAGCTCTGTGTATAAATATCTGAATTTCTGACATGAGAATCTTATAATAGGAAATATATATAACTTGCATACAGAGCTCATGAGAGGGTAAATAATGGGCAACTAAGGTCTGGAATCTGCAAAGGAAGGGTGCTAGTCAAGATTCATGAAATCTGACCCTCGGAAATTGAAAGAGTATATCCATTTGACATTAGTGTCCCAAAGAGAAACCATACAGAGCTGAAGATGGGGGAAGAGAAGGACGATTTTCAAAATATGAGATCCTTAAAGTTAAACTTCAATCATGTGAAGTATAATAATGTCAAAATAATAATCCAAGGACTAAAATGGCCCGGGAATGGGGCTGAGGAGACATGTCCATATACCACCCCCTATAAACACCTGCTCTCTTTGTTACTATGTCCTGCTCTTGTTTTCTTAATTTTTCCTGATGCAGCTGAGACAACAAGACAGGGTGGTCCAGGGCTGGGAGTGGATACACCTGGATTCTAGTTCTTCCTTTCCTTTGGACATGCCCTGGAACTTTGGGTTGTCTACAACATTTCTCATTTCCTCAGTTTCCTATTGCCGGCAAGGTACTACTCCTGCTTGACCAAGTTCTCATGGTCTCAGATGAGAGTGTATGCATCATGGGATTTGGATTTTTCTTAGACAAATGGTTTCTATAAAGTGTGCGAGTGTGTGCGTGTGTGTGTATGTGTGTGTGTCTTTTTAATCTCAAAATCTCTTTTTCTCTGGAATTCTATCTAAAACTTTCTAGTATATTGGATCTTCACTCTGATGATCATCATGCATTGTCAAGGCTGGAGGAGGATATAGAAACTATCTGGTTCAAGTCCATCAGTTTCCAGATGAAACCCAGAGAAGACTGAATGACTTGAATGAGTTGATCTAGGTAATTCTTCTCCAACTTTAAGGTACATAGGAAATACCTGAGGATCTTATTAAAATCCAAGTCCTGTTTTCATAGGTGAGGGGCGAGCCTGAGATTCTGCATTTCTAGCAAGCTCCTAGGAGATGCCAGTGCTGTCATTTCACTTTCTACATTGCACAGTATACTTGGGGGACCAAGGGTGCAGGATACAGACCTTGGCAGAGGCTGAGCTTGGCCCGAGTTCCCTCACTCATTTTCCAATATTCTTTCCTACAGAGGGTGTAATGATTAATTCAGTTGCTGTAAGACCTGAAGCTGTCACCTGTATGAACTGTTTTGTGTCAGAATCACTTGGGGGAAACTTTTAAATTTTAGGATATCTAAGCCTCTAAAAATTCCCATTTGATTTATACAGGTCAAGATCTGGGCATTATTATTTTAATAAGGCTCCCTGATTATTTTGATTTATTTAGCTCGTGACCAACTTTTGGAACCATTGTCCAAGTCATTTAGGAATGTTAAATTATATCTGGTATGATCTGAGTTTTAAACTTTAAGTTGTTATTTTGTTAATGCACATTGATTCCCTGTATATTTCTTATCACTCCCTTACCCATCGAGAGGATCAGTGTACTGAAGAAAAATCATGTGCATTTATGACTTTGACCCTCAGTAGACAAATACATACAACCTGAACCTGGGGGTGAAATTACTAACGGTGATATATTTTGGACTTCAAAGACACTTGGAAAACCTTTTCTAGAAATGCATTTATTACCATCTTCTTTCTCTCTGCATTTGGATTAACAAATCCTAAATATCAACTTAGAGTGAAGAACACCTAGGCTTTATTCTAACAACATATATTCCAAAGATTTCCAAATGTTAACTCATATTACTTCTGGATAGATTTTCTCCTTTTACATCATTTTTATTTATGTATTATTGCCTCTTGTGACAACCAAACAACTATGGGATTTGCTCTCTCACCATCACTATCCTCATTGCAGTGTGATTGGGGAAGTCATTCAAAAGTAGCCATCTTTTGGAGGGGCTGTCTTAGCCAGGGAAGTTGTACATCTATCTGGGGAGGGGTGCCCGTATTTTGGGTTTTCTCTAAATCTTCTATGGCTCTCTACTATTGTTTTCCCTTCAATGCCCACAACATGGATCCATTAATCTATCTTCCCATTAGCACAATTCAGAGCATGCCTTTCCGAGGCTTCCCAGAAAGAGTAGTACTTTGTCCTGGCACCTGACCTCCAGGAACAAGAGACTCTTTCTTATTTTATCATCAATTAATTGTAATCACTGCAATCAGGGTGCATTCTGCTTAATGACCTGACAAAGGCCTTCATCTCTATGGTTCAGTCATTGTTTCCTGCTCTTTGGTGGGGCTCAGTGATCACCTTCATTCTCCACTGTTCACAGAGGTATTAGCCCAGATGCGTTTTCCAGCCTGCAACTGGGTGAGGCAGTGGCTGAATCACGTGGGTTAAGTTTTGACATTTAATAAGACATGAGTTATCTTTGAACAATGTATCCTGCCTCTAGCCTACTGTGGGCAACTGAGAACATGCTTTGCCTGCATAATGACATCTCAGTAATGGAAAGAAAAGATGATTATTCAGAGGCATTGACATCTAGGGGAAAATTTGGAAAGTATCAGGACTTGGCCTGTTGTCACTTTTATTCTACCTCATCGAGGTCTTATGATAGGCCAGATGATGGGTGGATGATGATATGGAAAGTAAAAGATGGGCATCAGGGTGATAGGTGGTGGCCTTATTCTTTTTAGCTAATGATGGACTATCCTTTATATCTGTCATATAAAATTACTTGGTGGCACTCAGAGTACAAATAAAAATATTCAAAACTCAGATGAAACAAGTTTGGATAGTTAAGTCACCTCCAATAACTGCCTTAAGAAAATGGAACTGTCAACATGTTTGAGAAACTAATTTATTGCTCTGGCAAGAAATACAATGATCCCAGATTCCCAGTATGTTCAGAGTCTGCTTGAGTATTTTGTATACTGTTCTCTTTATAGTTCTTATTTATTTTATGCATGTTCATCTTATTTCCCAAAGAGACTCTGTATTTCCCAAAAGTAAAGAGCAGGTCTTTATGTTTTGATTATTTTCTCCTTTGTTTACACACAGCATGGAACATAGTTCCCAGCATATAATAGAAACTGAATAAATACTTGCTATTGCTAACAATAGTTGCATTTAGGAGCCTCAACTATGTGTTACTTGTTAATCTGAATGCTTTACATATTAGCTCATTTAATTCTCACGACAACCTCTGAGATGGATATATTATGTCTCTTTTGAGACTGTGGGAAGGATATTAAAACTTGCGTAATAAAAAGGGCCCAAATCAAAATTTAAACTTGTTTTGTCTTCTCTTCACCATGTTATAAATTGCTGTATTGTTGATAAGCCTTATTATGGATCTGAAATTCTTCGTAAATTGAAGTAGACCCTGACCATCCAGTACTAGCCTCACACCCTTCTTGACTCAGTAGGTAGATGATGTTATATTGAAAAACATGTAAATTGAGGTCTGCTGTGAGCAAGGAGAGGGTGCATTCTGCTGTGATGCTCTGGAATTCTTTTTGTGTCTTTGATCATTCCTCCTGGGTTTTGAATTTGGTGTGAGCCCATGTGTTTGTCTTTGCATTACCCAGGATAAAACCCAGGGGCTGTTTGAAACCCTGCTCTACTTGCCTTCCTCAAAAAACAGCCCACCTAGAAGTTGAAAGAAATAAGTATTGGGAGAAAGGCCCAGGAGTTGAGGGTCTGCTAACCTTGTGAGTTTAACACAATGATGGAAATCAGTCACTTGCTCAACTGTATTTTATATTAGTGTGAATTAGGTTAAAGGAACCACTGCATCAAGATCTAATTCCATCAACTGGATAATTCTTGTAATTTACTGATTTTATTAGAACTACCTAAGGCCCAATATTACTCTTCAGCATAGAACTTCTGGCAGCTTCCCCTAACCACCTAGAATTGGCATTGTGATAAAACTATCTGCAATCTCTGATTTAGAGTGTTTCTCCCACTCCATGCATCTTTCTTGTCATTTGTAAAACAAAGCACTAGGGAAAGATGTGCTTGCGTTTTGGTTGAGGCCTTGGGGATGATTTTTGTTGTTGGGCTGGTCTCTCTTTTTTTTTCCCCCCCAAATACGTTTATTTTATTTTTTCAGTGTTAAAAGATTAATTGTTCATGCATCACACCCAGTGCTCCATGCAATTCGTGCCCTCCTCAATACCCACCACCAGGCTCGCCCAACCCCCCAACTCCCTCCCCTCCAAACCCCTCAGTTTGTTGCTCAGAGTCCACAGTCTCATGGTTCATAGCCCCCTCTGATTTCCCCCTCTTATCAAACCCAGCAGAAAACCCAGAAACAAAAAGCTTTCTATCCAGTTACTTCTTTCAACCAGTAAGCGATATAGTGGGTAGGGAGAGGGGAGATAAATTAACTTTATCCTGCTATTATTTAGAATGAGATCCCAAAGACTTTTGGTGGGATTAGATGGTCATTTGTTTTATTTGGGTAAATTGAAAATTCTATATGCCACCTTAAAACCCAGTGGCATCTTTACTGAATTTTCTGCAAGCCAACAAAGTGAATACAAATGTCCTCACAAGTAGACTAGATATGTGAGGGAGGCATATGTTTTGGGGAAAACATACCAGTTAAATGATCTGGAATATTCTAGGATATTTGTGGTAGATGGATTATAAGAAACTCTCCAATTTTCTGTCACTTTATAAGCTCATGCCATTGACAGTACGATCTTGTAACTCATCCCATCTAGAATGGAATCTATTTCTCCTTTCCTAGAATCTGGGCCAGCCCTGTAACTTGCTTTAGCCAATAGAATGGAGTAGAAGGGATAGTGCACCTGTTCTCAGCTTAGGCCTCAGAGGACTTGTATGCTTTTGCTTGGTCTCTTCTGCCACTGCCACATGAACAAGCGTGGAATATCTTTCAGTAGATGTGGAACAGAAATCAGTCATCTGAGCTGAGGGTATCCTAGACCAGTGAATCCTCAGCCAAACCAGCAGCTACCCTCAAGAATATGAGTGAACTCACCTGAAATCAATTAATCTTGGCATGCATCCTTAGTGCCACCCAGCAACTCATCAATAATAATAAATTATTGTGTTTTAAGCCACTAAGTTTGGGGTTGGTTGGTTATGCAGCAAATGCTGTTACACATTCTGATTTTAAAGATTATTTTTTGGATAATTTACATAGCATGCACAGAGCAATGCATGCTAATAATAGATAGTTGATAAATATTTGTTCTTGTCTTCCTTTCCTTTCCTTTCTCTAAAGAGATGTACTTTGGCATTGGAGTTTGCAGGTTCCAGCCAAAAGATAGAATAGCAACATGGAAGTCATATCACATAGTTATAAACGAGTTACCATATTTTGCAACAGTCTGTAGAGACAGAGAATAGTTTTGTTCTAGGCTAGATAGATATTGGTTATTTCTTACCTTCCTGAATAGCAACCCTTGATGTCATCTGCTTCTTGGGAGAAACAAGGAAAAAAAGAGACTTCGTACGTTTAAAAACACACCCCTGAATTACTGGCAAGTAAATGATACTGTTTCTAGTTTATATATATATATATATTTTTTTTTCATTTTGATATACCTTATCAAAATAGGGAAAATACTCTGAGGAAAATTAAGAGTCCTAGGTCTGTATGACTTGGAGCAAGTCACCACCTTTTTCTGGGCCTCAGTTTTCTCATCTCTAAATTAACATGACTCCTAGCTCCAACCATCCATGACTCTTTGGGTGGCAACATAGTGAAGTTAGGAACATAGATCCACAGCCAGATTACACACGCTGCAATCTGGAGTGATGCTTTCTAGCTATGTGCCCTTGGGCATATTACTTATTCTCTCTGTGCCTCAGTTTCCTTATCTGAAAATGGGGCTGCGTCATGGTGTTGTTCTGAGGATTACGTGATATAATCCATGTAAACTGCTGAGAACAGTGCCTGGCACACAGAAAGTGCTTAACAAATGTTAGCTATTATTTCATTTGGCAGAGAGTCATGTCTTATGCAACTGCACTTTCATGGGATTTAAAAGATGAAAGTTCAAATGGTGAACATCAACCCAATAGATAAAACTACCACGTTTTGGAAATTCATACACAAAGAGTCTTAACTGTCCTCAGGCTGTCCATCATTCAAAAGGTTTTCTCTCACCTAGTTGGGTGTGGTTTCTTATATAAATAAAATTTTACCACTTTTGCTCTGAGCTTTTTTTTTTTTTTTTTTTTTTTTTTACCTCTATTGCTGCTACCCTTTGGCAACAAGTAGGAGACAGTTTAATGCAGAATTAAGAGGATGGGATGTTAATTCCAGGTCTACCACTCATTCGCTTCTTTAATTACTCTGTCCCTCTATTTTCTTATATGTGATATGTGGATAATAAAAGTGCCCACCTCCTAAGAGTACTGTGTAAACATGATAACATGTAGAAAAGTGCCTGCCACGTAGTAGCCTCTTAGTAAATACTATCGATTGGTTTATATTATTATATTCTGCTCCACTAGGATTGTTTAAAGCAAGCATTATGAATCCAAACATTGTCCAAAGGAATATCTTCTGAGATGAATTAGGATGGTAAGTATAGGGATGCTGTTGCTGACCCACCCAGATCTCCTTTGCCAGGCTGGTGTTTCCATATCCCAAGTGCTGTGAGCATTGGCTGTTAATGGTTTACAGCTGTCTCTTTCTCTGGAGAATCCCCCTTGGCCAAATGGGAGTTGCCTAGCCTGGAATTGCCTGGGAAGTTAGCAACTCTTTTGCCCCTGGGTGTGGCCCATAGCCAATGACTGACTGATGCAGGGGCACTGAAGGACCTTTTGCCTCAAAAAGGGCAGGGGGCAACTCTGTGGAGCAATCCATGCTGCAGAGCTCCCTGTGGAATCAGACTAAGGATAGACTCCAGCTGAGACCACACCCTAACTCTGCTGTCCTGCTTCCCCTACTCTCTCCTTTCTCAATAAATTACTTCCATGTGAATCTCCATTTTGGGCTGAGACCTCAACTTAAGATAGGAGGAAGGCAGAACTGAACTAGGAGCAATTATAGAGATTTTGATACATTATAACTAGACTTTCTGGTAGGGCAAACATCACAGTTGGGTGGAATTTTTATTCTTCAAGTCTTTGTTCAGGAGAAGAGCCTAAAGGAACTGAATAGAAGTGGGAATACCAACAGGACCTCAGGTGATGGCATCTATGAAACAGCCATAATGGGCTCTGCATTACTGAGATCTGTCCATAGATTTTGATGACCCATATGAATCTACACATAGATTTTAATAAACTGTGTTACTATTATAATGACGAATACCAACTAGCTAGAGTCTTCTGGGACCCAAGATAACCTTCATCCTCCTCATCCATGTTAACTTCTTTTGATTATGTGGAAATCCACTTTTGTGTTACAACGGTTACCTTTTTTTTCCATATTTACCAGAGAAGATTATCTGAAGGGCTTTGTATGAATTAAGATGGTAAGTATGAAGTTGCCCACTTATGAAGTATTGGCTGAGCTGGAGAATAGAGCAGATTCTCCATGATAAGATAATGGTAATTTGAAAGGGATGAGATAAAAATCACCTGCGAATTTAGGCTTGGGCTTATATATGCTGAAGAACCAGCCACCCACTTGAGTTCAAAGTCCTACTCCAATCTGATGTTTCAACAGAGAAGTGAAATACGGAATCTTCCCAGAATTATCTTCTTCTTTGTCCCAAAGAAGGGGACAAGGGACTACCTCTCGTCTTTCAGTCATCCATCCATTCATTCATCCATTCTTTCTATTTTCTTTTACTCCAGTCAATATATGACACAAGCATGTCTCTGTAAACCCGATTCAACAAACTAACATTTACTAAAACGAGTTATTATTCCCTTTTCCCAAGGGATCTTATGAAATATGTTCATTGCTTCCCATAGTCATGCAAGTCTATCTACAGAATAGAACCTGGTGCAGAATAGAACCTGGTACAAGTTCTAGAATATCAACTGAAGATGATGTTATGTAAATTATAGTATTATTTTTATACTGAAAGTGGGCACAGATTATTTATTTACTTATTTATTTATTTATAAATATTTTTGAACAGAAATCATATCTTTATTTATTTATTTATTTATTTTATTAACATATAATGTATTATTTGCCCCAGGGTACATGTCTGTGAATCATCAGACTTACACATTTCACAGCACTTTCCATAGCACATACCCTCCCCAATGTCCATAACTCAGCCACCCTATCCCTACCTCCCCTAGCCCCCAGCCACCCTCAGTTTGTTTCTTGAGTTTAGGAGTCTCTTATGGTTTGTCTCCTTCCAGATCCCATCTTGTTTCATTTCCCTCCCCCACCCCCCTACGACCCCCTGCCCTGCCTCTCATATTCTTCATATAAGAGAGATCATATGATATTTGTCTTTCTCTGACTGACTTCGCTTAGCATAATACCCTCTAGTTCCATTCATGTCATTGCAAATGGCAAGATTTCGTTTTCTGATGGCTGCATAGTATTCCATTGTATATATATAATATATATATATATATTTCACATCTTCTTTATCCATTCATCTGTTGATGAACATCTAGGTTCTTTCCACAGTTTGGCTATTGTGGACATTGCTGCTATAAACATTTGGGTGCACGGGGCACAGATAATTTAAAGGAGTTTATAAGTAGCACCTGAACTTTAAAGACATAAGATTTTAAAGAAAAAGTTGCAATAATGGTGGACTATACTGTCTTTATTGCTCAGATCTCCGGTGTAGTACAATGTTCTTTTATGCTACAAGAAAACTTTGGTGGAAGTATCTGAGAAACACTTTTAGGTATGACTTGTACCAGTTCAGAAGATACTATAAGAAAGGTTTCAAAATAACTGTGCAATTAGAGGAAGGAAAAATGGGAAAACTTCTAGTGCCATTTTCATCCCTAGACTGGAAATGCCAGTAATTTTCCAAATGTAGATGACCAGCAAGATAAAAGTGCCATTTTACACATTCTCTGAAAAAAATGAAGAGTTTACCTCAGTGAGACACAGTTTTGATTTGGTATATCTCATGGGGGATAGGCATGGCTAATCTTACTCGTGGTAGATAAGATATATGCCTATTTAAAGATTGCTTCTCAAAAGTGACAAAGTGTGGGCCGTCCAAAGGAATGGTAGCCTTACTGACTCTGTCCAGGAAATAAGAGAATTATGTCATTTCATGAGTGAATTGGTGACTGTTCAGTCTTGAGATCTAAGCAGACTTGACCTGGCCTGAGCAAAGACTTCCTTCTCTTGGGTTCTAAATCACTGTAATGTTGCTACCACTCTGGAACTGGTAACATGTGACCTGAGTTAGACTCAGGAATTATACAGTTCAGTGGAGGAGGCCATATTTTTTTCATGTAAGAAAGCAGCAGTACTTTTGTCTTGGAGGTGTGGGAGCCCTTGAGGCCAAGCACTGCTCTGTATAGATTGTGCTCCTTCAGAAAAGACAAATGGAAAAACCACACTTTGGGCCAACATTGTTATTTTTGTTCTGGGAAGGGTGAATTTTATTCATTTTTTCTTAAAGATTTTCTTTATTGGAGAGAGCAATCGAGAGAGAGCAGGAGCAGGGGAGAGAGACTGAGTGAGAGGGAGAAGCAGACTCCCTGCTGAGCAGGGAGCCTGATGTGGGACTTGATCCCAGGACTCTGGGATCATGACCTGAGCTGAAGGCAGATGCTTAAGCAACTGAGCCACCCAGGCTCCTTGTGAATTTTATTCTGACATCTTGGCTTTCTAGGAAAGAGCCCTATAGCAAACTTAGGGAAGTAAAATTTGGAGTTGGTTTTGGAACACATGAGCAACCTTTCCATAGGTGGCAAGATACAAAACATAGGTGAGAGTTGAAGAAATATACAAAAAGAGACCATCTTGTATAAAATCTTGAAAATTGTGTGAGGATATCATCTCCAAAGAGAGATCTTCAGAAGAGAACATGATCTAAAGGTTGTAACAGGCTTTGACTGGAAAATTTCTGTCTCTTCTCAGTCTATGGTTCTGCTCTTTGAGAGGCTATGTTTAGGTTTCTACATGCTACCTCTTTTTATTTTAGGGAATCTTGGGTGGGCAGAGTCTACTCTTACAGGGCCTGAGGCAAGATGGAGTTGGGTGCACCCAGAGTCTTTGGATCATGATTTCATATCATGCTCCCTTTCCTCCCTTCCCACAAAGCATGTAATTGAGTGGGTGGCTCAACCAGAGAAGCCCAATAAATATTTGCTAATGAACATAATGGAGAAAACACTGGTGGCAACAAGGTGTTTGTACCCCACCCTGTTGCCTCTCACAGGTGGCACCAATGTGATCCTGATCCTGTGCCTATGGAAGATTTCATGGCACTCTCTGTGCCTAGAGGCCCTGTTCATGCTCTGTCTTGCACCATGATGGCTACCTGAGTGCCCAGTGTAGTTTCTGCCTTCCAGAGTTCCTCATTTCCAAGGAAAGGAATCATCCTTTCTCCTAATAAGCATGTAGATGGAGGAAGGAATTAACAAGACAAGTAGAAACCACCCAGCAAGAAGACTTGAACAGGGTGCAAGGGAGGGTGGGAGAAAGGAGGAAAGGACAAATTTGTCCAAACAATATCGTGTTGGTTCTGGAACTTTCCACTAAGCCATATGTGGATTTGTATCAGCACTCATGTCTTACAATCCAAGACAAGAGCCAGACAAAAATGCTTGGACTCCATAAATCCTGGAGAGAGGTATGTTTATCAAGGTCTCTCATTGTTTGAAAACTCAACATCTGTCGAAGACTTGTAGGCCGTTGCCCCCCACACTTTGGGCAGGTGCTTATGGTCTTATGACACTGGTGAGTAGATTTTAAAGAAACATTCAGTGGGAAAACCCAAGTTCATCCCTCTTCACTGCCACCGCCTTTTCTTCTAATCAGGCCTCCTCATCTCTCACTTGGACTGTTGTAGAGCTTCCAGATGGGTCCCCTTTCCTCGTATGAGATACACACTTGCCTCACTCCTCCACATGGCAAGTTAGCCTATCTAATGCCCAAACCTTAAAAACTAATTAAAACTTGGCAAACTTCTTTGTAGGAGTCTTTAAGTTCTATATCTTTTTTTCTTTTCAGCCCAATTTTTTTGGTCACTATTTTCCCTCAGGTGGCCTTGTCTTACATTTTTAAATATAAATATTTTATGGAAATATAAATACAAGAAATATGTGCTACTTGATGAATTCTTATGAAACTTGAGTGCCCATGAAATTGGCAACTAGATTATGTGACAGAATACAATCAGCACCCTAAAAGCCTCTCAAGGTCCTTCCTATTCACCATCTTGGAGGGATAACCATTGTCTTGACTTCTAATTCCATAGATGAGTTTTTCCATTTATGGAATTTTACATAGATGGGATCTTGCAGTATCTATTTTACATTGTCAGTAACATTATGTTTGTTTCATCCATATTGTGCATGTGGTTGCAATTCATGTTCATCACTATATATACTCCATTGAAGGGATATTTATTTACCCATTTTCCTCTTGATGGACATTTGAGTTGCTTACAACTTTTGGCAATTATTAATTGTATGATTATGAAAAGTTGTCCTAAGCAAGACCCCAAATGTGCTAAGCTTAAAGGGAAAAGTTGTTCAATTGGTTATGTTAAGATCCCATCTTTCAAAAGACAACATTGAAAGACAAAAGGAAACCCTTGGATCAGAAAATATTTGCAATATATATGCTTGGCAGAAGGACTTATATCTTGAATGTAAAAGAGCTACTATTTATTAATAAAGAAAAGCCAAATGACCACATACCAAATGGTCAGTGGTAATAAACACATGAAGAAGTGTGCGGCCATTACTTTTTAGCTTTACTAATCTCTTCACCCCTCCCTGATAGACCACACACTCCCTATTTCAACACATTTGCACAGGCTCTTCTGGCCAGGTGGGGTACCTTTACCTCCTTTTTCACCTCCTTTTCTTTTAAGGACCAGATAGACAACATCAGTTCCATCCCAACATCTCCCCTGATTCCAGTAGGCAGAATTAATCATTACTTCTTTGGGATCCCAGAGTTTGATTTCGTGAAAGTAAGGTGTTTAACTCATGTTCCCAGTGCATAGCAATGCACTTGGTGCATAATAGATGATTGATACATGCCTTTTGGGGTGAATGTCTTACTTTCCCCCTCAAACCTCCAGATAAGATCTAAAACCAGTGAGGTATATGTGGTAACAAAGACGTCCTGTGTTGAACATGGGAGTGTTTATTAGCCAATACAAAGGTTACTTCATGGTGAAAAATGCTGGCCTCTTTCCCAAATCATAGCTCATCTTTAATGAAGAGTATCATCATAAGCCTGTGGACAAAGACCTAGTGCTCTATAGATTGAATTGCAGGTTAAGATACATATTAATAAGTAGGCCTGAAAAACAGCATTGCCTTCTGCAAAGGTAACTAAAATGAGTGATTGGAATCCTGCCATAGGTCAATAGCATTTATTACAGTATACATAAAGGAGATCAACAGTAGTATTAACCTCTATTTAAAGTCAAAGGGCCAAGATGGGATGGGGAAGGAGACAAACCATAAGAGACTCCTAAACTCACGAAACAAACTAAGGGTTGCTGGGAGGTTGGCGGGGGGGATAAGGATATGGACATTGGAGAGGGTATGTGCTATGGCAAATGCTGTGAAATGTGTAAGCCTGATGATTCACAGACCTGTACCCTGGGGTAAATAATACATTATATGTTAATAAAAAATTAAAAAAAAAAAAAGTCAAAGGGCTACCTTGTATGCTGGGGAGAGGGATGATAGAGGTTTTGTTTTGTTTTGTTTGGGTGTCCCCCCCCCTTCCTTGTTGATTCAGGCAACATTTCTGACCATACAAACTTTCTTTTGTCATCTTCATTTCCTGGAACCTCTCTTCTTACCTGCTCATGCTTTTATAGGGTTTTAATTTCCTTAATCCTCTGTGTTTCATGCCTCCAACTACTTTATGTCCAGCTTCACTGGAATTTTTCAAGCTCAAAGTTTGGTTAACCAGATGATAAGAAGAAAACTTTGCTTTGCTTTTCTCTTTTCCTTCTTCCTTCTTTTTTCAGGGAAAGAACTGTGCTTTATGGAATTTTGTATCCCCGGCTAGATAAGCTTAGTTAGTGCCTGATACATAATGGGTTCTCAAGAAATATTTATTGAATCAATGGCTTGGCAATTTCTTATTAAAGTGGGCATGGTTGCTGATCCCCTGAACTTCCCAGAGACATTGGCATTTTTTTAATGATAATGTTCCTTAACCAAAATGAGTTTCCAACTTAAGGAATTTCAGGTAATAAAAATAGATGAAAGAGTTTAGGAAAGTGGATGGAGAAAGAGATTGTGAGGCAAAGAAGGCAACTTTTTCTTAGAATTTGAGAGAATTTCTTAGAACCTGGGTCCCTAGGTTGATTCTTTAGACACAGTGTTATCCCTTTCTTTTACTTCGGGAATTCATTTTCTAAATCAACGATACCCACCTTTTTAGAGTATGAGAATCCCTCTTTAACATTAAAAAATTTTTACACACCCAAGAGTATTGAAATTGATGAAAAGTAAAGTGACCAAGAATTATTCTTAATTATAAAATAAATTTCAGTATCGTAAAATCCATCTCTATCCATATATACATAGATATTTATATGAGATGTGTCATTAAGGTAGTCTGCAAATGAAGTTTGGTATACAAATGAATACATGGGTCCTTGCCAATAACTGCAAGGACTCTTGGACCACTCTTGTAAGAACCACACCTTCTCTCTCCCCACTGGCATTCAGAATACACAGTGACAATTATTTATAAACACAAATTTAATGTTAACTGGACACTGCCTACAATTATCAGTGGATGGTTGCTGATTTCATAAACTTTTATTTATGTCTTAGTTTAGTTTGGGTTTCCTAGAAGTAGAACATGAGACAGGGATTTAGGGAAAAGTTACTTGTTGAGTGAGAAAAGGAGTGAGAGAAGCAGGATAGGAAATGGGAGACACATAGCAAAAATAAGATTTCAGATAAATTTTAGCTTCAGTCTGATCCTGCAAGGAGCTCTGGAGTATTAATGATACCACACAACATTGTTTCACCTGAGAGCTAGGCTTCTGTCCTCCATGTACTAATCAATCATTGTCTATGAGGTGCCTCAAGTGGATTGTAAACTTCCTGTGGATCCAAGGATAGTCCTCCAGAGAATGGTGCAGGCATTAGTCCTTAGCAGCATGGACCACACAGCAGCTGGGGATGAATAGAACTGGTAAAGAGATCCGGATAGGCACTAATAGCAATTATTGCATGGCTCATGAATTAATTAATTCATCCATTTAACAAATATTTATTGACTGTCTACTCTTGGCAAGTTCCTGTCCTAGTTGCTGAAGACAGAGTGTAAACAAGCCAAATATGGTCCTTCCTTTCGTGCAGCATACAGTTTGTGGGGAGACAGAAATAAACTAGTAGATAAATGTAGCAGCACAATAATTTCTGGGAGTGACAATTTACAAAGAAAGGAAATAAACAGTTTAATAGATTGTAGAATGACTGGGACAAAGGGTGGGCACTTGAACACAGATCAGAATGGTGAGAAGGAATAAGCTGTACAAGGATGTGAGGGTCTAATGTCTAGGCAGAGGGTATGGCCATTATCAAGGCCCCAAGATGGACAAAAGCTCAATGTGTTTTAAGAACAGAATGAAAGCTTTGGGATCTGTGGTTGACTTGGGGAAGTTGTAAGAAAAGGATGGAGAGGTGACAGTAATAGATGGGGCAAGCCAGCCTTCTAAGGAGTTTGGTGATTTTGGATTCCAATTGTAGAAACGAATTCCTTAGTTTGCGTTAAGATGGTAAAAATGACAATTTGTCAGACTTTGACTTAGATTTGCCTTGACATTGTTTATTAGAAGAAGGATTTGCTATGCAGAGTCATAGAATAAATGATGAAAAACCCAGGGTTGAGGCACAGCTCACTGTTTTCCAAACTGTAGGAACATAGCAGGCATTGAATCCAGACATCTTATATGGTAATTATGAGAAAATTTTCTCTCCTTGTTAAAACATTCCCAAGATTTTAAAAGATATATACTTGGACTCAACTTTCCTTTGTCCTTGGCAGTGTGACAAAGCAGCGTTTTTAGAAAAGAATGTTAAGTTGGACTTGACCTTGGCTATACGCAAGGAAAGTTATCAAGGTCACTTTTTTTGGTTTGTTTGCACTGTAATTGCTATTAAAATGCATTAAGAAGTAAGTATAGACCATCTCTTTCTTGCTCAACATTCTGCTTCATGCTGGGATCATGAGTCTTAAGTGCAGGCCTATTTCCCATTTGCCAAACAATGATGCATTTTCCTTAATCTTCTCATAGCCACTGGAGAAGGTACTATGATTAGAAAATGCCACTAGATCGTGATCTAGATCACGATCGTGATCATGGAAAGTTCTTCCTAGACTTTATTCCTGAGAAGAGATAATGCTTATAGGCCATTTATCTCCATCAAAGCTGGTGAATGGAACTTAATAAAATTATGTAAAAGAGGCCAGGAAAACTATGTTTTCTGTTTGATTTATCAGATTCTTGTTTTTTTTTTTTTAAGATTTTATTTATTTATTTGACAGAGAGATCACAAGTAGGCAGAGAGGCAGGCATAGAGAGAGAGGGAAGCAGTCCCCCCGCTGAGCTGAGAGCCCAACGCGGGGGCTCTATCCCAGGACCCTGGGATCATGACCTGAGCCGAAGGCAGAGGCTTTAACCCACTGAGCCACCCAGGCGCCCCTATTAGATTGTTGAAGACCAATGTCAAGGAAAAGCTCTCTACACTAGAACAAATTTAACATTTCAAATCAGGATGAACTGAAATATCAGTAGCATTTTCATTTGTTTATAAAATGGATTTTTCCGATGGTTTTGATTGAACATAGATTTTAAATCTTTTTGTCATGTTCTTTGTACCAACCCCTCCTTTGTTCCCACCTCCTTCATGTGTGAAACCTATGTTTAATTCAGGGGGAACTTAATCCATATGTTTTTGATTCATTTGCACAATATTCTTAGTAAGAGCTAGTTGATGTCCAAAGAGTCTTCTGGGAATTTTTATAAATCTTTTAAAATTTTTCTTAAGGGCAGAAAATCATATTTTCCAACTCACCTTGCCCTTCCAAATCAGAAATACTCTAGGCCTATTGAAAACCCTCCTATTGAGGAGGGCTTAAACTCAGGCAAAACACACTTCCAGTTGAGAGCTGTGCAACAAGATTGACTTGACCAGCCCATGAGAAACAGGAGAGGCAAAGGAGAAGAGACATGAAAAGAACCTGAATAGTATAGGCAGTCTTGGACCTGCCATGTTTTTCCATTTCTAGGAGCAACCAGTGAAGTCCTACAACTTATATAAAGTCAGATTCAATTTATGATGCACATCTGGAGCCAGATAATTTCCAACTGGCTTTGCACAACATCTTTGAGCAAGAGCAGAGAATTCTAGAACAGTTTGCAGATTTGTAAATATAAAAAGCCCTCATTTGTGAGCACACTTAGTAGTTGCTTAGCAATTCAGTGGCTGGGTTTCATTTTCTATAGAGCACGATGAAGTCTAAAGATGGTGAATTGTTGACTATGGACTTAAACAAGTTCTGCCAAGAATATAAAGATTGTGAGCTTGTTAGGGACAAGTGAACAACTGTTGGACAGTACGTACAAAAGTAGAAGAATCATTTCCTTGTCCCATTACTTCAGCTGTGCTATGACCCAATTTTTTACCACCCTTTAAGGGCACCTGATGTCTCTGGGAAAGAAAAAAAAGACCCATAAACCACTTTTTTTTAAACCAAGTACTTGGCAATGCTTGCAGACTCATCAGGAAAGGGTCATTTTACTGCTAAGAGCTTGAATTCATCATAGCTCAAGCATTAGTTTTCTGCTGGGTCAGAAATGTGATTTTATACTATCATAATCCCAAATTTGGCTCCTGTGCCAAAGTGAGTTGCTAGTCAATCCTCCTAAAAAGTTTTCTACCCCACCAGACGGCAATATGGTAACTTGAAAAGCAGGAATGGTGATAAACGTCTCCATTTCAGTAAATGCCACTACCATGTTTGTAATTTCTCAAGGAAAACAAACAAACAAACAAACAAAAAACTCATAATTAACCCTCAATTCTTCTCTTTCTGTGGCTTCCAAATGCCATCTATCAAGTTCTATAGACTCTTGCTTTTCAACGATGGTCTCTGGATCAGCAGATTTGTTAGAAATTTAGAATCTCATCCCCCACCCCAGACCTGCAGAATGAGAATCTGCTCTTCTGCAAGCTCTCCAGTGATTCCAGTGCATAGTTACTCTTGAGAAGCACTGCTAGACCACACTTCTGTAAGGTACCACTTCATTACTGCCTGTCTCTTGCCTGGATTACTGCAGTTCTTTCCCAGCTTCTGCCCTTTTCCTCCATTCTATTCTCAATTCAGTCACCAGAGTAGTCTTAAAAAAAAAAAAAAAAAAAGTTAATCAAAGCAAGCCATCCTACTCTTTAAAATCCAACACTTCCCCCTGCACAGGAAATAAAATGTGAATTCCTTGCAGTTTATTAATGTCCTGCAGCCTCTGCAGCTCCTTAACCTCCCTCTCAACCATTCTTTCCTGGTCATACTTCCTCCAGCCACCCTTGTCTTTCTATCCTACACAGCCAATGCAAGCTTTCCCTCCACCTGGAGAGTTCTACAGAGCTTCTCATCATTCAGGACTCAGCACAAATGTTACCTTGCATTGAACTCTTGGCTATTAAATTTATATTCATCTCCCAGTCACCTTCTATCATATCATTATTTTATTTTCTATTGCTTTCTGAACCATCTGAAACTGTCTTGCTTATTTGTTTATGGGTTTATTGATTGTTATCCAAAATGGACCCTTTTCCAGTCTTAGTCCAGCTAAATCCTCAATGCTTAGAATGGTACCTGGAACAGAGGAGATGCTTAGTATATATATTTTTTGAATGAATTAATGAGTAAATTTATATCTGTTCAGTCTGGACAAAAGCCAGTGTCTTATTATGTATTTTTCTCTTTCCTTTCCTCATTTTCTTTGACAGATATTTGTTAAGCATTTAACCTCTGCCAGGTACAAGGATACTAAAGGGAATGGGGAACAGTTCCCCTATGGAGCATAGAGGGAAGTGGAGGAGACAGATGTTAACCAAAATCAGTTATGCCATCCTGTGGAGCATATAAGTGTTTCATAACTTAGTTGAGGGGGGTTGCTGTGAGCTGAGAGCTAGAGAATGATCATGCTAACCAGGAGAGGACAGTGAGGGAAGTAGAGGAGGGATTTTATGCAGAAAGAGTTCCGTATCCAAAGGCAGTTGGGCCTGTTGAAGGAACAGAAAGAGGAGCCCTAGGACGGGGATCCAGTGAATGAATAGAGTACTGTTGGTGGTGGGGCTGGCAAGGCAGGCAGGAGTCAGACCAGTAGGACCTTATGGGTAGTTCTGGTTTGCCTGGGAGAGTTCCAGTTTACATCTGCTATCTGGTGTAATTATTCATAAAATTTTTAGTCACTTTTTATTTTATTTTATTTTTTTTAGTTTCAGGGGTAGAATTTAATGATTCACAGTTGCATGTTGCTCATTCCATCAAGTGCCCTCCTTAAAGCCCATCCCCTGATTACCTCATTGCCCACACCTCCCCTCCAGCTACCCTCAGTTTGTTTCCTATAGTTAAAAGTCACTCTTATAGGCCATATCATAGGCTTTATCTTCCAAAACTCACCACAAAGCCTTGTGCTTAACAATGAGGACTCTGGACCCATCACACAGAAGTGTTGGAGGAAGTAGTTTGTTGTTATTTGTATTGTGCATCCTTAGGCAAATTGCTAAACTTCTCTAAACTTTGGCTTCCTTATCAGTGAAATGAGGATTTAGTAATTATAGTATTTAACTCATAGGCTTTTTTTTTAATTAACATATAATGTATTATTTGCCCCAGGGGTACATGTCTGTGAATCGTCAGGCTTACACATTTCACAGCACTTACCATAGCACATACCCTCCCCAATGTCCATAACCCAGCCACCCTATCCCTTACCCGCCACCTCCCAGCCACCCTTAGTTTGTTTTGTAAGTTTAGGAGTCTCTTATAGTTTGTCTCCTTCTGGATCCCATCTTGTTTCATTTCTCTCCTCCAGCCCCCCACGACCCCAACCCCGCCGTGCCTCTCAAACTCTTCATATCAGAGAGATCATGTGATAATTGTCTTTCTCTGACTGACTTATTTCGCTTAGCATAATACCCTCTAGTTCCATCCACGTCCTTGCAAATGGCATAGTATTCCATTGTATATATATATATATATACTATATCTTCTTTATCCATTCATCTGTTGATGGACATCTAGATTCTTTCCATAGTTTGACTATTGTGGACATTGCTGCTATAAACATTCGGTTCACGTGCCCCTTCGGATCACTACATTTGTATCTTGAGGGTAAATACCTAGTAGTGCAATTGCTGGATCATAGGGTAGCTCTATTTTCAACATTTTGAGGAACCTCCATACTGTTTTCCAGAGTGGCTGTACCAGCTCGCATTCCCATCAACAGTGTAGGAGGGTTCCCCTTTCTCCGCATCCTCGCCAACATCTGT
>CM052811.1:89578525-89627768 GCA_028533885.1 Nasua narica | reverse complement strand
ATTGTAAGATGCAATACGTATGTTTTACCAGTTTAGTTTATCCATTCCATGAAGCTTGTCATGTTCACTGGAAATACTACAGCTAATTTGCCTCCAACTGATGTACAAATACAGTAGTAGTAGTACAAATCCAACTGATGTACAAATACAAAAAAACTGCAAGGATGTAGACGGTGTGTCAGCATCAAGGGAATTCCCCAATTCCCTATAGAATTAGAAATTATGGCAAACTGGAAACAATAGGATCCCATTTACTTTGGCCTTATCCATCATCATAAACTCAAATATAGGTTACTAGAACTCCTGGGAGTAAAACTCCAGAAACTCATGTGAGAGGAAGAAGTGGAATGGATCCAAGTTCCCTGCATCCTAAGCCCACCATACCAAGTATAAGAAAAACCAGAGAAAGGATTCTTTCCCTCTTTCCATCTAATTCTGACCAAGTCAGTGGAGGAATTTCCACTTCTACAGTCTTCTCCAAAGATTCAAGGCAAACCTTCTCCCCTTCTCCACTCCAAAGACAGTCACTGCTCTCAACTCATCCACAGTATGAAGATGAAGCAAAATCCTATGTATTAAATAATAAGGTTTATGGAACAAGAGCCAAATGATGACCCAGGGTACATAGTTTTGTACAGAGTAGGAATTTGATACTCTTGAAAGACCCCAGTCCTTCAGTAAATCTTTTCACTAGAATTAGTCTCAAAATATCCACATGTAAAAAAGATGTAATCACATGTGCATTGCATATTTGTGATTCCTAGAAACATGTTTATGTAAGCAAAATCCCAATATATTCATATACATTTACAAGTACATAATCACGTATCACAATGCTTCTAGTGAGCACTCCCCACCCCAATTAGCTCAACACAGGGCTCAATCTCACCACTCTGAGATCATGACCTGGATGTTGACTCATTTTTTACTATAACAATCATACTTTTCCTAGCTAAAGTTTGCTGAACACTTGCTAGATGCCAAAAGTCTTCTAAATGCTTTACACATCTATGATCTCATGCAAGTGGCACAACTACCTTATGAGCCAGACACTGGCTCATAAACCATTTTGTAGATGAGAAAACTTTATATCCTATGCCATACTGATCTTCTCTCATATATCTAATCTTTGAAGAAAAATCTTCCTTTAAAAATTATCTCTGATTAGTAATATACTATGGTATTTCTGTAGTCAGTCTATGCTTTAAAACAAATTTAGTGCTGAAATGGCAACTTTTAATAAAAGCTAACTGTACCTTTTATATGCATGATCTTTCATCATTAGAGCAATGGTATTACTATTGTTAGTCCCCTTATATAGTTGAGAGATACTGAAGCTTGGAGAGGTTATATAACTTGACCACAGTTAGATTCAGGTCTGTTCTAAGTATCTGTGGGGCCAGGGCAAGAACACAAATAACTCCTGTCACCCTCTCTGTACAAGAAAAAGGCTGTCCCTGCTCACAAAGGGCTAAGCATGCAACATGTAGAAAAACCCAGGCCATCTGCCCAAGCTTCATCCACATTCTATCACGCTACAAATAGCTGCTCCTGGCCACTCCTCAGGTCTACAATTGCATGTACCAGCAGCCATTCACCCGCAGGAGGATAAACTTGGAAAAGAGGCCCCTACAGGCCCTAGAAAGGACTTGCTCAGGCCAGTTTGGCAGGGAATTCTAATCCTGGTTATTTGGAGCATGATCTAAAAGGGAAAGTGTAGGTTGCAGGTAGATATGTACCGGAGACCTATAGACTTCTTGCTCACGGAGAGAAATACAATCAAGGAGAACCAGGATGTGGCTTGCTAGAGTATAAGGCCTAGTGCAGGGGTCCCAGTAGCCCAACACTGAGAATGAAATTTGCTCCAAAGCTAAGAAATGATTGAGGCAGAATTTGACTCCAGATCCCTAGGAGCCCTAACCTTTCAATGCTACTGTTCTACTAGAACCTCCTCTGGTTTATGATTTACTTGAGTACAAAAATGAACCACAGAGCCATCTACTGCTTTTCATATTTTAGATGAGAATATCTATATTTCTTGGAGAATTACATGGGAAAAGAAAGCTGGCCTTTTAAAAGTTCTAAAGAGTAGATGATCAATAGGCAATTCTTAGCAGAATTCTTTCCATACTTAGAATGCTTCTCTTAAGAGTTCAAGGCCCAAGCAAATGATTAACAAGAGTATACATGCCTACCCACCTGGAGGCAAAGAAAAGAAGAGGCAGGAAGCAGATGTTCAAGGCCTTTACCTCAAGGTAAATTTAAAAGGTAGGAACAGCTATTGAGAACTAGCACCTAGCATGGTGCTTGAGCATACTAGGTACACAATGAATATTTCATAAAATTATGCAGCATGAATTTGTGAGTATTTGACTCTCCTCTTTCTGGGACCAGAATTTGTCTGTTGGTAAGATGGATTTGATATATCTTATCACAGTTTGGCTACTGTGGCCATTGTGGCTATGATCTTATCAATGTAACCAATACCTACCAGGTTACTTTCTTTCCAACAAAACAAAAATTTAACATTTCTGTCTTAAAAGAGGTTTGAGTTGGACGTAAAGCCTCAATATTCCCTGGAACTCTCAAATGCAAAATCTTCTACCTTTAAACTTCTTTAAAGACTGGCTACTTACAAGGTTCCCCCTTGCTATTTTTGGAAATGGCCAGGAACACTCTTCCTTTGGACCTGTCTACTCTGCCTAAAATTTTGTGACCCCTAGACATCTGTGTAGCCATCTCCCTCATCTTCTAAAAATCTTTACTAAAAAATTCCTAAGTGAGACATACCCTGATATCTCTTATTTAATTCTGTAACATAATTATCCCTCAACCCTCACTCCCCATATTCTGTATCACCTCTACATTTTCTGTTCTCCCTAATTATCCATATACTAGATAATTTACTTATGTATTATGTTTATTGTTGGTCACCAACCTCCTACCTCCCATTTAAGCTCCTTGAGGGCACAGGTTCTTTTCTTTCTTTTCTTTCTTCTTTCTTTTGGTCTGGTTGTTTTTAATGATGTATCCTAAGTACAGAAAAGTACCATGAATATAATAAATGCAAGTAAATATTAAGAAAAAAAAAAAAGACCGGCTACCTCCCATCTTTACTATATGAAATACTACCACAAGTTCCCTTCACCCCATTTCCCCCAACAGCCATATAATTAGCAACTTAGATACAGTTCCAGGGATCTGAAGACCCACTATTTACCTCTCTAAAATAACCAAATTTGTAATATGAGAAGAAAGCTGGTTATGTGTTCTTAATTTCTGTGAAAAATTATGTTCAATAGTAAGGTATGGTTGGGTATGGGTATGTGTGTGTGTATGTGTGTGTGGAGACAGAGAGAGAGAGAGAGAGAGAGAGAGAAAATATACCAGTGAATGAAATTTAAATAACTATCACTGATTTTATGTGGGGGGGAGGATAATGATACATACATATGTATAACCATTGAAAGATCTATGGTTATAGATATGTAACACATAAGATAACAGAAGCCAATTTATTTCCAGTTATTCATAATAGAAAACAAAAAACTGAAAATTTAACTGAAATTAACTGAAAACAACTGAAAAAAAAACCCAAATTTAAAAAATCTGTGCTTTTTTTCCTATACTTTGAATCGAAAATACCTAAAAATATATTCAGTCGAAAGAGCTACATAGAAATTGGAAGAAAATGGGAAACACAAAAGAATCCATAAGAATGACCCGAAAATTTACTAAATTGGGTGGTCTCAAATTTCCACTAGAGAGGCCACTTCCCATCCAAGTGGACAGTATCTACTTATGACAGTTATACAGCTGTCATTAGAACTTGAATAACTCCAAGAAGTCAAAAACCCAAAGATTTATATAAAACTTCTAATTACTACGTGTTAATTAGTTCAAATTCTTGAAATATATAACTAAAATAGCACTCTATAGGTCAAACAATACATAATTACAGGTTTCATTCCTCCATTGGAGATCAGGCATGGCCTCTGGGCCTTAGAATGAAGGCATCAAGAGATTCAGGCTATTTTAAGGCCAGACTTGGTCATAACTTACTAGTTGAAATACTGTACAGACTAGACCATACACCAACATGGAATCATCCAGGCCTCTCTCATAGACCAGAACATCCAAGCTCTGTGACATGTCGGCCCCTAAAAAGGCCCATTTGGTGGTATCCCTTGAACAAACAGGCCCTTCAAGGAAGTCCTAATAATTTTCTTGTTAGCAACATTGCCCAACTGAATACACCAGTCCCAGATGATCCATTTAGGGGTTATCTGTGTTTATTCCAATAAAGTGCTAATGGCATCACCTACCCCAAACAGAGCATACCATTGTGCCACCTGGCAAAATCAAACATCCTTTCCATGAATATTTAACTAAAAGCATTGCTTATCAGTATTTGGCACAATCTGGACTGATCCTATCTTTCTGTGTTCTGGAACATGCCCTACAAAGAAGATGATCAGAATGTTTCTAACTTTGTCTTCATAGCCTGAAACTTTCTGTTAAGCAGTTTTGGATTCAGGTGATTCCCTCATGTCTTTTTTCCTGAGAACTAAATTCAAAGTATCCTTACTTGTGGGGACTTGATACGTTTATCTGATTTATCTTATGATAGAACCACTGGTGACAAAGGTGTTTTTAATAGGTATTCACTATCAAGTAAAGCAGCTCATCTTGCCTACAAGTTGAAGTGCAGAGTTAATTTTGGGAAGGATCTTTGGGAGTTGAAATTAAGGTCTAATGGTGGTGAATGCAAGAATATTTTTTTAAAAAGAAAAAGAAAAAAGAAAGATAACATCCAATCAGACCTACAAGCCATATGCCTAGTTTTATGCACACATTGAAGAATGTTCACCAAAAGTTCTCCTGCCCAAGTAATTCATTTTCTAACTTAGCAAAAGGTGCCCAGAAGACTCATCTTTAATCAAGTGACTATGGGTGTGTGTGCAGGGGTGGGGGGGTGGGGAGTTGTGTGGTTGGTGGTTAACATAGTTGGTGGTTGAGTGGTTAAGAGCTTGGGTCCTAGTTTGCATGGATGTCCTGGAGTAAGCCTATTATGCCTATTGCCCTGGTGTCATAAATAATAATGCCTCTTTTCACTCTCAAAAGCATCCCAACTTGGCATTTTTCCAAAGAAAATAAAAATGCTAATTTGAAAATATATATGCATCCCCATGTTCACTGTAGCATTATTTACAATAGCCAAGACATGGAAACAACCTAAGTGTCTACCAACAAATAAATGGATAAAGAAAATGTGAGATACACATGCATACACATGCATGCACACACACATATATTATTCAACCATAAAAAATGAAAGTTTGTCATTTATGACAACATGGATGGATCCTGAAGGATTATGCTAAGTGAAATAAGTGAAACAGTGAAGGACAAATACCATCCAATCTCACGTAAATGTGAAATCTGAACAAAACAAAACAAGCGCATTGATGAGAGAACAAATTAGTGGTCATCAGAGATGAAGGGTGGGGGGTGAGTAAAGTACGTGAAAGAAGTCAAAAGATACAAACTGCCATGCCAAAAAGTCGTGGGGATATAACGGAAAAAATTTTCACTACATATGGTGATAGATATTAATTAGACTTATTGTGACAATCATTTTTCATATAGATATAAATATTGAATCATTACACTGTACACCTGAAGCTAATATGTCAATTATACCTCAATTAAAAAAAAGAAAGTTGAAGAGGAGAAATATCCCTTACTAGAGAATAAACTCTACAGTCACTCTAGGAGTAGGTCATTCTAGGTATAGGTATGACTCTTTTCCAGCTAAGAGACTTACATGAACCTCCCTCCCTCTAAACTCTAAATCTCATCTGTAAAATGAGAACGATAGTAACAGCTACCTCTCAAGGCTGCTACAAGGATTAAGTTTGATAACACATTTCAAATGTTTAACTTGATCCACAGTATACACTGGATAAATTTTAGCTATTATTATTTAAAGTTCTGTCATGTGAGAAGAAATTTATCACATGGGTTGAACGAGTATCAGTACAAATCACTCCGTCCATCAAAAGATACTCTGGGTAAATACTGCTGAAATAAATGCCCAGAAATCATTTCATCACAGCTCCCACAATACAAGAACATTCAGCAGCAAACATGACACATGTGATGGTGTCCCTCAAAGACTGGGCCACCAGGAACTCGGGGGAAGGTCAAATTTGCCTCAGGTGCCATGGAACAGAAGACGGGGAGATGCTGCCCTCGCAGACGTGCTCAGATTTTTAAAGGAATCAAACCTAGGGGTCTGCTAGGCTTCCCTGCTTCTCTTCTGCCCCATCTCTTGCAGCTGTAAGGAATCAGCCTGTCTGTGCCTGACACAGGGTCAACTGTGGACTGTGCATCAGCCACATGACTGTGGAATTCTGGTCCTGCCCTCCACCCACAATTTACCTTCTGGAGGATTTTCCCAGCTCCATGTTTTCAAAGTGAAGCCTCATGTTTCTCCTCCAGCGATGGAGAACAAGGCCCAAATGTAATTTCAATTACAGCAATAACAAATTCATGAGAGCCCAGCCCTTGCCATCTGTCTGAGGACTTTGTCAGGCCCTTTATTGGTCATGATGAATACCATTCCACCAACCACCTAAACAAATGAGAGGGAGTCCATGGGTTTCCTGCAAAAGACAGAAGATCAAATGAAGAGCGGAACTGTCTGAATCCCCAGCACACTGGCAGAAGTAAAATTTATCACTTGGCATTTGCATAATTCAGTGAGACTCCTCATTTTAAAAGCTGACAAGGGGAACTGAAACAGTGTTGATTGGAAATTAGATAGCAGATTTTTAAATTTTAAATTATCAGTCTCTAAAAAAGTAACAACCTCTCCATAATGTAGGGACCTTGGTATTAGCTGGTGACTACGTATTTTGTGTGTATAGATATATAAGTAAAATAGCTAACAAATATTAAAGACAGCCCATGTACCAAGAATTATGCCAAGCACTTTGTTGCACTTAATTCCTATAACCACTTTATGAGTTGTACACATTTTAAAGGTGAGGATTTGAGGGGCGCCTGGGTGGCTCAGTGGGTTAAATTTAGCCTCTGCCTTTGGCTCAGGTCATGATCTCAGGGTCCTGGGATCGAGCCCCGCATTGGGCTCTCTGCTCAGCGGGAAGCCTGCTTCCCCCTCTCTCTCTGTCTGCCTCTCTGCCTACTTGTAATCTCTATCTGTCAAATAAATAAACAAAATCTTTAAAAAAAAAAAAAGGTGAGGATTTGAGGCTCAGAGAGAGGCAGTAATTTGTCCCAGGTCATACAGTTAGAAAGCCCTAATTAGGTGCTACAGTCCCGATCTATCTGACTCCAGAATCTATGGACTAATCACTGTACCAACCATAGCCCCTTGTACATATACAAATACACACACAGGTATCTTCCATTTCTGTCCGATTATGAACTGGTTTGTGGCAAATCAGCCTATCTCCCGAAGAGATAATGGGAATCCTAGCTGGGCACAGGACAAGAAGCCCACGTAGTATGGAGCTAATGGAAAAGTGGAACAAACCAAAGTCAAACAGATTATCTACCAAAAAGGCCAACCCACCTGACAAGCCCAAGAATTAAGCCACAGAGCAGAAATAGGGCACAAATGAAGAATGTAGCCCCAAGGTCAATTTAAAATCTTTATAATAATAACTGCTAACATTTATTGAGTGCTTAATGTGTGCCAGAAACTATTCAAACCATTTTTTTTTGCATGAAATTATTCCTTTAAATCTGAACATTGTCTCATGCCCATTTTACAGATGAGAAAACTGAGTCACAGGGCTGTTAAGTAACTGGTCCAAGAGCACAGAAATTACTCAGTGACCGAGTTAGCATTTGAACCCAGGACGTCTAGTTTAGGAACACAAACTCACAATCCTGTACAGGTATGTTCTATGCTCTCATTTTCTTGGGGGATTCATGGTTTTTGTTAACATTTTGTGTCAAATGAAAAAAAAAACTGTCATAATTCAGTTTATGAGCTCTCTTGATAAATAAGTACTATTTTCCTCTTTAGGATAGAAGAAAGTGTCTATAATCCTGGTTAAGAAGAAATTTTTAGAGCCCACTGTAGCCAAATCGCTATTTCCAAGATTATGAAAGTCACACTGACTGCTACCAATATTCATGGCAATAAATCCTATTCCCAGTCTAGTTCTTTCCAGGTAACATCTGGAGCTCAAGTGAAGTCAAATAGGTGCTTTCTCATTATTACATATCGATATAGTTCTTGTGAAAAAACAGGGAACACTTACCCAAGGCATAATAACCCTCATAAATAATCTATCAGCTTGAGGACATTAAATGTAAAGAAAGGGTGATCTCTGACCTTCTACTGCCTTTAATGGTGCTTCATTAGTCTTACAAATGGAAGCAAATTCATAATGGGGGGAATCAATTCTACCACTTGGAAATAATTAAGACACATAACATCAAATAGCAACTTTTTTTTATTCTTTCTAATTAAATGATCCATCCCAGAGGAGTGCTGAATTGGTCAGGGTAAATATAAATTACACTGAGCATGAGCATTTTAAGATCAATGTAGAGGTCTTGATGTTTCCCCTGTGCTTGTCCTATACTTTTCCAAACACTGAACTACTTTTTTGACTATGCATCAAGAAACTAAAAACCTGGATTAATTGGGCAAGAAGACACTCAATCCCCCACTGGTGGCCCTACAGGTGGCCAAACCATCTGCCTGTCTTGCTGAAGAAGCAATCACAGTGACAAAGCTGACATCACGGGAAAATGCCTTAGAATTCCATCTGCAGGTCCACCCTGCCCTTGGACTTCAAAGTACCAGCAAATATAATATCTGGCTTAGGAATTAGTGGACCAAATTTTAAAAGATATGTCTTACACCTCTTGCTAGGCTGCCTTACCCTTCCCAGGATATCGTCTTTGATGTCAAGGGTTTATCAAAATGTCCATGGATATGTTTTTGCCATTGTCTAAGGCCTCAGCCATCAGTAGAATGGAACTTCTGGCTGCTAGGAGGCCAAACTTGGCTCTTCTAAAACCTTTGTCTAACTTCTAAATCAATTCAGGGATTACTTGTAGTTTTGACTGATGAAACCACCATGTTTCTTGTCGAAAACTGAAGCATGGCTGAAAAGCAAACTAAACATATACAACTTTTTTTTAATGCATCCTTGCTTATGAGACATAAAAACCAATATAATTTTACTTTAACGTGACTTTGGAACATCCTTACAATCAACAAATGACCTATACCTTAAAAAGTCATCAGAGAAGTGTACAAAACCATCTTACCTCCATGGACAGAAAGCAGAAAGCAAAGAACACTAGATTCAGAGGCAAGATACTCTATTCAAACCCTGACTCTGTTGCTTTTTCATTGTGTGCCAACATATCCACAAAGGGAGAGACTTCCACCATTCATTTGAGGCTCAATGCCTAGGATAGTACCTGCCACGTAAATACATACTCCATAAGTATGTGAATATAAATATGTGCCTGAATGAATGAGTCAATGAATTTTCCCTGGAAATCACATCTTGGAACAAGTTTTGAAGACTGATGTCTTAGGTTGTGTTCTCTTGAGCAGACCTGAGGAGACGGTATTTATAAGTGATTTATTAAGAAAGTTCTTAAAGTTCAAAGAGAAACTGCTCAGTGAATGAGAGAGGCAGGCAAGGAAGAGGACATACCAAGGAATGTGATGTCAGGTGACATATGGTCTCAGCCTCAACCTGTGGGGAACTTGAGCATAGATCAGGGATAGAAGCAGAACTTTCAACCTCCTTTCCCCATCAGTTATGGGGTATGGGCTACATTGAGAGATGAAAGAGGGCAAGACTCTGAAGATCAAGGTCCAAAATCAAAGCACACAGAATCCAGGGATGGCACACAAAACCACCAAAAATGATCTACGGGAATCTGCTCAGGGCTTTGGCAAAGTCTTCTACTACTAGTCTGTAAGCTTTTGTGCTATGAACCAACACTGAGGAATAAAACATCTAGTGCTTTAACTTTGCAAAGGACAGTCTATCACACGTTCAGCATTTGATCCTCAATGCGACACTGTGTGATGGATACAACAGGAAGTATTATTATCTATTTGTGGCAAATAAGGGATCTTGACCCAGAGAAGAAAACAACTTGTTTCTGGTTAAACTAAATAAGCACAAATAAGATTATCTATTATAGAACAGTAGCAAGGGGAGAGCTGAATTTATTTGCTCAAGGTTATAGGCACTGGGAGACACTGGAGATTTTGATGCTTCTATAGACCTTGGAGAATGGGAGAATGCATATGATGGGAGTTGTGGCAGACAGAGGGGAAAACATTCTAGGTGAGAGAAAACCAGAGGTGGGGGAATACATAGGATAACCATTAGGGTAACAAAGAGAGGGGCCCCATGGAAATGGAGTGAGTAGGGGTGATGAGCCAATACTATGGTGACGAGGGATGGTGGCCTTGAAAATACCAGTCACAGTCCTTGAGATTTGATAAGCTACTACCAAGAAAAAATTAAGCAGGAAAAGCAAATAAATTACTGAGAATAGAGTCCAAAGATGATGAATATCTTCAGTAGTCTAAAGGGGGTAAGGTGAATTGTTAGTTTCCCTGTGTGAGTTGATGAAGATCTGTCCCAAAGTGGTAGCAATGGGGAAGAGAACACAGACATGAGAGACAGGGGAAGAGACCACCAGTAGTGACCTAGCAGATGAATATGAGAGTTGAAGCAGAAGAGGAGTTACAAAGAAGTCCAGACTTTTGAACTAAAGGATGGAATGTCTAGATTCCTAAGTTGCCTCTTTTTCTGGTCCAATTTACCACAGACTCAAAATGAGTTGTCTCCAACCAAAGGTGACCAGTGGCCGAGCACCTCAGGGCCAGAGCTAGAATGAGAAACAAGGTATTCTGACAACTGGCCATGCAGGTGCTTCCTTCCCACAGACCTGGACATGAACTCATACATCACTGTGAAGAGATATCTGACAGTAGCTATCATAAACATTCAGCAAATCTCTAAGGTTGAGGGTCAATTCCTGATAGCACATGAGGCACCTTACAAAGTTTCAATGAGCAAATTAAATGGGAAAACATAGGTGAATCCATTTATAAATTATAATGGGAAATAACACTTGTTATCATTGTTTGTGTTTTAGTAGTAGTATCTCACCCATATAATTTATAAAGCACTTTTAAATTGCTCATTTTATTTTTAATATATTTGTTTTTGTATCCCCTTCTTGATGCCAACATTTTGTTCTGTGCATCTCCCCATACCATTATATTGTGTTTAAGCACTGCATGAACATCCATTATATGAATTCACAATAATTTAACCATCTTCCTTCCATAGGACATATAGGTTAGTTCCAGTCTATTCTTTTTTCTTAAGATTATTTATTTATTTATTTGAAGGTGAGAGAAAGAGTGCACACAAGCAGGGGAGAGGGGCAGAGGGAGAGAGAGAAGCACACTCCTCACTGAGCCCAAAATGGAGCTCAATCCCAGGACCCTGAGATCATGACCTGAGCTGAAGGCAGATGCTTAACCAACTGAGCCACCCAGGTGCCCTTATACTCTTAGGAATAATATAATATTAATATCTATCTATCTCTTATGAATAAGAATATTATTATTACTCAATGAAATATGGTATCAACAAACTTAGACCGACTCCTTAATATAATCTAAAGGCCTGTATTGAAAGGGGAAAACTGCTACAAAATGTGTTATTTATTGGGTTGGCTAGGAATCACCTGCAATCATTTCCCATAGCATCAGTCATCACCATATTCACTCAAAGTTTACACTCAATAATTGAAAAATAGTCATTGTTCTGATTAGGAAGACAAATCTTTCAAAGGGGAGCTATTGACACAAGCCTAGACTGTTTTGTATTTCTAGACAAAGGAGCTTATGATCATCTGTCCACACTATTTCACCTAGCTACATACACAGAGAACAACAGTCATTGAATTTTCTCATTGAAATGTCCCTGTTGACAGTCTTTAAGCTTACCCTGGCTGAAGAAAATTTGAATCACCAAAAACAGAATGAGCTCTTCCCTCATAGTAAAGATGTACTAGAATAATACATGACTAGCTAAATGTTATTACTTTTAAAGAAATATCCATGTCTTTTTGTCTTAAAATTCAGGTTCATGCTACCTAATCCTTTGTTGGAATATGATAATTGTTCAGTTAAGAATTTTTCAATCCCTACCCTGTTTGAAATTGAAACCCTTGAATTCTAGGATAATTAGTATCCAGCCTCCTTTCTCTTTTCTTTATGAGATACTCAGTATCCTGTCTCGGGCTTATACCCACTACTTTGATCCTTTTCATAGACAAAATGGAGAAGGTTCAATGGGTCTAAGTGTCTCATTTCAAGTCAAGTATTTCTAATAGTAAGAGAAAAAAAATCATTGCACCGTATTCCCAAGTTCAAAAGCATTTCTGTCATTTTGAGATTAGCAATCAGACTTCACTATATTTTAACAGAGCAAATCTATTGCTTACACCCTCAGGAGATTGTTTTTCTTAAAATGAGAAAATATAATAAATTATCATTTCCAAGTATCTTTTCAAATATAGCTCAGGTCTGTGGTATGGAGGGAGGACTCAGATGAGGTTACTGGATGTGAACAGCCTTTAAGAAGAGCACTGTACACATTCAACTTCACACTCCAATTGAGCCCAAAATTGGAAAAAGGAATTCTTAGCAGGAAACCATCTCCTCATAGGTATAGAATATTCCAAAACAAATATTAGTTAAATTTACTGATGGTGTGTGCATATCAATGGATCCTGGAAGGGAAAAGATGGCATACACAAACTGAGGAGAGTTTAAGGAAAGGACTATTTACAGTAAGTGAGTGATGTTTAGAAGACCAACAAGAAATGGCAAGAGGGAGCCTGTTTTGGGCTCCCAAACCAGAAAGGGCAAGAGTTGGAGGCAGTTACTGGAATGCTGAAGGATTTGTACAGGAGAGGGCTGCCTGACAAGGGCCACTGCCTTCCACGGCAGGATCAACAAATCTGTGGTTAGAGGACAGGGAGGAAGCCAGGAGAAAAAATATCCCATCATTATCCTCCAGTCCTCCCATTTCCAACCCAAATAGAAGTCAGAGGAGGTCCACAGGGGTCAGAGTAAGGTGGATAATATGACAATGGATCTAAGAGGCAAATGGAAGATGCCCAGTATGCTGTGGAATATCAGGTTCTTCCCTAAGCAAAGGTGAAGTAAAGAGTTTGTCTCTGATACCTCCTAAACCTTTGATAGTCATCTCTTCCTAGTTTATAGCTGATCCACTGCCACCAACAGAAGTTCACCATCATCCAACATTGTTTCCATGAATCTCCATGGCTCCCATATGTCCCTGACACAGGCTTGTCTTCCTTTAGTCACAGTCCATATTTCAGATGGCACAGTTCTTAAATTTCCAATTTGTATCTTTCTACATTCTAATCCTTCAAGAGATACTACTCCTTGCTAGGTGGCAAGACAGCCAGCCTAATAAATAATGTCTAATATCACTAATTGGATAAAATCATAGATCCTAGAGCTAGAAGACTTCACAGAAATGATTTCTGGCACTGTCAGAATATTTTATATAATAACATGAACATTTTGTATAGGAGGGAACAAAGTTTTGACAATGTAAGATTAGACATAAAGCTTACAAGCAGTCCAACTTGGAACAAAAGACACTTTCAATAAAGACCTTCAGGAAACCCAGTGGATCCCAAAGTGTGGTACTCACCTTAATTAGGTGGCATTCACACAGCATCAAGAACATTGAATCATACAGTCAGAAACTGATTGTTTTTACAGTCATTTCAACAGTTGATTATATCACAGAGAAAGACTTGGTTTGCAGTCAGAACAT
Source organism: Nasua narica (assembly GCA_028533885.1). NCBI lineage: Eukaryota > Metazoa > Chordata > Mammalia > Carnivora > Procyonidae > Nasua > Nasua narica. The sequence goes on along the minus strand of CM052811.1, from coordinate 89,613,855 downwards.
CTTAATCCTTCTTAAAACACTAGCTACACTCCCCTTTTAACAAAAAGAAGCATCAGATATAAACTTCATGTTTAGGCAACTGTTAGTAGATTTAATGTTTTATTTCCTTTGAATTTTTATTTTGTGCCAACTTTTATTACATGATAATAATGATCTTCAATTTATGTTAATGATATTAAAGTCTTTTTCAGTTTTAAGTTCATTTATTTTTTAAATTTTTTATTTAAATTCAATTTAATTAACATAAAGTGTATCATTAGTTTCAGAAGTAGAATTTAGAGATTCATCAGTTGCATATAGCACCCAGTGCTCATTACCTCACGTGCCCTCCTTAATGTCCATCATCCAGTTACCCCATCCCCCGAGCCATCTCCCTTCAAGGATCCCTCAGTTTGTTTCCTACAGTTAAGAGTCTCTTATGGTTTGTCTCCCTCTCTGTTTCCATCTTATTATACTTTTCCTTCCCTTCCCCTATGTTCATCAGTTTTGTTTCTTAAATTCTACATATGACTGAAATCAAAAGATATTTTTCTAATGCTGACTTATTTCACTTAGCATAATACCCTCTAGTTCCATTAACAAGGTTGCAAATGGCAAGATTTCATTATTTTTTACGGCTGAGTATTATTCTATTTTATCCATTCATCTGTTGATGGAAATCTGGGCTCTTTCCATATTTTGGCTGTTGTGGACACTGTTATTTTTTTTTAAAGATTTATTTATTTATATTAGAGGGAGAGAGAGAGAGAGAACAGTGGGGAGGGGCAAAGGGAGAAGAAAAGGGAGAGAGAAACTCAAGCAGACACCAGGCTCGATCTCACAACCTTGAGATCAGGACCAAGAGTCAGATGCTTAACTGACTGTACCACCTGGGCGCCCCCAATTTTAAGTTTAAAAAGTAAGTGATATAAAAAAAAATGTATGTAAACAATAGTGCTTTTTTTTTTCAGAGTTATGTTTAAAATAAAGTGTTATGTGAAGCAATGTAGTTTGGGAAACATGACTTTATTCCAAAGAGTTTCTATCTGTAGTCCTATAATTTAAACATATATGAATTTCAGATAATGTATGTGTGTATGTGTTTATAATGACAGGCAGATTTCTAACATGGCCCCCAGGATCCCTTGGTATACATGCTCTGTATAATCCCTTCCCCTTGAGTGCAAGCAAGACCTGGGAATGCAATGATATATCACTTCCACTATTATGTTGTATTACATAGCAAAAGAGATTTTGCAGATAATTAAGAAACCTATCAGTTGATAGGTTAGCCTAGTCTAACCTCTATTCAATCAAAAGGGAGATTATTTCAGGTGGGCCTGATCTAATCAGGTGACCCCACAGAGGAGATAAGAAACAGCAACAGGTGTTTTTCTGCTGGCCTACAAGCAAACAGCCATTCTGTGAAAGCAGAGGGCCATATGGCAGAGACCTGAGAGCAGCATCTAGGCACTGATAGTGGTCTATGGCCATGAACTAGCAAGAAACATAGACTTAAGTACTATACCCACAAGAAAGATGCCAATGACAATCCACTGAGCTTTGAAGAGGAGCTTGGGTTTGAGATGAGATACCAGTGCCAGATGATACCTTCATTTTAGCCTGTTAAGATCTTGACCAGAGGGTCCAACTAATTTATGTCCAGACTTCTGATATGGAAACTGTGAATAATTAATAAACTTGAGTTGTTTTAAGCCATTGAATTTATTATAATCTGTTATAGTAGGGGAGATGTGCACCCACGCACACAGACACACACACACAGACACACACACACACACAGACACACACACATGCTCAAACCCTTACAATGTAAAAGAAATTTTGGAGAATTAATTGGAGAAAAGCCTCATGGGAGCCTTTAGATTATACAGAAACTATAGTACTACCTACACTAAATAGGTAGTATTATAAAACTGCCTCTAAAAACTATTCATCATTCTCATGCCAAGTAAAAATCACTGACCTTTCAAAAAACTCTCAGGATTCTTCCAGAACTGTGTGTCACACTTCCCTCTGCACACAAGTCCCTGAATTATGAAAACACAGGCTCTGGTTCAGTAGGTATGGTTGGGGCCTGAGATTCTGCATTTCTACCAACTCCCCAGGTGGTTCCAGTACCATTACTGTGAGTAATAACAGTCCAGATTCATCCCTTTTTTCCTAATAGGGCTTTCTCTAAGCCACAGGAAATGTTTTCCTAACAGGTTTTAGAGATTATCAAGGTGATATAAGCTCCTTTCCAGTACATTTCCAACACAGCCAAGGCATTTCTATTCATGGTCCATTCAAAAAGTGAAAGGGGGGGCACCTGGGTGGCTCAGTTGGTTGAGCAACTGCCTTCGGCTCAGGTCATGATCCCGGAGTCCCGGGATCGAGTCCCACATCGGGCCCCCAGCTCCACGGGGAGTCCGCTTCTCACTCTGACCTTCTCCCTTCTCATGCTCTCACTCTCTCTGTTTCCTAATAAATAAATAAATTTAAAAAAAAAAAGTGAAAGGGTACTAGGATTTGTCCATCCCAGAATTTAGATAACCAAGACTGAATTTAACTGTATTTCTCTGACACAGGGCAGGTCACCATGAGACCGGAAATCTTGTTGAAATGTACACCCAAGATTTGCAGCCTAGTCTAACCTCTATTCAAACTTCTGAGACTGTGAAATTAGGCTGGAAGTCTCCACATTTATTACAAGATTCCTGGTATTTCCTGTTTCCAGTCAGGCTGGTAATATTGTAAGCACAGTCTCTCTCGTGGTTTTTGGTACTTCCACTGACCATCCCCGCTAGAAACAAGAAGAGTAAAGTAGCACACAAGAGATGCAACGTTCAAAAAACTGTTGTGGAGAGATTTCATTTATGAATGACCTCCAAAGAGGTTTCATTTGGTTTTCACTGCGGTGGTAGAAGACAGGTAATTTCTTCAATTACATAAAACCATATGCCTGGTTTTCCTTCCCATCCCCTGTCACCTTCTAATATATTTCATTTCATAAGATTGAGTTGATTTCTAAAGCCTGAGACTAGAAGGGAAGTTTCAGAGATTACCTATCTGAGCTATTTGTAGTAAACCAATGACCATTGAATGCAAACCTGCTCACTGATTTCTGTGAAGTTTGAGATAAACTGATCATATTTCCAAAAGAGGCTGGATAGTCTCATTGGTGAGAAAGTGTTCTTGGTCATGCTGACTGAGGAGAAGCAGAAAAGAGGTAGCGAAGGAGGAATCTGGCCAAGGCTAGGAAAGAAGGAAACTGTGGTTAATTTAAAAGAAAAAAAAAAAAAAGCTGAAGATACAGACTACAAAGATAATAGACTACTCAGGCAGCAAGACAAATCCTTGAATCAAGTTGCCGATTCAAGTAGTAGACATTTGCCCAGACCAAAAGAAGGAAAATAGTAAAAGTGACCTTCAGAGGGGCGCCTGGCTGACTCAGTTAAGCATCTGACTCTTGATTTTGGCTCGGGTCATGATTTCAGAGTCATGGGCTCTGCACTTGGTGTGGGTCTGCTTAAGAGTTTCTCTCTCTGTCTGCCCATCTGCCCCTAAGACCCCCCATCCCCACTCACTCATTCTCTTTAAAAAAAAAGAAAAGTGATCTTTAGAGAAGTACAAAGCCATACCCTTTTCTGAAAATCACCAAGTATTTCATTGTCAGGGACTAAATTACCCATATTGCTTATTAACACTGGTAAAGCCTTTAGCATTACACTTATAGAGACTGTTCTTATTGAAGGTGTGCATTTTGGAGCAAGGAAGAGCTAAGAGATGAAAAGGAACTTCTTTTGGGATGTGGTGACAGATACACAGTAGAGTTCCCATGACACTGACCAACCTTAGATGGCAGGAGCCTGGGAAATGGATACCAGGCTCTTCTACCTCATGTACCTCTCTCAAGCATATCTTCCAGATTTGAAATCAGACATTGGATAGCCTAAACCCAAGACAGGGCTAATCCTTGGTGCCACTTTTGGAAAGGTCTCTTCTTTGGCTCTTGAAGCAACCTTGGCACTATACCCCAAAGCCACTCTCAAAGCCTGATTTCCAGGCTTAGCCTAGGGCAGCAAACCAAATGCTAAAGGATGTGTGGCAGGTGGGATGAATTCTTCCTTTAAGCACTTTGTAATAATATCACTTGTAGCACAAGAGTAGAAATAAATGCACCCAGACAAACAGATATATGCAAACACACACAATATACAAAAGATTCATAAAGGCGTGTACATTCATATATGTATGTATGTATGTATGCATGTATTTATGAATGTATGTTCACTTATGGTACCATAGACACAGCTGAAGGCTGAAGTGGCTCTAAGGAAATGGTTACAGTACTAGCAAGGACCAGGCATTGAGGAAGAAGACTTAGAGTACAGAGAAGATGGATAGATGGCCCTACAGGGCACTTGGAGTGATAGAACTCCTACACAAGATGGAAAGTTTGACACTTGAGACCTATAATCCAAGCTCTTGGCTGCAAATTTCCCACATAACAATCATACCCATTTGCAAAAATTAACGTTCCATTGACAAGACTACCTTAGAGTCCCCTGAGGCAAGTGCCTCTTATCCATCCATATGCCAATATGTCTTGGTTACAATGTGCCCTATCCTCTTCCTGGCCTTTCCCTCTGCCAGCATCACACCGTTCAGCACTAACCAGACTCCCCAAATCTCCATGCTTGCCTCTGCTTTCACAATATCAGTGAAGAAGGGAGGAAAAATAAAACCACTTAGAGAAGCCACAAGTTTTTGCTTCTAATTACTTTTGCTTCTATAGCTCTGATTAACCTCAGTATAAAACCAACAAGCTGTTTCAGTAAAAAGTTAGGGTATGTTGGTTAGCAATTTGAAACTCCATACAAGAGGGTCATACGGATGAATAGAAGTAAAAAGAAAGAACGAAAAAGAGAAGGAAGAGAAGGGAAAGGAAGGGAAGGGACGGAAAGGAAAGAAAAAAGAAAAGAAAAAAGAAACTGTGCCTCACTCTGGGTCAGACAATGATAAACAGACCTATTCACTGCAGGACTTCTCTGTGCCTTTCATCTGTGTGCCTGTCCACTTGCTTCTTAAAACTTAGATCTATCCTTCACTCTTAACCTGCTCTCTTTAGCATACAGGATTGGTTGGTACAGGGTAAATACCCCAGACTCCCTTGACTATTTGGTTTCTGACTAAGATGGGGCAATGGGAAGTACTGGCTTTGGGGGCTAGGGCAGAAGAAAGGAAGAAGCTAGATATTTCCCCTCTTCTCTCTTTCTTTTTTAAAGATTTATTTATTTGTTTTAGATATTTGTGTGGTGGGGAGGAGCAGAGGGAGGGGAAGGGAGAAACATAAGCAGACTGTGCTGAACACAGAGCCCAAGGTGGGCTTAGATTTCACCACCCATGAGATCACAACCTGAGCCAAAATCATGAGTCAGATGCTTAACTGACTGAGCCCCCTCTTCCTCTTCTTTGAGTGGTTTCTCAGACAGAGGTTGCAATTCTTTCATGACTTCATCTCCTGCCAGGGGGCCTTCTTCTTAGGACCCGGATCCCCATAAGCAACACCTGAGCTCTGCTAATACATGCCTCTCTGCTCTGTCCTCCAGCCCTGGGCAGGGTAGTGTCTTCCTGCATTGTTCATCTTTAGACTGCCTCACCTCCCCCAGTATTCAGTTCTTCCAACATCTCTCTAGTTCAGTTCCTATATTAAATTCTATTAAACCCTTGTGTGGGTTTGATTTTCTTGAAAAACCATAATGGACACAACATAGTGACTTGTTTCATGACTCTCTGAGAGGAAGAATGAACATGCCCAAGATTTATTTCACCATATTTCCTTCATTGCTGTGACTATGTATTGACATCCTGCAGATGGTGGCAGATCCTATTAAGATACAGTTGCCTATTTTCCCAATGTCTACCTCCTAAACCCAGAATATTTTCGCATGAAATGAAGGACGGCTTCTAGGACATTGCAGAGCCTCTGAAAGTCAAAGATGACACAACTAATCCCATAACTAAATCTCCAAAAAGAAGGCTTGAGAGTAGGCATCCCAGTACTGAAGGCTAATTTCTAAAACCCACATTACTCCCACAAAGAATCAAGGTCACCCATATGAGTCAATGACTTTCTTCCTCGAAAGTCAATTTGAAGAAGAGTGTAGTCTCCTGACCCTTAGAATCAGGCCCTCCAGGGCTGGCTCAGCTCTCAATACTACTTAGAATTTACACAGTATTTTCTATCTTCAAAGAACTATGCAGACATTAACCAATTATTCTGTTCTTGGCCCCATGCCGGGTTACACTATCAAGATTTGACAAACTCTTTGTACTCTCTGTAGTTCTGTAGGAATGTAGGTTTGTCTATCTCAATCAAAACTGAAGCCAAGCTGGGACCTTTGGCTGAAGGAAGCCTTGGTGATTTAATATTTAATACAAACATCCTGTCCTCATAAACTGATCCTCTTTAACAAAAAAAAAAAAATGTCATTAGAACACAGTCGAGCAAAAAAGGAAAAAGGTTATAAACTTGGAAAAGAACAAAATAGTTAATGTTTGGAGCTTTTAAAGTGTTTTCAACAGACAGTTGTGCAGCTGTGGTAACTTTGGGGTAACTTTGGAGGGGGGCTTTCACTTCAGCTCCTGTCACCTACCTATAGGTGCCTAGTATTAAAGGTTTACATTTCCTTTATATTCTCCATGATGTGCAGATATTTTCTTTCCTTTCAAATTTCCTCCTTCTTGCTTCCCCTTTGATACTCTTTGGCCTTTCAGGCAGTGAGCTGATAAACAGCAAGAGAGAGACTAGTCCCAGAAAATAAAACTGTCTGCTTAAAATGAGATCAGGTACAATGTAGGGAGCTGCAATCTGAACCACTACACTTGGCTCTTTCTCTAGCCTGATGGTGACCTGAGAGGATAACCTTCTCTCTCTAGGCCTTCCTCACTGCATCTTCTAGAAGTCGTGCTTCAAAAATGACCCTCTGTGATGGAAATCAAGGCAACTGGCTACCAAGGCCAGAACTTCACTGTGGCACTTTTTGTCAGACTTCTAAGTATTAGACGTCTGGAGTATAACCAAGACCCACCAAATACTGCTTGCCATCTGGTCTTGATTTAAAAGCCAACCACATGGCATTTGCACTTTTCATTGACTGACAAGTTCAATTGCAAACCAACCTTGGCTTTCCCATCCTATTTGTCCATAGGACTTTAGATAAGCAATCTTGGCCCTGAATATGCTCATAAATATCCTACTAGGGAATGGAGCTAGATGATCATCTCTAACATACAAAGGGTCAACCTTAATAAAAGTATGCCGCATTCAAAGATAGAAAAAAAAATGGAGACAACTTGGGTTTCAAATAGCATTAGCAGTCAACAAGTTGCTATTTCATGGTGGGCACTTGGTGATTAAAGTTTCCACTGGATATGCAAGCACTGTTAATGGCTGACATTTACTAAAGCAAAGAAAAACAGAGGTTTGTAAGAATCCCAGAAAAATTCCCACCCACAGATTCCCATGCCCAAAATTCCATTTAACAATGTATTGAAATCATATTCTAACTTTAAGCCTTGACTCCAGTGATTCCAGTTTTCAGTGACTTCTTCTTGTTTCCTATATTATCTAGCCTCCGTCTGTCTGCCTCTCTTTCTGCCTTTCTCTGTGTTTCTGTCTCTGTCTGTCTTTATATATAGTATATTCTCTGTCATACTGTCTTCTAATATTATATCACTACGTTATTTATTATTTTCTGTGTGTGCATGTTTTATCTTTTTGTCTAAGCTTGGGAAAAGCAGCAGAGCCTGAGACAAGGATGTAAGTATCTGGTCCAACTGTGAGGAGGGGAGCTGGAGCATTTATCCACCAGATCCTGGCTGCCAGTTGAATGTTGCCCAGGGATATTGATTCCCCAGCTCTTCCGAGTGGTGCTTACAGGCCAAACAAGCTCGAGCTCCCAGAGCTTGGCAAAAGACTCTGGGGCAGAGCAGAGAAAGCCATGAAACCCACTCTTGAAGTGAGATGCTGACAGCAGAGGTTGAGTCTTTAGTTTGTGGAACGGCCTCCCACATGTGCGCTGAACTCAGAGGTGGGACATGGGTCTACGATGCCAATACCAGAAGCATTTGCTCTGGGTCTATCATTCCAACTTGCAAGCTTCTCAGGGAGGCGCAGTCTTGCCTGATTTGGTGCCATGCTGTATGCCTAACATAGCACCAGGTATTGGGAAGTGTGAGAAATATTTCTGATAGAATCCAGTTCAGAATAAATCAATCATGTATTCCCAATGCTTCTTTCCTCTTTTCCGACTTCTCTTATTCCTAATGTCAGTTGCCATCTTCTAGTTTTTTTTTAGTAACAAAAACATAGTCGATCTGTGGTAGAAAGAGCATTGAAACTTATAAGGCAAAGGCCTGGGTTTGAGTCTTAGGTCATCCTTAAACTGAATGACACTGGGCAAATCAAAAGTCTCTCCAAGCTTTGGTTTCCAAATCTTCAAGATGCTTTTCCCTGAGGTTAATGTCAAAATGAACATATGTCTGTATGAAAAGCACTTGGAAAACATGGAATCGTCTGCATATATAAGGGACATTCTTTGTCCTCCCCCCCATGGCAAGCTGTTTTCTAAATACCCACTCTTCAGTTAAAAAGTTTTGAGCATTTCTAACTGCCAGGGAGACACAGAATATAGGAAAGTGATATAGTCTGACCATGGTGCCCTGCTTGATGATGGACTCTGAGCCATTTCACAATTTCTGGTCAATAAACATCTTCCTAGAAGAGTGGATCTCACCAGTCCCCTTTAGTAAGAAAAAACTGACATGGGAAGAACTCCAAATCAGCCACTTTTCTGAGATCCCCTGCTTACTCTTCTAATTAAGCCTTTGTTTTACACAATGTCCACCGTATCAGTTACCTACTACCACAAACAATGCCTACATAACAAACCATATCAAAATTCAGTGGCTACAGACAGTAATCATTATGAAAAAAAGGATATGGATTGATGGATGAATAGGAATGGGTAGATGGATGGAGAGGTGATAAAACAAATAGAGCAAAATACTAGGTACTAGGTATATGGCTTTTCACTAAAAAGTCATCTTATCTTATGTTAGATATTTTTCATTAATAACAACAACAACAACAAAACTCTAAGCATTTCTTTAATTCACAAATATATGGGTCCCTGTGCTCAGGCAGGGCTCATTTTGGCTAGGCTCATTCATGTTTCTGCCCTATTACCTGGTAGATCATTGGGAACTATTGTCTATAAACACAGACCACATTAGGCTATGATGTCCTTTTCTGGAATAACTCTCCTCCATGTTTTATCCTCCAGCAGGTAAGCTAAGCTTTGTTGTTCACTTGATATTCACAGAAATCCAGAGACCAAGTAGAAATAGGCAAAGCTCCTTGGGTCCTTGGCTTAGAAATACTGCTATTACTTTTGGGGCACCTGGGTGGCTCAGTTAGTTGAGCATCTGACTCTTGATTTCTGCTCAGGTGTTGATTTTGGGGTCATGAGTTCAAGCCCCATGTTGGGCTCCATCCTGGGTATGGAGCCTACTTAAAAAAAAATTAAAACAAAAATAAGAAATATCACTATTGCTTTCACTATAAACGATTGGTCAAAACAATTCAAAAGACCAGACCAGATTCAAAGGGTGGGGAAATAAACAGGGAGGGTAAAGAACTGGAGTCATTTTTGCAGTCTACCGCATCTACCTTACTGGTTGCTAACCACTACCACCACAAAGCAATGGGGACTCTACCATCAGACTTACCTACTCACCCCATTTTAATCACTCACCAGCAGTCACGTGCACAGCACATTCAGAGACTAGAAGTCCTCAGACCCCTGAGGAAAGGGATGATATTTTAAAATCTGTATAGTGTTCAGGCGAGGTTGTAGTCCAAGGACAGTCAGTAATTGCCATCTTGAAGCAGGAATCAGGAAGTGAGGGTACTACCATTCACATGCAGGTTTGAGGTCCTGCTACCCCCAGCTAGCTTCCTCACTTCATCCTATGACTTGTCCTAAACCCATAGGTCTCCCTCTGCAACCTCTTTCCTGGTGCTTCTTGAAGAACGCACTGCTTCCCTGCTTCCCTTCACTTATTGCTTATGAACTATCCTTTGTAAACTAAGATGAGGTCACTAACCCACTTTTCCCAGAATTTGAGCCTTCCCACTGCTTAGCAGACATATCAGGGTTCATGGAGCCAGGCTTCTGGTCCTCCTCCTATTTGGAGGAGTTAGGCCACCATGAGCAGTGTAGCCTTAGGTTAGAGAATAAACAGTTTCTGTGTGCTGAGTTCTGCAAACACACCTGAGGTGAAAACTCCAACATCATTAACATCATATTAACAGACCATTGGTCAGACAGCTGACAACAGGAGAAATGGCAAACATAACACTCTAAAAGCTGGGTAACCTAGTAAGCACTGCCCTCTCCAAAATCAAGCCAGGTGGAGGGACTCTCAACAACCCTGTGTTACCAGTCTCAGTAAAGAGAAGCAAACAACGAGATCTACTTCCTAATAAGGACCATTTAGTTATTAGTAAGCAAGCTATGGAATCAAGCCCTTGTTAGCCACTTGCCAAACTCAAAGACTACGAGATTTATAAGTTTTTAATTAGCCTTTTCATTACATCATTAGCGACTTCCCCACCACTGCAGTGCAGAAAGAGCAGAAAGGTATAATTTTATGGTGTTTACTGATCATGCTACTTGATTAAAGATGACAAGTAGGCCTGCCTAGCATTCTTAAGAGCTGAGGAGAGAGTGAGTTAGAGCAAGGAATTAGGAGGGGTGAGAGGTTAGACATTAGGGAAAAGCAAACCCTTTTGGCTCAACATGAATGAAATCAGACTCCTTCCTCCCTTCTGCTGGAAATAAAAGATATTAGCACGGCCTGTAATGGGACCTCCTTAGTTTATTAAAAATAATAATAATAACAAGAGGAAGAGGGAGAAGTGGGAAGTGAACTATTTGCAACAATGACTCATTTTATATCAAATCGTCCAATGACGTCAGAGATGTAAACCACACCCACCCTAAATACAAATCAGACACCTCTATCCACTGGACCTCCATATAGACGTGAAGACAAAGCGCTGGTGTAGTGACTTACTGAGCCCAAGAAAAGTGACTACCTTACATGTGCCTCCTTTTCTGCATCTGTAACACGGGGGTTCAAACTAGGTCCTTCCTCAGCTTTCTTCTATCACTAACATTTCAGGCCCCCAAAGCCAACATGTAATCCTTGCCTTCTCAGTGCTGCTCCCAGTGAAGAGTCTAGTAATAATCCTGGAAGGTTGGCATCATTCTAAACTCTGTTTTATTATGAAGCCAACTAAGACACTGGTTCTAAGACTTGCTAGATTCCCTGCTACTCACAGCAGGGACAAGAGGAGTGGCAGAGGCACCAGGGAGGGTGTCAGAGGGGCAGTCTCAGGCCCCAGGACCCCTGAATCTGCATTTTAACAATGTAGTTAAAATGTAACAATGTAATGTAACGATGTAACATTTTAACTCCAGGAAAGGGGTGTGAGAAGCAGGGCCCTAGGTCACAAACCTACTAAATGCTAAAACCAGAGGCGAATTCAAACCCTCTGATATTATATCCTGTACTTTTTCTACCCATACCACACCCATGATTCCTTCTTCCAGAAGAAACTGGCCCCTGTTAAACTCTTCTTATCAGCTTTGGTCAGGATGCCAAGCAAATCTCCGGATACCCTCGGCAATCTCTCTCTGAGGTGCTCTTTAAACCCATTACACACCACCAGAATTGTTCCCTGGATGGCTCACACCCTGCCCCCACCCTCCACGTAATTAAGTTAATCTTGGATCCAAAATGACAGTATTGCAATGGCCTTGGAATTGAAAAGAGCATTCTTTTCTGTCTATGAAAAGATAAAGACAAATACAGAAAAAACAACCACAACAACGAAAAACACTTTTGTGGATGATGGGGTGGCAAAGGGGCACTACCGGCACCAGGAAGAAATTTCTTTAAGGACGGCTGGCCTTGGCTTCTCTCCTGATGCCTTTGGCTTAGAAGACATCAGAGGAGACCTCCACTTAGCTGTGAATAGTGACGGTCTGGAGACCCCCAGGCAGACAAGCCCCCCATTAGTTGGGTTACTCTGGAGTTGTAAACACGGTACTCTCCCAATCGGTTTTCTAAGGCGAACTGTATATAAAGCATGTGTGTGGCAGGAGATGATAGCTCGCTTGAGGCTTTCAGCAATCGATGTTTACAGACTATAATGGGAACCACAAGTTTCTTCTTTAACTCAAGTCAGTATACATTCCTTCAACCCGCAGGCAAATTGGAGCAGGGAGGGGGGGGTTGGGAGGGGCTCACAGTGAGTCATCATTTCACATTTTTTAACAGCTTAATGAGCATCTAGAAATGCCTTATTAGCCAGCAAAAATACAGAGTCTTTTTTTCCCCCACCAAATTCAGCAATGACCCTATTTGGACGTGGAATTCCTTGAGCATCTACTTTAAAATGACGCCCCTCATGGAAGGTGAGTGACTAATGTCTCTACCACAGAGTTACAAACAAAAGCATATGAAAGGTTCCACAACTGACTTCAAGTTAATAACTTTCCCTCACTTTGTCCCGAGTTTAGGAGGGGAAAGAAGTTATTTCTCGTAGGTTCTATTAATCCTCTGGAAAGCCCAGCCCAGGGTGCCTGGAAGAAACAAGAGAATTCTCAGATCTGCAAAGCAGCTCTCTCAGCCAAGATTCACGGTGCTAACAGACAGATGGTAAATATCGCTGGGGTTCTAAAGCCACAGCTGTGTGCCTCTGGATCTCTCAGATCTGTGTGTGTGATCATTAAAATATTTCAGATCATGTAAAATAGGAGTCTCTGTGATCTTGGGAACTTCAGTATTCTTGACCCTCTTTTATATTTTCCTTTCAGGAGCCACATGCATAATCTGGGTAAAATAATAGGGGAAAGTACAGAAATTCCCAGAGCTACTTATCATCATCAATGTATGTGCGTTTGTGCATAGACATTTTAATGCTATATTAAATAAGTCATTAGTATTTCAATATCTCTTTGATAACTGAGAGGGAGAAACTGATTTTTTTCCAGTTTTGTCTTGAGTCCCAAATAAATAAATTATCTTTTGTCTTTTCACTCATCTTTCTCCAGTCCTCTTTAATACTATAGGTCAAATTCTGGCTCCCAAAGCAACTATAAGCTCGAAAGGGTCCCATTTGTCCTTTAGGCCAAATTTGCATCTTTTAGATCACTTATGCCAATTCTGTATGACCCTAAAAGAACGAGATTGCAAGAGTCACCCAGTTTCATGAGAGGAATTCTGTGAGGTTTTCTTCTTGAATTTACAAAAGTAAAATGTAACTATATCATTTCTGGAATGATGCCAGAGTACAGGACCAAAGATCTTATGAACATTTCGTCATGTCCCTATAGATTGTCATTAAAGCTACCTTCTGTTTCAGAACAAACATTCATTTAAAGATTGAATTGTGACTTCTGTACAATTTGTGGCAATTGGGAAAAATAGTCCTGTTATATAATTCTATGCCAATGAAAGTGAGGTTCATCTCAAGAGAATCTGCAATTCTTATAACACATGCTGATAAAATAAAGGATTAAAGAAGTAAATCCGTTTTTAATTCCTTCCTAAATTACATCTCCTTTCACTAGGCGATTCCTCTGAATAAAGCGAATTCCCCTTTTAAAAAGGTCGTGTCTCTATATTTATCATTCAATCTTGCCTGAACGTGTTACCATTTAGTATAGTCTTCTGAAGGCTCCCTCAGAGTAACTGCATGACTTTTAGCTCAGTTTCCAGTCTTTCTCTTTTCCTTTTCTAGAGCAAGAGGAAAGGGAAATCAAGTCATGAGTCCTGTGGACTGCGGACTCCATAAAGGAGTTTGTCAGTATATGCAAGTTGATGTGTGGACAGAGCAACTTCCACACTTGTCTTTTCATTTATTCATTTGTTGTTCCAGGAGATATTGGAAAATCTAGGATGTGTGCTAAGCTAGGTACTGAGTGGACTCTGGTGTACAAAACTGGCAGAGTCCATTCCTTCAAGTAGCTTCCATTTTAATGGCTTTTAAAGGGTGGATAAAAATGATTAACTCGAAACAATGAACAAATTGACTAGTAGAAAAAATATTAAGTGCTATGTGGACTTTACGTGGATTCTGACTGGAAAACATGGTAAAACACATCTTTTGGTCAACTAAGGAAAACAACACATACTATGCATTTGATGATACTAAAGAATTAATGTTAGTTTTGTTTGTTGAGAGTGGTTTTGTCTTGATGTTAAAAAAAAAACATATAAAAGTCCTTATCTATTAGACACCTACTGATGTGCTTACAAGTAAGTTTGCTAGGATTTGCTTAAAAATTTTCTCAAAAAAAAAAAAAGAGAAGTGGACATAGAGTAAACAAAAGTGTTAGACAGCGGTGGTTAGAGCTGGGTGATGAGCATACAGGTGTCACTCAACTATTTTCTCTACATTCATGTGCTTTGAAAACATCCTTTAAAGGTAATGAGGGAATAAATAAATAAATAAATAAATAAAAGATGAGGAGGAGGATAATGATGATGATATGTCCCATGGGTATGCAGGGTTAACATTTCCTGAGCACTTAGGTTATGAGAGCTGCTCTACATACATCACGTTTGTGGCTACTCCATAGGTACAGAATGGACCCCCATGCAAAATTTGGTCCAGAGATTGGGAATGATGATACCACACACACCCAGCAAGAGGGCATGGAAAGATTTAATACTTAATCACGAGTCTTTGGGGAGAAAGGAAGGCAGCCCCCCCCCCGCCTCCCAAGCCAGCCTGAAACTGGTTTGTGTTGGAGGTGCAGCAGGGCGAGAGTTCCTATATCCAGACAGGGGCTTATGTGGTTTGACTTTCCCACCAGCTCCAAATGAAGGAGCACTGGGTATTCTTATCAGTGTTCCCAGATGTGTGGCACAAGGAAAAGAAGGAGTGGTGAAACTCAAAAGCTGTCCACAATCACACATCAAAAAAAAGGGAGTCAGAATACTACAATCTTCTCATTTAATTTGCACTATGACCCCCCTTTAAGTTAGGATAGTAGTTCATGGACGAGAACACTGAGGCTCAGCAAGGTAACAACATTAGAACCAGAGCCTACTGTCTCAAGCGCGCTCTATGCTCTACTCCCTCCTTTTACATTGAGTCATGAGGCCCTTCCACATACAAGGCTCAAACGTAAACCACACTGCAACCCAGGAAAGGCAGCAGGACTTATTATGCTGGTGTCCAATGGTGGATGTTAAGGCCCAGGCCAAGTGGATAACAGAATCAATAAAGATGGTATATGTAAGAAGCACATGGATTTTTCTGCTGAAATATCACCTTACCGCTAAATCAATTAGGAAGTTTTTGATTGCAAGTAGCAGAATGGTGTAAACAAGAAGGAACTGCATCATAATCTCAAACAGAAAGAGTAGATGTGTGGGCAGGTTCCAGGATGAGTGGATTCAACGGTTCAACAAGGGCCCCAGGAGTTCAGGTTCTCTTCATGCTTCCACTCTGCCAGTCTGACTTCATTTGCAGGATGGAACCAAGATGGGGTACAGATGTCACATCCACACATGTAGACATCAAAAGGAAAAAGGGAAATCCCCTGAGAGACAGAGAAAAGGAAAAAAAGAAGAACTTTTCCTAGAAGCCCTCCACTAGATTTTCCCTTGTGTTTTGTTGGCCAATGGGCTGGGTCACATACCTGTTCCTGAACTACTCACTGACGACCTTAAAGCAATGCTGAACTACAAAAGACATTTGACCTCAGGCTGAAAAGAAAGTAGAACATTGCAGGGCCACACAAACCCAAGAGGACAGGCCCTACTCTGTTCCAACAGACTGAGCCATACCAGAGTGTGAGCCCAGGGATACCAGACCTTTGCTGTTGTCATGACAAGCCAGAAATTTATATTTCTTTATGTCTGAATTTATAAAATTTGGCCACATATTTAACTTTTAAAAATATACTACAGGCCAACATTCACTCTATAGTTCAAAAATAACAGGTCTGTTGATTAAAAGTGGTCTTTGGCATCCCAGTGTGCAACCTCTGAGCCAATGAGTCACAGACATTCCAAGCCAGAAGGTCTGATAGGACAACGGAGAATTTGTATTTCTAATAAGCTCCAGGGTGATGCTGAAGCAGCTGGTTCATAGGCCACACTGGGAGTAGCACTGTTCTGTGGTCCTTCTCCATTTTGCTTTTCTCCACCCTATGGAGTGACTATACGGGGTCCATGTTTCATAGTCCTGGGTAGGGCAGACACAACACCTCTTCCTCCTTTCACTGCCTACTGACACCTCTTCTTCCTCTTCTGGCCTTCAGCACATTTTAGAAAGTCAACTGAATTCTCAGGCTGGCCAATGATGCCCTTTTCTTTCCCCTCTCTCCAAATGAAATGAAATGAAATGAAACACACCATGATATAGAAAGGCAGGAAAAACTTCAAACAAGCTGGCTCATTATTTCCCTCCACAAACTAGGGAAGGGCACAAACAAATAAACACAATATTGCTGAGGGAAGCCAGCACGGGCTGGGCCTGGTTTTCACCAAGCAGTGACCTCCTCCAGTGAATTAAATGCCCTGAGCCCCACAGTCTCATCTGGTCCTGATTTTCAATCGGCAGTAAACTGATACTTTTTTTTTTTTCACTTTCATTATAGCTTGTTTTCATCTAGTTTATATTTCCAAATGTACTGGTTTTCAAGCCTGAACTGTCATATTAAAAAAAAAAAAATAGAACATCAAAAAATGTAGGCTAGCCGACCCAATGGCACCAGGGAGGAGGCCCAGCCCTCGGCTTGTGGGAAATCCTTGGAGATTGTCTTTTCTCTCAGCTAACCCCATTGGGAGTCACCAAGTTGATGGGTGGGTAGAAAGTGATAATGAAGGGGCCCAAACTGTCTATCTTACCTTGTGTGGGGTAGCATGCTGAGCAGAGAGAAAAGAGAATGAAGGAATACCTAGAAGTTTCCATGCACTGCACACTCTATTCCAGCAAGGACACAGAGGAACTTTGAGGGAGTAGAAGGCTTGGCCAAAGGGTCACCAATCTGACAGCAGAGATTTGTAAACTTGCCAGATGATAGAGAAAAGGGCTAACTCTCCCAACCATGGAGAATGGAGGCCCAATTCTATGCACAGAAAGGAACAGCCCAACCCTCTGACTAAGTCTCAAAAGAATTAGTCAGCAAATGGAATGAACACAATTGGGAATGAGTTATTAGCATTCCCAGCACCCACCCTGAGGCGCATGGACAACACACGCCTCTGCAGGATGAAATCCATCCACGGTGACCCTCACAGATGTCTGCCAGGCCTCCAGCTATGCTATGATGAGAGGGTCTGAGCTCATTCCCCTGGGCAGGTGCCTTCCTCCCCAAGCTCTCTGCAGCTGGGTCAATGCCATCTTTCCTCCCCACTGTAGGAGGTATGACTTTGGCCATGGCGGATGGGGGGGGGGGGCGGTATGGTAAACAGACTTGCAAGCCCTCCAGGGTAGAGCTCAACACCTAATGGTTAGTACGTCAGGAGTTTAGGTTGTCCTCAAGTCCGGATGAAGATGTGGTAGTGAACTGGGATTCATCATAAGGCAGCCTCCATTTTTTGTAGCTCTTATGCACAGTTCAAACATGGGCTTTTTCCTCTACAGAAATGATTCTGAATGTAAATTCAAACATGCTTTTCCTCCAAGTTTAACTTTGCATGTAGTAGCATAAAAAAAAAAAATAGTTGAAGTGTTGGCCATCACAGTCTTCCTCTTAAGTCTTTCCTCCTGGCTGATTCCAAGGCTCATTCTTTCTTCTCTCCATCTCTTCTGCCAAAGTTCTTGTCATCCCTGGGTGGCAGCCCTCTCCCTTCTGAGGATGCTTTAAATCTTTGCTCTCTGGTCTCTTCCTGAAGCTTCTGTTTCCATCTGGTGTCAAGTTCAAGAAGCTGAGAAATTTTCACCAATTCTAATCTTTTAATAAATGCCTTTTGGTATTCTGATCATTCTTTTTTGCTCTATTTTCTCCATTTTCATACACACACACACACGCACACACATATGCATGTGCTTCCCCTTACCATTATCTTTTTCTCCTTTTCTCCCTCCTTCCCACCTTTCTTCTCCCTTCGACCTTCAGAAATCCAGGATGTTATATGCCACACAGAGTAATCTATATGTTATGTTAAAGAAACTTGTCTCATCATAAAATGGAAAAAAATTAAGTAATCAAGTATACAAGTTCTTTATAATCAGTAGTAAAACTGACTTAAGTTTTCCAGTTTTGCTGGATATTGTATTTTAGAGGAATTATCTCACCCCTTCCTCAATTCTGTGAATGAGGAATCATACCATGCCATTTTGGGAATTCAGAGAGGTTGAGCAATTAGCTGAAGTTACACAGCTAGTGGGTATTGAGGCAGTGATTCCAATCCTGGCAGCCTAACTCCAGGAGCCCTTCTTTAAGCACATGTGATATAAACTCCTCCTCTCTCTCAAAAGGTCAGGAAAGGATCCCATAAATTTTCCTCCAGCACTGAGTACACACACTCAGGTACTTGGGATCTGAGAACCATTCGGAGTTTTGCCACACAGGGATACCCTGTTTTATACATATATCATATCTCATAATGGAATAGTCATTCTCAATCTTGGCTGCATTCAGACATGGAGCTTTTAAGAATCCTGATGTTGGGGCACCTGGGTGGCTCAGTGGGTTAAGCTTCTGCCTTTAGTTCAGGTCATGATCTCAGGGTCCTGGGATAGAGCCCCGCATCGGGCTCTCTGCTCAGTGGGGAGCCTGCTTCCCCCTCTCTCTCTGCCTGCCTCTCTGCCTGCTTGTGATCTCTCTCTGTCAAATAAATAAATAAAATCTTTTAAAAAATAGTGATAAATAAATAAATAAATAAATAGAATCCTGATGTCTAGGCCATACCTTAGAGTCTGACTGCATCAGAATACCTGGGTTGTGGAACCCAGGCATCATTATTTTAAAAATCTCCCTTGGCGATCCCAATGTATTGCCAAGACAGAATCACCGAAATGAGTGGAATTTCAGACAATACCAAGCAAATTAAGGAGGTCCTTTTTGTGAGTGGCAGGCCTATCACACCATCTCTGAAGTCAAGGTATTAAGTGATCAAATTTGTGTTTTTCCTCTATATTGAGATAGCTATGAAGAAACCTGCCTCACAATATCTAAAATGACAGAAAGCTATAAAGTAAAGCCTTCTGGAAGGCTTCTGGAAGGAATGAGAAGAAATTGGAAGAAGTGAGACCTGGGCTATCAATCTGTTGTGTGTGTGCTAGCTGTGTGACTCTTTTTCAAATTGTGGCAAAATGTACATAACAAAATTTTCCATCTTAGCCATTTTAAGTGTACAGTTCAATAGTAGTAATTACATTCACATTGTTGTGTAACCATCATCCATCTTCAGAACTCTTTCCATCATGCAAAACTAAAACTCTATACCCATTAAACGACAGCTTCTCATTCCTCCCTCCCACCAGCCCCTGGCAACCACCATTCCAGTTTTTGTTTGTCTGAGTTTGACCGCTCCAAATATCTAAGTAGAATAATGCAGTATTTGATCTTTTATGACTGGCTTATTTCACTTAGCATGATGTCTACAAGTTTCATCCGTGTTGTAGCATGTGTGATAATTTCCTTCCTCCTTAAGGCAGAATAGTATTGTACTGTGTGTATATACTACATTTTATTTACCCATTCATCTGTTGATATACATTGGGGTTGATGGGCACTTTTGGCTATTATGAATAATGCTACTATAAATTTGACTATACAAATATCTCTTCAAGGCCCTGTTTTCAATTCTTTTCGATACGTACCCAGAAATGGAATTGCTAGATCACTGACTATGACTTTAAACAACTCATTTCAATCTTCCCGAGCATCGATTTCCTTACTGTAAAATTTATGTTTATTAAGCATGGTTCTAGGTGCTGGGGATATCGCAGTAAAGAGGACAACTAAGATTCCTATTCTTACCACCAGCTACCTGAAAATGAATGAGATGACTTAGGTTTTCTAGCTTTCGTTAACAAATTAATCTAGAAATGTTTGGCCTTCTCACTGGGTATCGAGAACTCTTGTACCAAGAAACAGAAAGAGTTTATCTGGGAGTCTGAAAATAACGAATGCAAAAGGAGGGAGCTCCCATGTTTGATGAAAGAAAACTTGAGTCTTGTCATTTTAGCTGCATGAGGAAATTGTCAATCCCAGCCACGTTTCCCCTTGGGTGTGGCATTAGTGAAAATTCATGACAGGACCTAATTAAACATTTCAGATATTCTTTCTCAAAGAAAAGAGGGGGAAAAAATTATTGCAAAGCACACATGTGCACATGCACACACACACACACACAAATATCCTGCATTTTTATATGAATTTCAGGAAAACATCTGAGAAAACCTACAACTATATAAATCTGCAAACTCTGCAAGTCAAAAATCACCATATAACCAAAAAAGAATGAGTCCCAAATGATAAAGTACTCTGATACATCCAAATTCAAGGGCAATGAATGATTTAGAGTTGTCCAGAATTCTCCATGAAGAATGAGTTGTGTATGAACTTCCCTTAATTAAGGTTGTGATTTCTTAAAGCAACAAGAAGGGAGGTAGAATATAAGTGATAAGAGATTTGCATGGGTGTACACTAGGAATTCTTCATTCAGACACCTTTTGAGAGAAAAAAACATTCTTTTGAAAAACAGAAAAATACAAGGAACAATATAACAAACACCTGTGATTCATTCATTGTTGTTACTATTCACTCAACCTAATTGATGTATAATTTACATACAATAAAACACATATATTTTAAGTATGGATTCAATGAATTTTGATAAACGTGTACACGTGTGTAACAACCTACCCCGTAATCAAGCTATAAAACATTTCCGTCACCTCAGAAAGTTCTTTCATGCCCCTTTGTATTCAGTCTATTCTTTTTTTTTTAAGATTTTATTTATTTATTTGACATACAGAGAGAGAGATCACAAGTAGGCAGAGAGGCAGGCGGGGGGAGGGGGGCAGGGGAAGCAGGCTCCCTGCTGAGCAGAAAGCCCGATGCGGGGCTCCATCCCAGGACCCTGAGATCAGGGCCTGAGCCAAAGGCAGAGGCTTTAACCCACTGAGCGACCCAGGCGCCCCTGTATTCAGTCTATTCTTGACCCAGGCAAACACTGATATGATTTCTATCACTGTAAATTAATTGTGTCTAGTCTAGAAACTCAATTAAATGGAATCTATAATATGTATCATTATCCTTCTGGATTCTTTTATTCAGGATTCATCCATGTTGTTGCCTTTATCAGAAGTTCATTCTTTTTTTATTGTATTCCTTTGTACAAAGGTAAGTCAAAATTTCTTTATCCATTCTTCTGGCTTATTCCCAGTGCTTGACTATTATGAATAAAGCTTCCATAAACATGTACACATCTTTTTTGTGGACTTAAGTTTTTAATTCTCTTGGAGAAATATCCAGGAGACAAACTGCAGGTTCATAGAGTAGATGTTTAACTTTATAAGAAGCTATCAAACTATTTTCCTATGTGGTTGTAAAATTTTACACTCACACCAACAACATGGGAGATACCCAGTTGCTGTATATCCTTATCAACACTTGGAATTGTTGATTTTTAAAATTCATCATTGTGCTGGGTGGAGAGCAATGCCTCACCATGTTTTTAATTTGCATTTCCCTCATGACCAATAATGTTGAACATCTTTTCATGGGCTTCGTGGCTGTATTAATCAGCTTGGGCTGCCATAACAAAACCATAGACTAGATGGCTTACAGAAATATATTTTCTCACAGTTCTGGAACCTGGAAGTCTGAAATCAGGCTGCCAGCAAAGTGAGGTATTCTTCCTGGCTTGCAGACAGCCATCTTTGCTGTGTCCCCACAGCAGGGGTGGGTGGAAGTGGGTAGGAGGGAAGAGGAGAGAAAGGGAGAAGGAGACAAAGAAAGAAGGATCTGGTGTCATTTTTTTTAAAGATTTTATTTATTTATTTGACAGAGAGAAAGAGATCACAAGTAGGCAGAGAGGCAGGCAGAGAGAGGGGGGGAAGCAGGCTCCCTGCTGAGCAGAGAGCCAGATGCAGGGCTCGATCCCAGGACCCTGAGATCATGACCTGAGCCGAAGGCAGAAGCTTAACCCACTGAGCCACCCAGGCGCCCCTATGGTGTCATTTCTTATAAGGGTGCTATTCTCATCAAATGAGGATCCTACCCTCATGATCTCATTAATCCTCATTACCTCCCCAAACCCCTATTTTTAAATACTCTCACATAGGGCATTAGGGCTACAGCATATGAATTCTGGAGGAACACAAACATTTAGTCAACAACAATGGCCATTTTTGTAAGTTCCATTTTGAAGTCTCTATTTAAATCTTTTGCCTATTTTTGTATTAAATTGTCTTCTTCTTATTGAAATATAAGAGCTATTTATGTATTTTACAAAAAAGTCCTCCATCAGATATATCTTGAAAATACTTTCTCTTAGTCAGAACGTGCCTATACATTTTCTTAACAATACCATTTGAGGATCAGGGGGTTTAAATTTGATCATGTATATTTAATTTTTTTTTCTTTTAAAATAATGCTTTTGAGTCATAGCTAAGAGATCATTGCCCATCCCCAGGTCATGAAGATTTCCCCCATATCTTCTTCTAGAAGTTTTACATTTTTAACGTCTATTTTTAGTTTTCTATTTTTGGCTTTTATGTTCAGGTCTAGAATCCAGGCTGAGTTAATTTTTATGTATGCCATGAGGTAAGGGCTAAATTAAATATGTTAGTGAATGTACTTGACACAGGGTAGTCACTCAATAAATAAGTTCTATAATTATTACTTTTTTAGCAGTTAAAGACATTAAAAGCTATAGTTACCCATTTACTACAAAAGACTAGGAAGATTTACATTAAGGAAAAATTAAAAACAGAATGGGGTACCCATCAAAACTAAGAGCTTTTACGTTGTAAGAAACCTGCCTTATCTGGTAGATTTGACGGCTGTGGCTGATGTTCCCAGGTTCCCATCAAAATCCATTTGACTAATCCCCAAGGGAGCCTAAAAAGAGTTCTCACGTAGATGGACCCAGTTTCCCTTGTCTTTCTCTGCCCAAGGTCATTCTCTAGCTGCAGGTATATCAACTGAGGCAGGCTGGAAAGCCTAGGATGGACGGTCACAATTCAGGGGCAATCCTTGACACAGGAGGAACTAGAGTTAGTGAATAGATTGATTCATGCCTGCACTGCCTCAACCCCAGGGGACAATTTTTAGTTGTGTTTTACACAGTGATACAGAGGGTCCCCAGCAGGACTGAGTCTTACAGAGATGTTCTGTTCTTTCGCAACCCTTTGTTGCTGCTCTCCTCCTTTTCACTCCCTCTTTCCCCACTCCACCAGTGTGCTTCCTGGGATCCACTCCCAAATAACCTCCTTAGGCCAAAATTCTTACCTAAGGGTCTGTGTTTGAGGGAACCTACACTAAAACAGAGGCTGGCCTCAGAAATGCGATGCTCTGGACACATGAGTGCCTCCGATTAAAGGTGACCCTCTCTGGAAAAAGAAGGAAAGAAAGGGGATAGGTGATTTATTTCGCATCAAGAGTGCAGTTAGAAATAGAGAGCCTCAGTCGCTCAGGTGGTTTTTGTTTCCAAACCCTCCGTGGTGGTATCCACGCATGGAGTTCAAAAGTCTTTGTTCTGGAAACTTCCTAGCCAAGTATTTCAAGGCCCTTGGCAAAAACACCTTGCTCACGGTAGCAGTCAAATGAAATAGTGGAGTAATGTCTGGGTCGCCTGCTTCTTCCCCGAGAAACAAGCCACAAGCCATAAGCCAAAGCAGGGAGGACGTTATCCCAAACACAATAGTTTTGCAATACAGACGGTTTTCTTTGAAAGGGCTCTACAAATATATTTCTCTCACTTGGGAACTTCAATAGAAGATAATTATTCTTTTCTGCCTCATAATATATATTAAAAATGTTCAAATGTGGCTTTCCAGGGATTTCTGCCAAATATTTTTAGGCACCAGAACCAGCTTTACTTAATTTTATATGGCCTGCCTAGTCTATTGTCAAATACCCTTTCATGCCGTATGAATTTGTTAAAGAGGCTCGAATATATTCCTTTATATTAAAAACCTAATTTAAAAAGCTTTCAAGCTTAGGGACTTCCGCGCTCTGACCTCTCCCACGAAGAAACAACCACCGAGGAGGAATCGAAGCCCTCGTGAAATGCCGGGAGCTTCTCCAGGCTCTCCCCACCTCCATGAAACAAAATAAGACTGTCACCTTCCAGGAAAGGCAATGTACATGACAAGAAGGCTGTTTTCAGATAAACAGTCTACTTTATTACCACCAGGGCATACAATATCTCAACCCGTATTCACGGTCTTTTCTGTTTTTATGAGCTTATGCCAACAACTAGTAATGAGCACAAAAGGCTGTGTGAAACACTGCATTTGATGGAGTGTTTCTGTTGGCTTCCTTAAATCGGCTGATTTCCAAATCTCATTCTCCACCCTACCTTAGTTATATTTATACTGTGGTGCAGAACAAACTTGGACCCGTATTTAAATACGAAATGCTTTGTGGCCATTTGTGCAAATCTCTTTATCGGGGTCTCGCACATTAACGCCCTTCACAATTGACCCACAGGCCGATTGTTTAACATAACGTTTCCACGGGGCTGCTTTCACACACTCACAGTCCTGTTTTTACTTTTCTTAGCTTTCCTGGACAATCAAAAGGAAGTGGAACAGAGCCGGCTTGCTGAAAGCTGGAGCTGCCCTAGTGTCTCCTCCTACCTTCTGTCTCGGGTTTTGTTTTTCTACTTCTTTTTTTTCCCCCCATCATTTTTGGTGGTAGAGAAGGCAGAGCCAGACTATGTAGTTAAAATCTCTCGATACTGAGTCTGCTGGATTTTCCCTCCTGGCTCAGAGACAATGTGAAGACTCACTGTGACCAGTCTCAAGACGCCAATTTCATGAATTTGTGCTCCCTGTTGATTTATAAAAGCAGTGCAAAGGTGTGTGTGTGTGTGTGTGTGTGTGTGTGTGTGTGTGTGTGTGTGTGGTGGTAATGTTGGGGGGCAGGTGTACAAAATCCCTCTTCCTTAAAGTAATAGAAACATCCAACTTAGAAAACGTAAATTTCCTCATCCCTTTTCAGTTTAGGGGCTGCTCAAACTTACAGGGTCAAAGGGTTCCACCCTACATTTCCCCTCTCTTCCCATTTTTAGCTCTGAAGAGAAGGGTTGTAGCCTCTACAAACTGCAGCAGAAAGACTTAAAGTGACCAAGGCACTTTCTTGGAAACAATGTCCCCCTGATGTGCTACAGCTAATGACAGTCTAAGCTGCAGTTTTCTCTTCTGTAAGAAGCGAGATTGATTTCCATTTGCAGGCTACTGCGGCTTCTAGGTATACTACGTGTACACACAACAAACAGTAATAATGTCCGTCTCCTATGATGGTTGTGAAGATTTAATAAACTATCACATGTAAAGCACAGAGCCCAGGGTCTAACAAGTAGTGAGTGTGTGGAAATGTGAATCATCATCATCATGGTCACGAATCATGAATCTTGGCAAGAGTCAAGAGGTCTCCACTGTGGCTGATATAATGATCAGAGCTCAGGTTTTGGAGGCAAGTACACCTACCTACAAATCCTCACTCTGCCATTCCCACATACGTGACCTTCAACAAGTTAGCAAAGTTCTTTAAGGCTTACTGTCCCCATCTATAACATGGGGCTAATAAATTATGTACCTTAAAGGGTTGCCAAAGGGATTGTTTTCATATATGTACTTAGCACAGTGTTTTGCATTTCAATACATGCTTTACATATCAATATACAGTAGGTGTTAACATTACTTGCTTATCTAATATAGTTTTATCATAAGGACATAATATGAAAGCAGCACAAAGGACAAATGTATACCTATTCACCCACGTGTCTTAAAGATACAAATTATTTCTATAATCCATTGTCTTAATCCTAAGCACACTTCTTAGTTCTAGGAAATTTTTCAAACCAAGGTATTACCACATCACATAGGAGTTGAGCAGGAGAGCCAATCAATCACTCATAGAAATTAATCCTGAGGTAAATTTTCCTAGGAGAAAGTTAGATGGAACGTTAATGAAGGTAAGCAATCCTGCAGTTATAACAAAAACCCCCCACACTATAGTGGCTTAATGCAAAATGATTATTACTGTTGAACTCACAGTTCAGTGCAGCTCCATAGGGCAAGTCTGCCTGCAGTCATTGAGAAGCCAGGGTCCACCTGTCAATAGACTCTACCATATTTTAGAGCCTCCAAGTCCTCAGCTGGATTATTCCTATCCATCCAATTGACAAGGAAGGAAAGAATAGTGGAGAATCATGCAAGATATTTTAAGGGGCCAGTCCTGGATATGGCATGTATCACTTCTGCTTGTATTCTATTGGCTAGAATTCACTTATATGTTGCTATCTATTTCAAAGGTTACTGACAACTGTAGTCTTCCTGGGTGTCCAGAGATTTGAGTATCACTTGGCACTATTCTCCTCAACTGGGTAACAGGAGTTCGCTTTACATCTGCCAACCCAATTTAAACTAGTTAAGGGACAACATGCTATCCTAGAAAGGGAGATACTGATTTTGATGTATCTGGAAAGAGTTAGGAAAAGAAAAATGGGTCATGTCTGTTCCTTTTCTGATTGGACCACTCGTTGAAATGAGAATCCTCTTTATCCCACATACGTCTAACACACCACTAGGCAAGTGCATGGGAGAAGTGAAAGTATAATGTGGAGGTCTTCCAAGTCTACTCTAGATTATTTTAATGCAAATACTGGCAAAAATTCTTCACTTAAAGAAAAATATCAGGAACAAATGCTAACCTGGAGGGACGACAGAACAACATGTATAAGCCAGGAATGTTCCAGACAAACTAGGGCATTCAGTATATGTAGTCATCCTAATTTTGTGCCCCTTGACAGTCATAAATTCTATGGAGCTTTCTCCTTGAAGATAAGTAATGGGTGCTTATCTTTCAGGTGCTATAAATGGGATCTGCTTATCGAACAGAATCCACTGTGTCTTGACGAAACATCATGAAGCATGAGGGTACAGGATGGCCATAAGTACAGTCATATCATCTTAATCCCTACCTATATTCCACTTCTAGTTTGGGATTCTAATGGGCAAAATCACCAAACACCTGTACATCAAATAGTAGTTTAAAAAACACTCCCTGCACACAATCCTAAAAGTTGAGAATAGTTAACTTTAGGACAAATTAATGAAATTAAAATTTATACCCCAGATAGCAAGGCCTGGTATTATTCATTTCAAGAGATAGTTTAGACTGAAGAGAAAAATACTTTCAAGAAAAAGATACAAAGCAAGCATGCAATTTTGTTGTAGTTTACAACTGCAATTCTATCCCTAAAATATCTCTTCTAGCAGCTTTTGGAGTTAAATCATCATCTGCATCTAATTAAGATACTTATCTTTAAAGCTGTTCCCAGGTAACTAGGAGATTTCACCAAATCATTCATCCATCTACCTACTCACTCAGATACTCATTCAATACACATTTGTCAAATACCTTTGGAGAAAAATGGCACTTTAGGCTCTGTAAGTCCACAATATTTTCCAGAAGAGAATCCTGTTAAGGCTGTGGCATGTTCCTTAGATACAGCCAAGAGGATATTCATGATATTTAACAACGGTAAAGCACAGGCACCAGCCAATCAGCATGGCACCCTTCTATAGACTGAATATTTGCATCCCCCAAAATCTCTATGTTGAAACTCAATCCACCATGTGATGGCATTTGGAGGTGGGGCCTCTGACAGGTGATTAGGTCATGAGGATGGAGGCCTTATGAGTGGGATTAGTACACAGAGAGCTCCTTCATTCCTTCCACCATGTGACGGTACAGCAAGAGGACAGCTATCTATCAACCAGGACGTGGACCCTCACCAGACGCTGAATCTGCAGGTGTTTCGGTAAAGAATCTCCCATCCTCTGGAACGATGAGAAATCAATGTCTACTGTCCAAGCCACCTAGTCTATGGTATTTTTGTTATAGCAGCCAGAACAGACTAAGACACGCCTCTACCACTCAACCAATGAGAAAAGAAGTAGCTAAAGAATACAATGTGGCTACTCCAGTACTTATCAGCTAAAAACAGCCCTAGAGCAACCTTAATTCCTGAGAATGGTGAAGAAAGATCTTTTTAATACCTAATGCTTCTGAATGCTGTGGTAAAAGCAACAGTAGGTTGAGCTGTAGTATAAAAAGTCCTCCTGTATCACTTTCTGAAGAATCTAAATATGTGATCTAAATATGTGAATCTCCATTTCATTCCACTGTCAACTCAAGATGAAAACTAGAGAAGTTACTGAGTGCCTACTGTATACAAACATGGTACCCATACCTTAGTTTTTATAATCTCTAATTCTTACAACAATCTTATAACTAACCCACTTTGCAGATGAGAAAGTAGTTTCTGAGAAATTCTCTGTTTTGCTGAGATCACAGATTTAGCTCATGGTGGTGGGTTCAAAAGCAGGTATGTCAAACTCGGGTCATTTTCCCTTTGCTCTGATTTCATTTTAGGAACTAACTTCTCCCACATGGTGTTCACTCTTAGGAGGAGTGTGAAATTGACCAGTCCTTGCCTACCCAAGGAGTAGACATGATCCAAGCAAGGTTTGATGAATTACAGAAATGGTCACAATCATTTTCCACCACCATCCCCATATTCATACCACTTTGCAATATGAATTTTGCAGTTCCTCTAATCATGATCTAAAGTCTATTTCCCTATCCCTTAAATCTGGGCTGACCTTGTGATTTGCTTTAGCCAACAGAATGTGGCAGACATGACACTGTGAAAGTTCTGAGCACGGGCCTCAAGACTATTTATACTTCTACACCACTCTTGGATCCCTGCTCACCGGTCATGTGAACAAATTCTTGCTAGCCTGCTAGAGGATGAGAGACCACATAGAGTAGAAATAAGTCATCCCAGTTGAGCCATCTGGAAAAGACCAGCTCTCAATCAACATAGCTAATGGAAGACACATAAGTCAGCCAGGCTAAGATCAGCTGGGCTTCCTCTCATGTGCATAAATGTTCAGCTGAAACCAGCTCAAAACTGTCAACCTAAAAAATCATGAGCGGCACAAATGTTGTTTTAAGCCACAAAATTTCAAAGTAGCTTGTTACCCAGCAAAACCAAACCAATACACAAGGACAGAAAAGACCAACAATAAATCCCAGAGGGGGCCCATGACAATATTTTTAACTACCTCTTGCTGCCTAGGTGACCAGATCTCCCCTGATTCTTTTCCTCCCCCAGCCTGGCTCTCTAACATTATCTTTGATACTATGAGACTTATAAATTCCTGTATTCTTATAAGTTTCTTCTGTTTAAGTTTGTCAGAGTTTCTGCCAACCAAAAAATCTCTAACTTATCATATAGGCTTTGGTCCAAACCTCATTTTGCTGCTGAAAAACCGAGGCCAGAGAGGAAGATTAGTTATCTGCCCAGAATCATGTATCTACTATCAGGCAAATACCAGGACCAGAATCTAAATGACCTAACTTAGATAGCAGGACCATTATCATCATACAAAGATGACATGACAAAAACTAACTCCGTATCAAACAAAGTAAGTAAGGCTAGCTACAGTAAAAAAAAAAAAAAAAAAATCACTTGACACAATAACATTTTATTCTCATGCTTCTCACTGGCTAGTCATGAATTTTTCTGGTGGGGTAGGGTTTCCATGTGCTCATTCAAGTACTCACGCTTCTTCTGTATTGTGGTTCTACCTCCTGTTAAGTCCTAGGGATTCCTGCCATTCAGCCAGCAGATGAGAAAAAAAAGAAAAGAGATGGTTCATAAGTGGGTTTTATGAGCCAGGCCTGGAAGTAGCACCTATCTCTGTTCTCAGATTCCACTGGACAGAGCTCAGGCACATGACCACATCAAGCTATAAAGGAAATACAGTCCAGCTGTATCCCAAAGATGAAGCGAGAGCACAGATATGGACAAATCTTTGCCACAGACTCTTAGCTGGTTTTATACAGAATCACTTAATCACTGAGATTAAACCCCTTCTCCTCCTTAGTAAATGATTCCCTTCTGAAATGTGACCAATAAAAGACACACCCACTTTTATTGTTGAATAAAAGATAATGAAAAATGCAGTTCATGCATCAGAAAACCCAGAAATTGAGATCCTTAGGTTTACTGCACCTTGCTAGAGAGAAAGCTCTAACAGAGACCAGACACCCAGGTCAGAATATACTACTGTTCCACCACAATATTCTGTATTATTTCCATTCCTTCCACACAAAAAAAGCCTGGGATTATGAGGGCAGGGATTCTACAAGTAATCATTTGCCTTCCTCTGTCTAGTGAACAGCAAGTTCAGCTGTTTACCAACCACTAGATTACTCTTCAGATTTTGGCATTACATTTGAATCACTCAGATACATTTAGGGAAAAAATATTTCTCTGCTTTCCACCTCCCCAGTGGATTTCTTTTCCACTTTTCCAATTTCATAAGAAAGTCCTCAGGAAAAATAGAATTATAAATGTATCAAATTAACAGTTGAGATGAGCCTACATTTTTCTATTCCCATGATACATATTAAATACAAAAAAAAAAAGACTAGACAGAAAGTGAGACCCATCCATCCACATTCCAAGACACGCTCCAGTTACCCAATCACTGTAGAGCATTGCCAGGTCACAAAGACCATAATTTGGACAAGAATGCACCTATTTCGAATACATTCTAGTTACTTAGTTGATACTGAAGACTCTGACCAGCCATTAAGTAGCCAGTGGACTTTGCCAAGGAACCTGCATGGAAGGTTCTGTGGCATCTTATTTGCTGTAAATTAGAGCACTCTGGACCACAGAGCAAGCCTGTGAACAGCTGAGATTACAAAACAAAGCCCTGGAATGCATATTCTCTCATTTACTGTTTTTACATTTCTTTGTTTCCAAAATACTTGGCTACCTTTTCTTCCTCCCCCACCTCCAGCTCTTTTTTAAGGACAGAGAAGAAATCTAATTCTCAGAAAATGATTGGTTTTCAAAATATGCTAAGCATTTAGACATTTATTAGAAACAGTTTTAGTTCCTCATTAATCTAAAGCAAATTATTATTGATTTACAATGGACAGCTCATCTGATATCCTTCAGGCAGTCATAAAAAAAATGGTCTGAGCATTAAAAATAGTTTAATGTCTTTCTGGCAATAGCAGCTAAATTCAGTCAATGACAGCCCCTTCCAACTGGATGAAAAATAGGCCATTCTCACTGTGTGTTCTGCTAACTTTTGCATAAGTGTTCCAAATAACCTGTGTTCATATGCATTTATTTTCACATTGGGTTCATTTATCAGCAAGCTCAAGATATTCCATTCGTACGAGAGTGATTTTCAAAGTGGGAAAGAATTCTTGTTAACACTATCATGTGCTTAAACTGGACATGTTTTATTATAGTGAGTTTTTTACTCTAACTTGTGAGAGTTTTTACTACCTTTAGGCAATCTCAGTGAGAACAGGTTGAAGCCTGCCTTGTACTTACTGGCTAGGAGCATCAGATCTTGACTCAAATTCCCAAGCTGAATTCCTGGCATCCATCACTGGAGCAACTTACCTACTTTTGGTAAACCTCAGTTCTCTCCTCTGCAAAATGGGAACGGCAAGAGCATCTACAGCAAGGGTGAAATTTAGATGCAGTTTCTAATTCTATCATAGCACCAGGATTAGAGATTCTCTATTAATATAAGATTTCTCTAATTGAGATTTCTCTATTAATATAGGCTATTGGCACAGGACCAAGACTATTAATAGGTGAATATTAGCAGCTTTACCCGTTCTTTGCTCACTAAAAAGGACTCTCTTTGCTGGCTTAGTTGCTTCCTCTCCCCTAGAAAGGTCCAGCCTTGCCAGACTATAGCAAAGGGGGAGGGGTGGAGGAAGAATGTAGGCCAACACAATTTCAGGAGTTTTAAATAATAGAAAGGCACTGGTGTAGTATGTGAGGAAATTTGTTGAAAGGTAAAGGGAGATTTGAAGTTATGTTCTTACGGTATGTTCTTATGTTTATGGTATTTAGGAAATACAAGTAAAAGGTTTGACTATTTCTAAATTTCTTTTTGAATGCTGAACTCTGTGTGTGTGGGGGGGGGTGGGTCGGTGGGTGGGTGTGTAACTACTATCCTGATTGGACTGGACCACTTGGATTGTTGAATTGAGCATATTTACTACGTCTACCATTCTTAGCGTCATTACTTAGTATTATTATATATTCTGGTTTAACTTGGCTACTCTTTTCTTAATCATGAATAGTATCTTGTTTTCACTTTCAAAAATGTCCCAGTTTATGCAATAAAATTCATGATCACCCTTCTACTACTGCTGCTGTCACTAGTGTTATCAAGGCTTTTTTTTTCTAATCTGTAACTGAAATAATCAATGAAAATTGTAAAAATTTACATTATCTATTTACACTTGGAAAAATATTTTTCTTAGATTTTTATTAGCAAACAAATTAGTTCTTTAGACAATTAAAGCACGTCAAAACCCACTTGCTCTATGAATGCCAACTTCTGGGTAAAAGTGGTATTTTAGATACCATCTGACCCTAACTTATCCAATTAGCTCATTCATATAATCAAAGGACATCTCCCAAACAATCTTTCCACTGAAAAGTCCCTTCCTCTTCAGATTCTAAAAAGACAAAGGGCAGGTACCAAAGTTGGGCTACTACAGGTTCTTAATGTGGATACTTTGCCCATAAGAACATGGAAATCTAAATTACATAACAAAGCCATTTACACTTTCATGTCTTTAGACACAACAAGAATCTTAGCAGCAGGAGCAGAAATCTTCCCTAAGCTTAATTACTGACCTTATATTACTCATTTTAGTAATGAGCAATTACTTGTTCTTTAAAAATTAATCAAGACTGACAATAGGCATAAACTGGTCAGCAAATCCACTAGGGAAGGAAGAAAAAGAATAGTCTAAGTCACAATTAGCATACTTGTGAACTTGATGTCCTATATGTTAGTCTTTCCTTCCTAAAAAGATAAGGTTTAAAATAATTCAAATAGCAGTATTTCCATTTTGTAGTGAAAATCTTAGAATGTCAATTACACATTGCTTATTGTCAAGCCCTTGAATTTAATGATCTTCCTAAGACATATATGAAGCATATGAAGATGACATTATAGGATTTAATTCTAAGGGAGAGAAAGAGAATCCATTATGAATCTCTGAAGGCAATTATAGTGAAGTATTCATTGTTCTGTATTTGGAAATTGTTAGAAAAACATTATTTAAAAATATTCTTTACAAAGGAAGTAATTTAAGATGTAATGTGGACATGTTTTCAAGTCAAATGGACACATTTCTACCTTGAAGGAGTAGGACAGTGAGGAAATGTGGAAATAGGAAAAAACAACAACAACAACAACAACATAAAGTATTTGCTGAATGAATTGTTCCCAGGTTCAGCTTGGTGGTAGTGAATTTTTATAGATCTTTCCACTTTTCAAGGTCTCCTCCACCTTCCGTGGATATCTAAGCCAAATTTCTCTCTTTCTCAACTTCCGTCCACATTTCCAAAATGTTTCTTTGGCTTT
The DNA here is from genome assembly GCA_028533885.1 of Nasua narica. Taxonomy (NCBI): domain Eukaryota; kingdom Metazoa; phylum Chordata; class Mammalia; order Carnivora; family Procyonidae; genus Nasua; species Nasua narica. Next base: position 89,580,095 of record CM052811.1, on the reverse strand, counting down.
GGTCCTCTAACACCACTCAATAAATGTGTTTACTACCTTGGAAGAATCCGTGGTCATATAATTCCATAATCATATTTGTAGATGATATGTTGCAATTCATTTAAGCTGGAATTAGCGCTCAGCATGAGCTCACAAAGATGTCCATGACAGTGGTCAACAATGACTTCATCGTCTAAGGATGAACTCAGCAGCTTTTCAACATCTGCAGAGGGAGGTCCATTTCAATGACAAACAGAACCTCAAGGTCAAAAGAAATCCTAAAAAATCAAGTACCTCTAAAATCTGAAAATAACTGATTTCATAGATCACTATGGAGCAAGAGACTGAAAATGCTTCTTTGGCTGACATTGTCATGGAAAAATAAGAACTGAACATCACTTTCTTGAAGTTATGATGAAATTCCTGGGGCAACAAACCAAAGTGAAAGCAATGTGTACAAAGCTGTGTGTGAGTGACTGACATAAATTTCCAAATTATGATCTGTACACACTTTACTAAATATGATCAGCTCTATTAAAATCTATTTGCATATATGCTTTCAAGTCTATGGACAATTTTATCTCCTAAACTATGCTCAATTCATCTTCCTTTATATTTCATTTCTGGGAAAGTTTTGTTAACTGATTTTGTTCTCAGATGCTATCACTTTATTGTCCACTATGTACACTCTATTTTTGTTTTTAGACTTGTCACAACAACATTTGGAGGACAATTCCATTTGATAAGCTGAATTTTTCATTGCAATGACTTTCTTTCTGTAATTTGTCTTCCAAAAATTTTCAAAATTATTTTTGGGCCATTGTTATAAAATCACATCATTTACCTGACAATCTTTGATATCATTACATTTCCCCCAATTTGCTTAAGAAGCACAACTGAATCATCCATGCTACCTCTCGGAAAACACTACAGAATCAAACTTAGAAATTTGTTCTGGAAAAGTATCTAGTAGTCTTCAAAAAGGTATCTAGTAGCCTTCAGGCTACCTGTCAAAGGGAGTTAGTGCATATTTGGTTCAGTGGATTTTTTTTCTGCTTCCTGAAAGCTTATCTGGCAAGTTAAATATTGAAGAAGGAAGAGAAAAAATATAGGTAATAAAAAGTCAGCATCTCAGAGAAAGGGGACCCCTCCTACACTGTTGGTGGGAATGCGAGCTGGTACAGCCACTCTGGAAAACTGTATGGAGGTTCCTCAAAATGTTGAAAATAGAGCTACCCTATGACCCAGCAATCGCACTATTGGGTATTTACCCTCAAGATACAAATATAGTGATCCGAAGGGTCACATGCACCCGAATGTTTATAGCAGCAATGTCCACAATAGCCAAACTACGGAAAGAACCTAGATGTCCATCAACGGATGAATGGATTGAATGGATAAAGAAGAAGTGGTATATATATTCAATGGAATACTATGCAGCCATCAAGAGAAACGAAATCTTGCCATTTGCAACGACGTGGATGGAACTAGAGGGTATTATGCTAAGCGAAATAAGTCAGTCAGAAAAAGACAATTATCACATGATCGCTCTGATATGAAGAATTTGAGAGGCAGGGCAGGGGGTTATGGG
>CM052811.1:89559277-89578025 GCA_028533885.1 Nasua narica | reverse complement strand
ACAACATGGATGAACCTAGAGGGTATTCTAAGAGGAATAATTCAGAGAAAGACAAATACCATATAATTTCACTTACATGTGGAATCTAAAAATCGAAACAAACAATAAAAGCACAAATAGACCTGTAATTATAAGGAACCAACTTGTGGCTGACAGAGTGGGGCAATGGGCAATATGGGTGAAGTGTTATAGGAGATACAGGTTTTCAGTTATAGAATGAAAAAGTTATAGCATAGGTATGCGAATGGTATAGCGTGAAAGAAAGGAAGATAGGAAGGAAGGAAGAAAGAAAATGGTACAACATAGGGAAAATAGGCAATGGTACTGTATTTTATGGTGACAGATGGTAGTTACACTTGTGGTGAGCATAGCATAACAGGGAGTTATAGAATCATTATGTTGTACATCTGAAAATGTACTAGGATGTATCAACTATACCTCAAATTAAAAAAAAATATATATGTAGGGACGCTTGGGTGGCTCAGTCAGTTAAGTGTCTGACTTCGGCTCAGGCCATGATCTCAGGGTCCTGGGATCAAGCCCTGTATCAGGCTCCACACTCTGCAGGGAGTCTGCTTGTTCCTCTTCACCTTCCTCTGCTTGTGCCCTCTCTCTCTTTCTCTCAAATAAATAAGTAAAATCTTAAATATATATATATATATATATATGGTTTTTATTAAAGTGTAACTCCTATGAGAAAAGTCAACATTGTGTAAGTATACAGCTTGTTGAATTTTCAAAAACTAAATACACTCATGCAACCAATACTTAGGTTAAGAAACATTACCCCAGACCTTCTATGTGTTTCCCTTAAATCACTACCATTCTTTTCCCCCAAAGACAACTACTATCCTGACTTCTAGCACTGTAGACAAATTTTGCCTGTGTACAATATAAATGGAATCACATAGGATATAGTCTTTTGTGTCTGATTTCACTCATTTAACATGTTTGTGAGGTACAGTCATGTGTGTGCTTTGAAATTTATCCATTTTGATTACTCTTTAGTATTCTATTGTAAAGTTATAATTTATTTTATCCAAATGTTGAGATTTTAGTTATTCTTAGTCTTGGTCGTTATGAATAGTGCTACAATGAGCGTTATTGCATGAGTCTGTGGCAGTGAATAAGTGCATGCATCTTGTTAGAGCATAACTACTGGGTTTTCAGGTGTACATGCATTCATCTTTAGCAAATACTCCCCAACAGTTTCCCAGAGTGGCTGTACCATTTACATGTCAAACAGCAATGTATGAGAGGTCTAGTTCCTCCACACCCTTGCCAAACCTTAATTTTGATTGTGGCTTTATTTTAGCCATTTTCATCGGTATGCAAACAAAACAAAACAAAAAACCCTAAATCTTAAAAGAGTACATAACTCTCCCCCTGCCTCAATAGTGATGTTTCATTGTACACTAAGGAAACTATTCTTTTATGGGAGTTAATGCCACATGATGGCTAGTTTAACCTATATATAGAAGACTTGAATCAATTTAGATTAACTCTAAGGGCAGCTGCATCTGGGTGAATATTGAATATTTAAGTACTGGAAACATTCTAGGTTTGTTTTTGCTACATACCATAAAATTCCTTTTCAGGGCAGGCTCAACCTGGAAATTCTTTACCCATTAAGACTGGGCAGTATAAATCTGTTTACCTGCCAGAATGGAGCATGCGTACATACATTTTGGAGAGAGAAAGAGCTTGAGACTTACAGAGGCCTTAAAACAGAGTCTATAATATTGCAGTATCTGAGATGACATTCCTTGACTTAGTACTAGTGGTTGAAATTTTATAGCAAATATTGGAAGACCCAAAACCTTAAATTATAGCATTGATTGCATATACAAAGAGCAGTAGCAAGAACCCTGGATATACAATTAGTAGTTTTGTGTGTATGTGTATATAAAGCATCAATTATAAGAATTGCAACTATTTCTCTGCAATATTAAAAACTGGGTATAAAGAATTGATCATTCTAGTGAGACAGGTATGAGAGAAACAGAATGGACAAACAGAAAGAATGATCAAAAGAAAATAGTATTCAAAGTATCCCAGGACAATGATATTTCTCTTAGGTATGGAGGACTAATGATTTCAGGAATTCATCATTGAGATATTGGGTAGTAAGTAATATCTAAGTTACGGCTATTTTTATCACATTATGTTACACTTAATTTCAAGTTTACTGAAACGTCATTTGTCTGTGAGAACTAACTAAATTTCACTGTCCCTGTATCATCTTCTATTGCCACAGTAATGCTGTGTAACAATAACAAAACCTAGTCACATGCAGCAATAAGCGTTTAGTTAGCTTGTAGAATTTATGGGATTCAGATATGAGCTGGACTTGGCAGATTTTGCTGGACTTATTTCTGTGTCTGTGGTCATATTTGGCTTAGCTTGGTTACTCTGGTGGTCTTGGCTGGGCTTGCACACATATATGGGGGTTGGCTTATCTAGCATTTATTTAGTTCACAAAGCTATGGGTTAACTGGGTGGTTCTTCAGCACATTTAGTGAGGTAAAGCAGCAAGACACATTTATTATCTCACAATTTATGTCGGTTAGGAATCTGAGTATGGCTTAGCTGGGTTTCATGCGTCAGGTCTCACCAGATGGCAGTCACAGTGCTGGCTAGGCTGTGCTTTCATCGGGAGGTTTGACTGGGGAAGGGTATATTTCACTCTCACTCATTTTATTGGCAGAATTCAGTTCTTCTCAGCTGTAGGCCCTCAGTTCCTAAAGAGCTCTCTTTTTTCTGCCCCATGGGCCTCTCCACATTTCACACATTTATGTTTCCCTCTTCAAGGCCAACAGGAAGGCAAGAGTGACTCCACTGAGATGGAGTCTTGTATGACTAATATAATCATAGGATTGACATCCTGTCATCTTGGCATATTCTTTTGGTTAGAAGCAAGTCAGAGGTCCACCCACACTCAAGGGGATAGAATTCCATAAAGCTATGAATAACAGACAGTGGGAATCATTGGTTGTCACCTTAGGGTCTATCTGCCTCACCTGGCCTTGCCCACATGTCTTGGGATCAGTTGACTGCCAACAGATCTAAGGTGGCATGTTCACATGACAAAGGTAAAGATATAGGAGTGGGAGTGGTTTTTAACCCTCTGCTTGCATCCCATTTGCCAAACCAAGTCACATGACCCAGAGACAGAGGTGGGGGCACTACAAGGTTACCTGGTAAAGGATGTGGAGACAGAAGGCGTAAAGAATTGGGGCCATGGACACCATACGTACTTCATCTGCATAATCCAAGATTTCTGCCCTTTGTAAATCTCATCCTTCTCTTCCTCCAGCCAGCATTTCAGGAAGAACCAAGTGTTCCAGTTGGTTATAATATAAACGCTTATAATTCTGGCTGTTTCTCCTGCTGTGTCATACCCTCTAGACTATCTTCTGCCTCCAAATTCTCGTGTAGATGGAAATTTACATGACCCTCTGCATCACTCTTTATGAGAACGATACCTGAGTAAATGTGCTTTCTCCAAAACTCTTTAAGCTAACTAACTTTTCTGTTTTCTACCAGAATAGAGGAGAATATTACCCAATCTTAATCCTTGTCTTGGAGAATCATTCATTGGCTTATGATTCTGACCACTGCCCCTCTCATTTCAGAGTTGAGGCCGAACTTATCGTGACTTCCCCACTTACCCCACCACATGTTCAGATAGTTGTAGAACTTAGGAACCACCATGAGTTCTTTTCTGATTTAAAGAATGCTCCAGGACTTGTTACAGGCTTACACCTCTCAGCACTGGCTACACATTAGAGTTACCTGGGGAGCTTTTAAAAATACTAATGACCAAGACACACCCAAGAACAATCTCTGAGAGTTAGTTCCAGGCATTGGCACTCTTAAACTTCCCCTAGATGATTCTGATGTGTAGCCAAGGTGAGAACTCCTATTTATAGATAAACATGTAGACCAGGGTGTGTCAAGTAATAAATCTGCTTAAGATTTTGGAGCTCAGAGTAGGTAGAAAAGTATAGTCCTATTTGTGGTAAAAAGCAGTATCTTTTTCAAGAGATTTTTCATGAGAAGTTTTCTTTTTTTTCGCCTCCCTATGTAAATTAGGAATCACATTTGCTTTGAAATATCTTCTCATCCAGCACCCTGGTACCACAGATGAGATAAACAAAGTCCAGAGAGTTTTATTTGCTTGCCCAAGTTCATATGACTAATTAAAGCACAGCTAGAACTGGGTCATGAATCTTCTTTTTCCTTTTCCAACATCAGTCTATTTTCAAAACATGGACTTAAAGGTTTTGGTAGTAACAAGTTGGGTTCTATAATCTTCCCAATATACATAAAACTATCCACAGTTTCTGTTGTTGACCAAACATAGAAGCAAGTCCTTCAGAAGTTAATGGAAAATTCTAGAAAAACAAATTACATGGAGCTTTCTAGGGTGAAACTCCAAAGGCTATCGAATGCCCTTGGCTCCAAAGCTGTCTTTCAGATCGTTCTAAAGATTAAACATCTAGTTTTAAAGGGTACACTGAGTGTCTCTGTGCTATTTATTATTGAAAATTTGGTTGTCTTTAATTTAGACACACAGCTGTTTGGGTGACATAAAGAAATAGATGGCATTATTAGAAGTCATTGTGTGTATTTAATGCTTTAAAGGTAGTTTCTTGAAATAGACTATGGATATACATTTGATATCCACACTTAAATTTGTTAAGTTTTAAGAAAAGGAAAAATTCTGGTCTGTACTAAGTACTTACTGCTCCTTGTGTTATGTGAAATACAGTAGTGTAAATACTAAAACTGTGGATCTTAAACTATAATGTGCATTCTCACCTGGAGAGCTTGTGAAAACAGACTTCTAATCCAGCACTCAGTTTTTTTTTTTTTTAAGATTTTATTTATTTATTTGACAGAAATCACAAGTAGGCAGAGAGGCAGGCAGAGAGAGAGGGGGAAGCAGGCTTCCCGCTGAGCAGAGAGCCCGATGCGGGGCTCTATCCCAGGACCCCGAGATCATGACCTGAGCGGAAGGCAGAGGCTTGAACCCTCTGAGCCACCCATTTGCCCCTCCAGCACTCAGTTTTTTTAATCAGTAGGTCTAGAGTGCTGTAGTAACCGTCTTCTATTTTCTATATTCTAGTGCTTTGATCTCTGGGCATTTGCTGACCCTGGAGGGACTGTCCTTTCTGGTGCCAGCCACTTCCTAGAAATTGTAAACAATTTATCCTTGAGCTTGCTTTTCAAATGCAAACCACTCAATCCAGAGTCCAAGCCATATCATTTTATCTACTTTCCCAAATTATCCCAGAGTTAGGTACCAGATAATTAGAGATAGTTCCTATGTTCCAGAGCCTGCTGAATTATCAAACTAGCAAATACTAAATCTGTTTATCTTACCTCTCCAGTTCCTTCCAGCAGAAACCAAAATAAAAGTTCTTTCCCTCCCTGCCCACCCCCACTTTGTCTCCCAATTGACCCTGGTGTCTCACATGTCATCCTACCCCCTCCTGTTATGATTTGTGAGTATAACAAAGTATCTTTTTAATGGCAATGATCTTCAGATCTGTTGGGTTTACCATTAAGTGATTAATAATCAAACCTACATTAAAAACAAGTGGGGTATAAGAATTTGCATCTCTAACAGGTTTTCAGGGGATACATTTTGAGAACAGCTTTTCCTAAAACATTTGAAAGTTGTCATGTTTATGTCTGTTAGTGGGGGATAGAGAGTAAGGGGTGCAAGTTGATGGGTCCTGTGGGGACATACAGAGAATGGAGAGTTCTGTAAACTATTTAATTTACTTAACCATTACACTTCTGTACTTATTAAATCATTTTATTTCTAGTTGAGTCCTCCTATAAGAGCTATGTTGTTATTTCTATACCCTAATACTATGGTCTTCATTGAATTACTTGTGGAACTAGAATACAGAAAGGTTTTAAGTGCATTGGTTTTAAGTCCAGCAGTGTTTCTGACACTGAGTTATATGACCTTGGGAAATTCATATCCCTGAGCCTTAGTTTCTTCTCTGTAATACGTCAGTAATAATAATACCTACCTCATACGGTTAATGTAGTACTAAATGAGCTAAGTGCCAAGAAAGTGCTTAGTTTTTGTTATGGCATATAGTTAGATTTCAAAAACGCAAGTTGTTATTGAAGTTATTTTGGGGATAAAACACAGGATTGTAATCAATTTCATTGTTCTTCCCTTTAAATAATAGAATTTGATGCCTGGAGTTGTTAATTAGAAACAATGGTATATGATCAAAGGATTCTAAAAATAAAATTTCACTACATTTGTTGTTCCATAAAGTAGAAAACCAGAATCCCCGGATGAAACTCCCTGAGATTGGTCTATAAGTGATAAAACTACAACTGATAAGATCTTATCCCAAGATTTTATGTCAGAAGAAAGTCGTTTGTTTCTCAGGATATGCTTTAGTCTCACTCCTTCTTTTGGCAGGGTCAATGGTACAATGATGCATGGTGTAATTTCTCCACATGTGGCTACATGGTCAGAGTAGTGGCTGTGCAAAAACAGCCACTTCTAACCCAACATGTCTGCTGTGTGCTTCACTTTTGAGTCATGACATTTCCTGTCACAGACAAGCTTTCACTTGTTGCCTCTTTGAAGTGTTCTAGCAGGAAGGGGGAAGTGACTGTTTCTTCTTTTATGTCCATCACCAACATAAATGACCGATATACTTCGATTATAGTATCCTTTTTATTTATGGGGACCGAATTCATAGGAAAAAATAATAAATTTCCGGATATCCAACAATGTGAAGACTAAATTTGTTCATTGTGCGAGCTCATGGTACTGACAATTTGGCTCAGGAAGAAAGATTTTATGTTTTAGTGGGGAAGAAAAGCTGAAAAAATATTTTAATAGAGTTGATAGTGTTGAACAAACAGTGATTGGGTAACTGTGAATAGTGTTGGTGATAGGGTTAGGGACATGAAATGTAACCAATATTTCCTGAAGTTTAAGGCAGTGTTTTTAAAACTGTAAACTGTAGGTCATAACCAGCATTTTTGAAACACTAAACAGAACATGAAGTATTTATATATAGCTGCGTGTGCATGTGTGTGCATACCGTTTGCGACATACAGTCCATTTCCTCAGTGGATCATGGCTGCAAAAATTTGAAAAATGCTGATGTAGGTATTTGAAACATATATTTTATTATTGACCTAGAGCCAGATAACTTTGGATCCCATGGTGAGATTATTTTTCAATCTCTTTAATTTCTTCTGATTAGGTAGACAATCTGTATTTGCCACTAATGCATCTCCATCAGCTCTATAACTCCTGTGAGTCTTCCTTTTAAAGGAAGAGAAGCAGGCCTCAGGCTCAGAGTTTAGAGTAGGAAGCATTTCTGCATATGTTCTACTGGAGCTTCTTTCATATGCTTTTGTCTACTTCAGTGTTTTTCCACAATGACTTGTTATTTTTTCAGTGATTTGATTTAAGCAAAAAAAAAAAAAAAGTCGAGAAGAAAATAACAAGTGGTTTATCTATGGCAAATAATGCTGAAGGAGGTCTGAGATTGGCTGGGGAGTTGGGAACCATTTTGGTGTCTTTGGCTGCAATACCCTCCCTGGAGTATAGGGCTATCTGGTAGACTTGCCCTTGGCAGGCATGATTGGAGCCTTCTTCATGAAGCTGATTAGGCTGGTTGCCATGGGCATTCCCAGACTTCCCAGGTGTTGCAGGTGACAGCTGCATTTCCCCCCACAGAAATGAAGAAAACATAGACAGCCTTGTCCCAGGAAGTATCCTGTGCTGGCCTCTCACTGCTAATACCTGTCCCTGCTCCCTGTGCTAGCATTTTCGTCAGACAGTGTCTGGGGTCTTAGAACTATTCACTTTGTCTTGGATTTGCCATATCATCTAGATTGTGTGTGTGTGTGTGTATGTAATATATAAAAATGTTTATATATGTAAGTTATATAAAATATATAAAAATCTTGATGTTAAATATACATATATAAGCGCATATATATATACACTACACACATGTACATACATACACATACATATACACATATATATGTATATTTTTCTTATACATAAGCATTGCCTCAGCAGGAAAAAAACACCAGCTGGATAGGAAAATCAAATTGGGTGATGATACAGACCCCACTCAGCACAGATAACCAATGCCCATTTTCAGTGGCCACCCTGAGAGCTGGCTCTACTTCCTGGCCAGGTCATGATGGAAAATTATTTTGGGCCTTTGTGTGCAGGGAAATCTGAGAAAACCAAGTGTGGTCTGAGGCCTGAAGTCCAGCTGGCCTTGTTGTCCTTTCTCTGAGTAAAGAGCCTAAAAATAAGACAGACAACAAGTGTTAACACAGGCATCAGTTCTCGTTTCTGGTACAGATAACACGCCTTTTAGTGGAAGAGTAAGTAGGCCAGCAGGTAAATTGAGAGTTGCCTTTGTTTTGTCCTAGATTTTTCTGTATCAACACCAGGGCTCATTTTCTTTCTTTCAATTAGCTTGGCACTGTCAGTTGTGCGATTCCTTCTCCCACCTCCAGGGGGGAGAGAGCCAGTAGGGCTACTAAAATGCCATCTGCATCTTCAGTGAACTGACCACTTCCTTATGGGACTCAGTGCCTTCCCCTGTGGAAGCAAGTTGTACCCTCTACTGGGGTAGGAATTCTATCATATGTTAAGACTCAACTTGTACCCCAAACCATTATGAATTTTCTTTCTTCTTTCTTCCTGGATCCCTTTATGAGTGACATCATTTGGGAGGCAACACTTTGATTCTGATGGAAGACAGCTTTGTGAAAGGAGGTTGCAGATTTTGAGGGAAAGCCCATATTTCTGCCCATATGGCTTTGGCTGTACTTGCTTGCTAAATAGAGTACAGAGGAAATACAGACAGAATGAATTGCCCAGCGATTTATGCCTTTGGCAAGTTGTTCCGGGGGTTTCAGAGAAACAGGAGAGAGGACCAAAGGGCTCTGCATTTCATTTTAAAAATAGCCAGCCTTGGGCTCCTCCTCTTCCTGCTCCTGTCTCCTCTTCTCACAGGGAGAGCTTTTGAAAGGGATTCCCCTCCCCCATCTCTCCCCCTCCTCCATCCCTCCTTTTTCCCCACTGTATCTCTGACGCCAGTTTATTTGAATGGCAAGATTTTTCTGAGCTGGGATGAGTGAGATACAGGAAATCACTATTGAAAGACTTCTTTATGCTTGTTGTCATCATCACCTTAGCATGAAGGACAACCAAAGGGTCCAGTGACGAAAGCAGAGGTCTGGGCCAGAAAGGACATTTAAGGAGCCAGAGGTAATAGAGACAACACTGATCATCCACAGAGGTCAACGGGCATTGCTGAGGTGGTGAACTTCACTTGCTCGGTCACATGGATGGAACTTCAGATCACACCCTGAAATCTCAGATTTCTTTAGATGTTTTATTGGGCTGCTAATAAGAATCAGGTCAGGGGCAATCCAAAACAACGATATACTACTCTAGCCACTCCCCTCCCTGAAGTTCTTGATGCTTTGTGCACCTGCATGGCCAGGATTACATGGTGACCAAATGCGCTTCCTTAGACTGAAAATTAGCAGTATCTTACCTAATTTTGAGTTGATTGCACTCTGCTACAGCTGAGCTCAAACCTAGGATGATTTTGAGGACTATGTACGTTCAGTTTTTGGTTTCCAAAGTGGGTAGGTAGAGGCTCCTTTCTTACCTACCCACCAGTCAAAATGTTTAGGTGGTTTATTAAGGCTCTGCAGAACTGAATGAAGTAATTGATAGTTTTCTGTTATTCAAGCACTTAATGCTGCATATATTTAGGTCACTGGTTCTCAAAGTATGGTCTCTAAACCAGCAGCGAGAGTATCAGGATTCTCCAGGAACTTGTTAGAAATGCATTTTCTAAGGTTCCAGTCCAGAACTTTGGAATTAGAAATTCTGGAGGTGAGAGCTGTGGTTTAAGTCCCTTTAGGTGATTCTGATGAAAGCATTGAGAAATTTTCATTTAGATAACTCAAAACCAGCATTATTTCCTTGTTTTGGACTTGATGGTAAAATGCCTAAGAATCAAGAAATACCTCCTATAAGATGGAACAAATAATTTTTCTGAATCTCACAACTTTGTGGGATGTCTCTCGTACAGGAATTAGTTGGAATTACATACTAATTATGACAATGGAATTGCATCCGTTCTCATTTCTCATCTCATGCATTCATCTCATTTCTCTTGAAATGTACAGATGTTGAATTTTTTTCCTTTCATTAATGTTCATTATAAAGTGGGAGAAATGTTTTCTGACTGGATAAAAGAACTGGTCTCAGAAGGTCAGAAAGTGGCAATATAGAATTCAGAGAAATTATTTAAAAATTTTTTTTCAGAAAAGTTATTTTCTGGCAACAGTACCACAAAACTGTTAATAGATATTAAATATAGATGCCATCAGTTCGTGTTTTTATGTTTGGTAATAAATGACAGCTCAGTTAACAGAGCAGCCTGGAAAGAGAAAAATTCTCTTTATTCTTTTCAGAGTTTCTCAGAGGAATAATAGGATTTTTTTTCCCCTTGCCCACTCACCATTGCCTAATATTTCACATCTGGTTCTTAGAAAGGAATAGAGCGATTTGAATGAAAAAAGAAGGGCAAAATTCTAAATGCAGAGGTAAATCTGAGTGAAACACATTTATTAAAATGTGAAACCTAGGATGCCTAAACATCTTATGATGTAAATCTTACGGTAACAGACTTTTTTTGTTTGATTATTGAGATCTACCAGTACCTGTCCCTGTGGAAGAGAGAGCAGTCCTGCTGCATGTTTATTGATGTGTGGTTCACTAACCTTAACTCCCCCCCCTTTTTCCCCCACCAACCTCAAATTTCAAATAAAGCAGAAGTGAAAGAAATTGGGAAGACACCAAGTTGTAGAAAGCAGGACTCCAGCCCTTGGGCGCCTGGGTGGCTCGGTTGGTTGAGCAACTGCTTTCAGCTCAGGTCATGATCCTTAAGTTCTGGGATCGAGTCCCGCATCGGGCTCCCAGCTCCATGGGGAGTCTGCTTCTTCCTCTAACCTTCTCTCCTCTCATACTCTCTCTCCCTTTCTCTATCTCTCAAATAAATAAAATCTTAAAAAAAAAAAAAAAGAAAGCAGGGCCCCAGAATAAAATGGACTTTAGATTTGTACATCAAGAGCTGCCTCTATGTAGGGCATCTTTTTGAAATCGGCCATGTATTTGCAACACTAGCACTTGCTAACCTTTCCAGGGAAGAACATAAGCGAATATACGGTTTGGGTGGTGTTACAAATCCATCTTTGCCCTGCCAACCCTCCCACTTCAGACCATTTAATTTCACTAGAATATGCATGTTTTCATAGTTCTCAAACATTGTGAGGGAAACAAAAATTATTTTAGAACTTTCTTGATGCATAAGTAAAGGTTATTTCTATCCATTAATTTCTGTGTTAAGGAAACAAATGCACAAAATACTTGAGAGATTTTTTTTTTCTTGATAGAATTATGCTGTTGCTAAAACTGCTTTTGGAACCTGTTTATTTTCCTCATTGCTTCATTCGATAATTGGATTTTCTAAACAGAAAAGGTTGCTACACTTGTGTTTCCCGTGTTGAGAATTCAGTAGAGGCTTAATAAATATGCCATCTCCTGATGTGCCAAATCATGTCTAGAACTTGACCTTTCTTTTTTTAATCTCTCATGTTTCTGAAGATTTGCTAGTACAATCTGGAATTTGCACTTTTAGGCCTGAAAAAAACCTTAGTTCTCCTTCCATGCAACTCTGTAATTTATAGAAGAGGAAACGAAAGGATAGAAATGTTAATTGAAAGTCAGAGGGAACCATGAGAAAAACATACCGTAGAACCTGGGATCCACAAATCTGTTTTGGTCTCTTCCCTTTATGGACACTTTATGAATGATCAACTACCATATAAAGCAATGTCCTTTCTGATTTCTTTTCTATTTACTTAAGCTTTTCTGCCTGCTCTTACCAGTGCATATACCACAGAAGGATATTTTTAAGACCTGAGCACCTGAGAACGACTTTCGCATTTTTTGGTTTTGTAGATTATTTGACAGTGGCTGGCCTTGAGAAAATCCTTAGCAGAAAAGACATGTTTTTATGTTACTTAAGAGATAACTTTGCTTTTGGTATGGCATTATTTCTTTTCCTTTACTATGTTTTTTCAAACTTTTAAATGTTTTTTTTTTTACTATGTTTATTTTCAAACATACTTTTACAAGGAGAGAGAATATTCTATTGATCTGCCATAACCGAACCCAGATCCAACAGTTACTGAGGGTTTACAATTCTTGTTTAATCTTTTCCTTTCCTTCTCATTTTTTTTTTCTGAATTGCTTTAAAGCAAATTCCAGACATCATTTCATTCCACCCCTACATTCCTCTCAGCACACATCTCTAAAGAGTTATGGGTATTTTGCTACATAATCCTAATGCTATTATCACACCTGAAAATTATAATTACAAGGTCATCAAATATCTGGTCATATTATAATTTCCATGATTGCCTCAAAAAATATTTTCAAGAGTTGTTTTTTCCTTTATTCAAATGCATACCTATAGGTTCAGGATTCTAGCAAACATTGAAAATTCAAATAAGAAGGAAAGCTGAAGAAGAAAACTTACTTAGCAAGAAGGGTTTTCCCAAATTCTCACAGCTCTAATCTGGATACCATTCAGTGTGACAGGCTTCTCACTGGGTTCCCACAGCTGGTTAGTGTTTTGAATTCCAGCTCCATGAACTCATATCAGGCTACATGGGCTAATGCTCAGAGCCCAACCTAGTGCTGATATCTCTGATGACAGAGTAATGGAGCAACCACGGGCATTGTCTGCCTCTTGCTAAATGCACTGTCATCTGTGTTATTCTTCCATCTCTACAGGGAGAAAGTGACTCTAATGCCTCTTGGAAGCATTTAAGGCATTATGGAGTCAAAAGTAATGCCATTCAGGCATCTTTTCTTGAAAGACCAAGATCTTTTTCTTGAAAGATCTTTTCTTGAAAATAACCGGCTACATTGTGAATTAGCTTCTGGATCTTTAGGGTCACGTGCTGTTTAGATGCACACTTCTTCATGTTCAAGTTTCTGGTTCTATGTTGAGTTTGGAGAAAGACATATGAAGATAAAAATAGAGAAAAATACAAAGACACAAATAGGTAGAGAGTAAGTTAATTTAGGCACTGAATTTTGATGATTTTCCTATCACCTCATAATAGATAAAATTTCTTATAATAAAGATGGACTTCTGCTTATGGTAAAGGTACTGTATCTAAATCAGAGCTCATCCATTGAAAAACATTACAGGCCTTTCTTTGGGCATCAAAGGGTGCTATTTTAGGGGATCCTTTTGACCATCTCCAGTATCTAAAAGGCACATAGTACTTATTGAATGATGCCTGGAATTTGAATTGTTTTTCATTTCTCTTGATGTAAATGCTTTGTCTACTTTTCATTTATATGGATTTTTAAGTTAGAATGTATAAGAATAGAGTTTTTCACCACCTTTATTAAGGTCTAATTGACAAATGACAATAGATTTTTGGGAAGGGGTGAGAGGAGAGGGCATGCATGCTACTCTTATTCGAAGAGTAGGGGGTGTATATTAGACATAGTGTATAGTGGGCATAAAGAACTCTTAGGGAGCTTTACATTCTACTCTAGGGAGAATGGGCCATCAACATAGTAACAAAGTCATAAAGTTATCTCCAGTCTTGGGAAGTTGCTACATGGGACAATGCTGGAGAGTGTCTTTTGGCAGATACTTAAAAGGGTGTCTGTGGTAGAGGACTACTTTATGAAAAATGTGGCATTTGAATAGGAAACTGAGCTAAGGAGCTAGACATGAGAAATTTCCAGGCAAAGTCCTCAAAGAGGGAATAAACTGGGTCTAGTAGAGGTATGTATAGCTGGCATTTATGACTGCAACACAGGAGTTGGGGCAGATCATAAGGACCTTATAGAATACAGGGGAGAACTTGAATCTCCGTCTTGGATGGCATCTCTGTAGCAGGTATATGAGAATCCTTTTATGGAAGAGGTTCTCAAACTTTAGTGGTATCAGAGTCACCAGAAGAATTTGTTATAATTCAGATTGCTAGCCCCACCAAGGGTTTCCTATTGAGCAGGTCTGTGGTGGGGCCCCAGATTCTGTGTATCTGACGAGTTTCCAAGGGATCCCTGGGCTGTTGGTCCAAGGTCACACCTGCTGAAACATTACTTTAACTGAGGAGGGTATATGCTATGGTGAGTGCTGTGCATTGTGTGAAAACGATGATTCACAGACCTGTACCCCTGAAACAAATACATTAGATGTTAATTTAAAAAAAAAAGAACAAAACAAAATAGCTCCTCGCAGGCATTGTCCTTGTCCATTCTTTGCAGTTGCCCTAGAGAAGAGATTTCCAAGTAGGCTAGAGTAGATGGCAAGTGCTCTGATGTGATTACCATCTATCTTTCCTAGAACGCTTTGCCTTTTCTCTTCTTTATTTTTAAATTTTTTTTCTTAAAGATTTTATTTATCTGAGAAAGAGCAAGAGAGACAGTGAGAGAGGGAATACAAGCAGGGGGAGTTGGAGAAGGAGAAGCAGGCTTCCCGCCTATGCGGGGCTCGATGCAGGGCTCGATGCCAGGACCCTGAGATCATGACCTGAGCCAAAGGTGGACACTGAACGATCTGAGCCACCCAGGTGCCTCCCTTTTTCTCTTCTTTAGGATGAACCTGAAGTTCCATTTAATATCTATCCCCCAGGAGCACCTGGGTGGCTCAGTCAGTTAAGCCTCAGACTTTTGATTTCTGCCTAGGGTTGTAATCTCAGGGTGGTGGGATTATACCCCACGGTTGGCTCCCTGCTCAGCAGGGAGTCTGCTTGGGATTTTCTCTCTCCCTCTGCCCCTCTCCCTGGTCACACGTGCTCTCACTCTCTCTTTGCCTCTGTCTCTAAAAAAAAAAAAAAAAAAAAAAAAAAATCCGGCAAAGGGGACAGAGAATTTCCAAATGACATCAGATCACCTCACTGAGTCCAGGTTTCCAGATGTTCTGTCCTTGCGAGGGCAGTGGACTGTGGCGGCCACAGCACAGGTTGCAAGCAGGGGTTGCTTTCAACAGTTCTGCGTCCCCGTGCCCCCATCATCCTCTCATTGTGGGGCTTCCTGAAAATGTACTCCATCTTCCCAGACATTTATACAGGAGTAAAACAGTTAAAAGAGGCCAGTGGCATCCCTGATCTCTAACCAGGAAGTGTTCAGACCGTTAGGAAACATGGGTGAGCAAATGTTTACTGACCGTGTAATTAATCTGATGCCTTGCCCTGTCTATCGGCCCTTAGCACCATATTTCCTGTTCAAGGCAGTGGAAAGCAAAAATATTAGTTGCTGTTTGACCAAAGGAACAAGTGTCTTCCAAATGAACACATGATCTATTAGCAGTCCTGCCGAGTCTTCCCATGGGAACAGGCATTTTACTTTGTTTTACAGCTAATTTCTTTCTTCAGCAGGTTCCCAGACACATCAAATGCCTCGCATGTGAGCCTGAAGTCAAGATTTATAGTCTGGGTCCATGTAATTCAATGTCAAACAACTCTGATAACATAAGGGCTGGAAGTCAACCATTTTCTCATGAGTTCTCATAAAAAAGTCATTTTAGCCAAATTGAGTTTGAATAGAGGGCGTGTCTGTGATTTGATGGATGCTCCCTACCCAGGAGCCTCTGGGAAGGAGCCGGCTACTTTCTTTTGCTACTGTAGCAATAGAATCTGAAAACAGACTGATTTCTGGTTGATATTGTTGGATTTTGGATTTTATGGCTCCTTTCTCTGTCGACTTCAAGGGGAGAAAAAGAAAAGCAGTGTTTCTCTTCTTGTGGTGCATTGCCCATGCCTTTTCTGTCTCTGATTTCTTTTTCCTTGTCCTTTTATTTGCTTGACAGTTCTCTGTGACCTATACATCATGAAGGTCTGTTTCCCTAGCGTAAAACTCCCGCTTGTGCCAAGTTGGAAAGGAGGGTGTTTTCTTTGGTCTTGTCTATAGGTTCATGGTTTTGCAGATTCTTCGAGAAGGTGGGATCGTGGGGATCACTTAAAATGGACCCTATTTTACAGCTGAAGGGGAAGGGAAGTTAAGTGGCCTTCCCAACAGTGACATAGCTAGCTAGGAGCCAAATCCAGGGTTTAGTGATGCCATCCATCCCCTCACCCTCGCCTCACCCCATTCAATACCTTGAATTTGTAAACTGGCCATGAGGTATTGAGAAAGAGTCAGAGTCTTGCTTCCTGTAGCCCAGTGCTTTCTAGATTATGCGATTGACTACTTGAGGTAAAGAAGCTGATCATATGCATCCCTCAACAAAGCTCGTGTCCTACTAAGAATACCTCAGAACTCTTGGGGAGAGACCTGAGCTGAGAATCCGTAGAGAGAAACTGCTTTGGGCTTTCTGAAGAAGACTGGAAAACAAGAGAGGTGTTGAGAATTACTTCAGGACTCCTTGGTGTCCTTTATCTGCAAGGTAGTATAGCAAGTTTGTTCGCTTTTTCAAATACTCAGGTTAGGAAAAAAAGCAAAGCAAAATGAATTAATAAACCACAACAAAATTCTAAGAGATGGCTTTAATTTCTACCGATGTGTAAAGTTATTTTATTTTTTACCTTTTGCACAAGCAAACTAAAGTGTAGCAAATATGCACGTCATGTGGAAATTTTGGCTGTTGAAGAGCTTGCAGTTCACAGGAGAGGAAAGGACAGGCAGAATTCAGGATTTCAGGAATCTTCGTGGCCAGTAGACAGACAGAGTGGATGACAGTGATACTAATGATGATAAAGACAAAGGGCCCTGCTTATCAAGACAGAGCTTGAGGGTAGGAGTGGGGCGGCCAGTTGATCGCTTAAACTCTCACACAGACCTAGCCTGAGATAGTAGCTGTAAATGTTAGTGACAAAGTCAGAACAGTGAGTCCGCAAACAAAGCAGTTGTCTGCATTTCTTGTTAGTCCTGGCATAAAGCAGTACTTGTCCATAATAAAAAAATAAAAAAGCAGTACGAGTCCAAGTGTGGCCTGATGACCAACAGCTTGAGTATCACCTGGAGGCTTATAAAGAATGCAAATTCTCAGGCCCACCTCAGAGTTACTGAATCAGAATCTTGGGGCGGGTCCCAGAAATCTGTTCAAAAGAGCTTCCAGATGATTCTTGCTTACACTAAAGTCTGAAAAGCATTGGCAAGAAAAACTTGTTGTGGACATATGAATGCAACCTTGTAAAGTGAATGTGTTTGTTGGAACTATATAGGAGGGTATGTTGCTTGAGCGTCAAAGTCTGTTTTGTTTTTGTTTTTCCTTAAATATTGGGAGGATAACTGAGATACTAAAAAGAAATATTTCCTTCTTTATTCTACCTGGAATTGATTTTAGGAAGCATGAATTAATTCTAGGTAATTGAATTAAATCCAGAGTTCAGATGAGTGTTTCTTAGCGCAAAAGGGGCCCGAAATTTGAGGGTTTATCTCACCTCAGGATTCAGAAAGCCAGTTGAGGGAAGAAATTTAAATGTCTTTAGAATCCGATCCTGGTTTAAAATTTGCCTCTGCCACTTAAAAGCTATGTCTCCCTCAACAAGCTTCCAATCCTTTCAGCCTCTGTTTCCTCATCTGTAAAAGTGGAAGAGTAATAGCTGCCTGGTAGTCTTTTTATGAAAATTAAAAAGGTCAAATGAGGTGGTGTGAACAAAATATCCAGAAGCTAGGTTAGCACGTGGCAAATTCTCACATATTGGGGCATATGATTATGGTGATGGTGACTCTGATGATAGTGATTCCTCTTACACAAACATGATTGTGGTCAGAGGGTAGCAGTCTTTTTCATGGTAACTTCTTTCAGGTGTTTTAATACATCTTATTGAAGTATAACATATTTGGCAAAGGCTACAGGTCATAAGTATACAACTCCAGGACTTTCACAAAGCAATTAAAAACCATTACTGAAATTAAGAAATAGAACATTAGGGGTGCCTGGGTGGCTCATTGGGTTAAAGCCTCTGCCTTCAATTCAGGTCATGATCTCAGGGTCCTGGGATCGAGCCCCGCATCGGGCTCTCTGCTCAGCGGGGAACCTGCTTCCCCCTCTCTCTCTGCCTACCTGTGATCTCTCTCTCTCTCTGTGTCAAATAAATAAATAAAATCTTTAAAAAAAAAAGAAAGAAAGAAAGAAAAGAAACAGAACATCGTCAGCCTCTGAAGTTCCCATGCCCCTATCCAGTCACTATCTGTCCAAGGATAAAGACTATTTTGATTTTGCACCAAGGACCGTTTTTCCTGCTTTTGAAACTATCTAATATGTAAGTGAATTAAAGAGAGTATGTACTTTTCTGTGTCTAGCTTCTGGTGCTCAAAAAAAATTTTAATGAGACTGATCCATATTGCAGCATGTTATTGTGGATTATACATTTTGATTGCTAAATAGCAAATTATTGTTTAAGTAGATCATAATTCATTATCTATTTTATTCCTGGTAAAGATATTTGGTAGATACTACTCTTAGTTGTGGCTGTTATGATTACTGCTTTATGAATATTTGTGAACATGTCTTTGGTGAACAAATGTTATGTGTATCTGCTGGGTGTGCACCTAGGAGTAGGATGACAGGACCATAGGATATGCATATGTTCAGTTCTGATTGTACTGCAAGATGGTTTCCATGGTTGCAGGTTTCTACTCTCACCCTCAGAGGATGAGGGTCTA
>CM052811.1:89490803-89558777 GCA_028533885.1 Nasua narica | reverse complement strand
AAAAAAAAAATATTTCCTTTTTGGGAAAAGATTTCTGATCAACTTTGGCTAAGGCTTAAGTAACGATGTATGGGTTTCAGTTGACTGATTTGTTACGGGTCTAGGCCAAATGAGTTTTCTATTGATAGGATGTCTCCTCTGATCATGCTTTATCTTTGGAATGGGATCTAAGGATGGAAGAAAGAGAGATGATGAGAAATGTATTTTCTTTTTCTTGCAAAAGCTTGGGAGAAAGGCATTCTATACCACATAGTCTGTCCCTCATTTCATGGATGCGTCTGATGCATCACATCCTGAATTTGTGTGATCAGATGCACCTTCACTGGTGTCAGACACTTAATGACAATAATATGGGGGACTAACCCTTTATGCTACATGACATTTTGCTCTATTATACTGATATGACAATTGGGGCAGGCTGATTTATGTGGTGAATTCTTACAGTATTTTTTATTTGCACTGCACACTACGTTCCTATTCTTAAGTTTACAAATCTTGACAGTGATGACCTAGTAGGTACTTTTGGTGTTTATTTGTGTGTGTGTGTGTGTGTGTGTGTGTGTGTGTGTAGGTGTGTTCGCTTTTTATTGATGTGAAATTCACATTTGGAAAAGTGAAGATACCATAAACAGATAGCTTGATGCATTTTGCAACCTGAACACACATGCAACCAATACCCAGCTCAAGAAACAGTCATTTTTCAGCTCCCTGGAACTCTCCCTCCTGCTCCCTCCTTGATCAAGTGTAATGTGTCTTCTGATTTTTAATAACATAGTTCAGTTTTGCTTATTTTTGTCTTTATATAAAATGAGTCCTACAGTATTACTTTCTAGGGTCTGGATTCTTTTGCTCAACATAAACATAATGTTTAAACATAATCCCATAAACATAATGGGATTCATCTATAGCACTCTTACTGCTGTGTAGTAGTCCATTGTATGAATATACATGACTTATCCTTTACATTGTTGATGTGCGTTTGGGCAGTTTCCACTTCGGGGCTGTTAGGAATAATGCTGCTCTTAACAGTCTATTGCCTATCTTCTAGTGAACATATGTTACGGTTCTCTTGGGAATATTTCTAGGTGTAGAGTTTGTGGGTCATAGGTATACATTTTTTCTAAGTATAATATTAGAGTTGAGTATGCAGAACTATGAAATTAATTGTGAAACAAAAATAAATTTGTTCGAAACATGAAGTAAGAGCTGTTTGGAGAAGAAAGAATAATATGGAGAAACATAACATTTTATTCACGGGAATACATTCCAGGTCTTCCAAGCTAACTTGGATATAAGCTTCCAAGCTTATATCTGAATGACAGGACTTTGGAAGTGTGCTGACGTAGCCATTTTCTGCTGGGCTGCTCCTGCCCCAGTGTTCTTGCCACATAAACTCTTCTAGTCCAAACCTTGAAAGTGTTATGGGAAGTGGCATTAGCTCTTTTGTGTTCTTTTCCGGCACCAGGTTGCTCATCTCTCCCTGTTCCCATTTGAGGAAATGTACTGACAGTTGTCAAGATGAATCATTGCTCTTTCTCAGACACACATGGAGACCAAATTTGTGACTAATAGACAAACCCTCTGGACACAGGCTGAGCCACCAAGAGCCACCCTTGTCCAGGCAAGTTCAGGGCTGAGGTACAACTTCTGACAACCAGCAGGAAAGCAGAACAGTTGTGTTAATTTGCTTCTCTGATGTGAAGACACATAGCTTTCTCTCAACCTCTTCCATTTACTCCAGAAAGTTGTATTAGCTTATTTATGGCCCCTAATGTTTGTTTGCCTGTTCATGCATGTTCTTAGAATCCAGGGGGGGTGGCGTGAATGGAAGCCTTGAGGGAGATCTGGTCTCGAGGTTGATTCCAGGGGTCACTGAGCTTTACCCTTCCTCCTCCCCATCTTTTATTGTCTCTGACTTCCCCTCCTTTGCACAGATGTCATTGGATTAAAATGATGGAGGACTTGAAAGTAGTAAAGAGAAATGAAATGTGAGGAAAAAGAGTGGGGATCTTTGGATGGTATCGATTATCTGCATAGTTGTTTCAGATCTGCTTAGATTTTCTTGGAAACTGTTTACCCAATTGTCGTAAGTTGGCTTTGTCACACATTACTGAACAATTGTGTTTGCATGTGTATTAGAAGGATGTCACCACCAGGTTTTGCAATCTCCTGTATGCTCCCGATTCTGCAGCATTTTCATGCAGCCAACCCTCATAATTGCCAAAGAATATTCAATATTTGTGGGCTACAGATAGGTATTTCCTTATGTATGGGTTGGGTGACATTTAGAATCCCTTGGAATTGACCTCCTTAATTTGTAACATCCTTCTGCCACTCAGAGGATGCCTTATATCCTTTTGCTTGAAGGACAGAAGAGGCGGGAGTTTCATTAGTTTCAAGAGACTGGACAGTTTCATTCTCACATGCTAAAAGCACCATGTTTGTTGAAAAGAAACTTTCAGAGTCACCTCAATTAAGCCCAGACAGTTTGATTTAACTTGTTTTTAATTGTAACAGGTTATTTCTTCTGGCACAGAGCCACCTAGAATTTTATCTGTGAGTTCTTTAGATAATCTCCATCTTCTCATACAATTTTCTCAGTGATGTTCAGAATTCCACTGCAATAGCACATTCCAGGTTTTTTTTTCCTTCTTGGGTGGTATGCTTTACATCATCTGAAAGTGTAGAGATTGATGGAGGTTGGTAGGTTTCCTTTTCACAGATCTACAACCTGTCTCCAAAGGTCAAGGTTGTTTCCTGTAGAACTGGAGGGCTCCAACGATGGCAGCCCCCAACCGAATATTCAGTAATTCATCTGTGTCTCAAACTGATTATCTGTACCAAAAAAAGGGCATATTGCCATGTCTGGGAAAAGAGTTAGGGTAAAGGTAGGGATGGAGAAACTAGTGTGGGGAAAGAGATGTCCTTAACCTCTACCACAGTGCTCTTCAAAGTGTTGTGGTCCCTGGACCTGCAGCATCAGCATCACTTAGGAACTTCTTAGATAAGCAAACCTATTCAATCAGAAATTACTGGGCCCAGCAATCTATGTCTTAACAAGTAAAATTGAAAGAGGTTAAAGTCTGGGATCAGCCTCTACAATAAAAGACTGCCTTTTCCAGTCTTAAAAATTAAGCGCTGGAGGTTCCTTAGTGGCTCAGATAGTTGGGCCTCTGCCTTCGGTTCAGGTCACGATCTCCAGGTCCTGGGATCGAGCCCCATGTCAGGCTCCCAGCGCAGTGGGGAGTCTGTTTCTCCCTCTCCCTCTGCCTCGCCCCCTGCTTGTGCTCTCTCTGCCTCTTTTTCTTGAGTGAATAAAGAAAATATATATTTTTTTAAATTAAGATGTAAGCTTTGGGAGAAGTAGCTCTGATTTCTTTTCTTCTTTTTTGCCATTTGCTTTTGGTTTTCACTTGTGGTAATTTGCACTGGGAATAAGATGACAGATATAAAATAAACACACATAAAATATTAGCTGCACTTTTAGTCTGGGCTTTCTTTTCTCCAGGGGAAGGATGATAGTAGAGCTACTGTGAAGTATATTAAATATCTCTTCACTTTGTGTATATGAAAAAAATGTGATTGTCTCTAATCTTAGACTTATAACCTGAAAGCCTTCTGGAACAGACTTTCCCTCTTGATTTTCTGCATAAAGTTTCTAACTGCCTTTTTTGATGTTCCCCTTTGCATGTTTGCTTCAAAACTGTTTTGGTTTTCTATTTTTTTCTTTCTTTCTGGAAATTTCTCCTTGGGCATCCATAATTATGTCTTCTCTTAATTACCTTCTTCTCTATGTAAACTCTGAGTTAGAACTGCAAAGAATTAGAATTTAGAAGAAGGCTATCTTACCATTGTCGTCACAATTGTTCCACAGCTTGTCTATTTCCTGATAAATAAAGAATTGGAGGGCTCACTTCCTAAAACACCAAATTGATAGGTGATTTAGTGTGATTGAGAAGGGGAATCACGGAGCAAGAAATACCTGTGTGTTAGTTTCCATGCCAAAGTTAAGGAAAGCTTTGACGATGGCCCTTTTAATGATCAATTTCGTGGGTCTATTAGGGTTCTAGGAGTCTGCCTCTATCTGAAGCATGTGCAAGGGTTTTTGAAAAACACAGTCAACTTATCAAGTAGTTTTTATTGTTGGCTGGTAACTTACAGAACTTCATTTTTCCTTAAAGCAAAGAGGAGAAATTTAAAACTCCCCCAAAAGAGCATCAGATGAAAAGAACAGTTGATCCCATTGGAGAACTAGACATTAGGAAAGTACCCAAAATATAATCAAATTAATTGAAACTTTAGGAATTAAATGAGCTATTTTAGAGGGATAATGGTCTAACAGACCTCTAATTAGTTATAAAACAGTTTCTCAAGTATTTGAGGATGAAGATGAAGGTGGTTAATTATATCTGAAATAGTCAAACAACACTGTAAAAAAAAATATAAACATCCAAACTTATGCCTCAGACTAACATTTTTCTTTGAAAGAGGAAACCATGGGAGACCTTGCAAATCCTTCAGGAAAAGAAGGCAGTACAATTATATATTGGTGAGCAACCACTGGCTCAGTAATAAGACTGTTTGCTCCCTTTGGAACTTAAAAGTTTTGCAGGAAATGTCTTCAAAGACATTCCACGCTAGGGAAAGTGGCCTAATGACAGCATTACTGGCTGAGGCTGGTGGTGAGGTCTGAAGCTGGAGCCTCAGGTCCCTCCCCACACTCAATCACTCTGCTCTAGTCCCTGCTTTACCACATGTCGCTGTATCTACAGAGGCCAGTCATGGAGCCAACGTGGACCCAGAATGCTATGGAACCCTAAGATACCTCTGTCTTACTTGTTTGTTCTCTCTCTGCCAGTCAGATTGAGTTTTTTGTTAGGATGAAGAATAGAATTCTTTTTTTTTTTTTTTTAAGAATAGGATTCTTGAATCAAATCCAGCTGATAGAATCTGAGAGCTCTGCTTTCAAACTCATTTGACTAATATTAGTGTTAGTATTTTCAGAAAGGTACTTAACAATCGCTTTATTGAAGTATAATTTACCTACAATAAAATGTCAGATATTAAGTTTGATGAGTTAGGCTAATGTATACAACTGTCCTATCAATTAGGAAATATAGTAATATTATCAGTCCAGAAAGTTCCTGTTGTCTCTTTGCAGTCTCTCCTAACCCTTGCCCTGGGCAACCACTGATCTGATTTCAATCACCGTAGATTAACTTTGCCTGTCCTAGAATTTCACACCATAGAGTATATTCACTTTTATGTTTCACTTCTTTCACTCAAGATAATGTAAATATCCAAACTTGTACTCCAGTTTAACATTTTCTCTGAAAGTGCAAATCATGGGATGCTTTGAGAATCCTTCAGGAAAAGAAGTTAATTCACCTGTTTTGTTATGCGTATCAGTATTTCGTTCCTTTGCTACAAAGAACTCCTCAAACTCAACACTCACAAAACAGATAATCACGTCAAAAAATGGGCAGAAGACATGAACAGACACTTCTCCAAAGAAGACATACAAATGGCTAACAGACACATGAAAAAATGTTCATCATCTTTAGCCATCAGAGAGATTCAAATCAAAACCACACTGAGATACCACCTTTGCATCACTGTGTAGTATTTCATTACATAAATACATCTAATGGATATTTGTTGTTCCCAGTTTGGGGATATTATAGATTAAGTTTTTATGAACTTCTTAAAAACTATTTTATTGATTTATTTGACAGAGAGAGATCACAAGTAGGCAGAGAGGCAGGCAGAGAGAGAGGAGGAAGCAGACTCCCTGCTAAGCAGGGAGCCCAATGTAGGGATGGATCCCAGGACCCTGAGATCATGACCTGAGCTGAAGGCAGAGGCTTAACCTCCTGAGCCACCCAAGTGCCCCAAGATTTTATGAACTTTTATTTACAAATCTTTTTGTGGACATATGTTTTGATTTCTCTTGAGTAAATACGGAGGGGGTAGAATTGTTTGGTTATGTTCAACTTTGTAAGTTACTTACAAAGTTTTCCAGAGTGGTTGTTCAAGAATAATCTATGAGGGTTTCAGTTGTTTCACATGCTTGTCAATTCCTGATATCATCAGTATTTGTAATTGTAGCCATTCTAGGTTTAAGTGACAGCTCACTGTGGGATGGTCAGATTTTTTTCCTGTTTCTAAAAATTGAAGTATAGTTGACACATAATGTGATATTAATTTTAGGTGTATGACATAGTGATTTAACAATACTGTACATTATACAAGCTCACCACCATAAGTATAGTTACCATCTGTCACCATACAAATTTATCAAAATATTATTAACTATATTCCCTATGCTGTACTTTTCATCCCTATAACTTATTTATTTTATAACTGGAAGTTTATACCTCTTAATGCCCTTCACTTATTTTGCCCATCCCCTCACCTACCTCCCCTCTGGCAACCATCAGTTTGTTCTCTGTATTTATGAGTGTGTTTCTGTTTTTGTTCATTTGTCTTTTTTTTTTTTTTTTTTACGATTCCGCATATGGTATTTGTCCTTCTCTGACTTGTTTCATTTAGTGTAATACACTTTAGGTCCATCCATGTTGTCACTAATGGCAAGATTCCATTCTTTTTTATGGCTAACTAATATTCTGTGTAGGTGGTGGAGAGTAAAAGGGAGATATCACAACCTCTTTATCCATTCATCTACCAGTAGACACTTAAGTTGCTTCCATATCTTCGCTATTGTAAATAATGCTGCAGTAAACATTAGGAGTGCCTATATCTTTTTGAATTAGTGTTTTTATTTTCTCTGGGCAATACCCAGCAATGGAATTACTGGGTTATAAGGTATTTCTATTTTTAATTTTTTGAGAAACCTCCATACTGCTTTCCATAGTGGTTGTACCAATTGACATTCCCACCAGAAGTGCACAAGGGTTCCCTTTTCTTTACACCCTCTTTTTTTTTTTTTTAATCTCTGATCCTCTCTTGGGTTTCCTTGCTGGTAATTCTAACAAGGGACCAGTCAGTTTAGAATGTAATGTAGAGATGTAAAAACTTGCCCAGAATGAAATAGAGATTTTCATAGCTCACTAACTATTGGCCTGTGATCAAACTGAACTTTAGGGCATTATTTCTGTTTACCCCCTTTCTTGGAAATTCAATTTACCTGAATATTTCATCTTTCAACATTAAGATTTCTTAAAAGAAGGCAAAAATTGAAGGAAGGCATTGTATTAGTTTCTGATGATTATTGTAGTAAATTACCACAAATGTGGTGGCTTAAACAACAGAAATTTATTTTCTCACGGTTCTGAAGACCAGAAGAACAAAGTCAGGTTTTCCTGGACCAAAATCAATGTGTCTACAGAGCTATGCTTTCTCCAGAGGCTCTAGGGGAGAATCTGTCCCCTCCCTCCTTCAGCTTCTGGTGCTTGCTGGCATTTCTTGGATTGTGGCCACATCACTCTAATCTGTGCCTCTGTCTTCACATTGCTGTCTCCTCTATGTGTGTCTACCTCTCTCTTATAAGAACACATGTGATTGCATTAAGGGCCCACCTGGATAATCTAGGGTACTATCTCTATCTTAAAATCTTCAACTTAATCACATCTGAAAAGATCCTTTTTCTAAATAAGGTAATATTTATAGGTTCCAAGGATTAGGACCTGGTGTATTGTTGGGGTGGTAGATTTTTCAGTTTACCATATGCATTCAGCCTTAAAGCTAGTTGTTTATAAAGCTGAAGTTCCTTACCTCTTTTAAGGAAGAGCAACAAATGATGTCTTAGAGAATAAAGAAGTTACATAAATATACAGATTCCATGAACAATTACTGCAGATTCCTATGACCTTCTAGACCCCATCTATGAATATCAGGAACAGAACGCCATGATAAGTAGAAATGGAGCCCAGAGTCAAGCACACTAGGCTGTATTATTTGTTCATTATTCTTTCTTCCATCCAGCGCTTTGCATGGATTCTCCATAGGGTAGGGTGGTTTTCCTCTACTGAGTTTGGGTTTGGCTGCATGACATGGCGAATGGGATGTGAGCAAAAATGGTAGTGTGTAGTCCAAATTGAGGCTAAAAAGGCTTGACAAGCTTCCATTAGCTCTCTTGGCACTCTGGTCTCTGCAATGAAAAGATCTTGCCTCAGGTGGTCATTGTTCCTTCTGCCTGGGTTCTGGAAAGAAAACATGTGGAGCAAACCTGAACATGATCCAAAGCTGGGAGTCCAGCCTGGCTCAGAGAAACCCAAACTCCTACTGAACCACAGCTTACTTGAATATCTGTGAGCATGAATTAACTGTTGGGTATAAGACCCTGAGATGTTTGTTAGGTAGCATTGTCACAGCAAGAGCTGATTGGTACACCATATTCAAATTTCTATTTCCTACTCTGGCAATCTGTCTTGGACAGTATAGAAGAAAATCTTAGAGTACTCATTATTTTCCTTTCTCTAGTTAAGCCGCCAGCTCCCCATTTCCTCTTTGTTGCTGCTCTTAGGAAATGAGTCAAAAGAGCTTCCTAAACTAAAGGCATTCTAATCCCAAAAGAAAATGCCAAGTGATGATACTTCAACATCACTTTAACATCTCAACATCAAATGGCTCATAATTCCAAAAAAGAAAAATAAGCAAGATAAGTTCTTTTTTCGTCACTTAAAAGTGGACACCAATTTCATAATATATAGGGTCAAAGGAGGATGAGAGGAAGTCTGCCATCTTTTTTCTAGAATCTTGGAAAACATTCATCTTCCCTCCTAATTTTTGATAGTTGCTAATTTCAGGGAAAAACAGAAGGAGACAGAGTAGGAGATGGGACAACTTGAGGGCTCAAACCTGGGACTTGAACATCTGTAAACAAGTAATTACCATGCTTGCCTCATGAATTCCACAGTATTCATTGTACTTTAGTTTTACCCTTAGGCAAAATTTCTTTGTCTACAATGCAAGTATTTGTAAACCCTGTGCAGGTTTGAGGTTAATTTTGGTAAAATAACAGAACAGTGTCCCCTTCCCCAAATTTCACCTCATTGCCTTAGTTAATACCAGTGTGCCATATGAACTCTACTTATCAGGATTGTTGGTAGCAAGTTATAGCCGATTTTTTCATCTAGAGAATCGCTTATTAACCCTAAAATTCCATTGTATGAGAGTTTTTCTTTAAATAAGATTTGTTGGTGGTGGTGGTGGTCAATATTAGAGAAGCAAAGATAATGGAAATTCATAATTGTCTTAAATGAATTTCTTCCCTGAGTTCAATATTAGGGTTTTTTTTCCCTCCCTAAAATTAGTAAATGATGCTTGGGGAAAAACATAAGGAACTGTTGGTATAAAAGCTGCTCTAAAAATTGATAGTGCTTGATAGCATGATAGACGAATTAGTGAGCTGGAAGAATGGTGTGTCTTAGAGATAGCAGTTTGTATATTTCTCTTTATGAAGGGGTTGGCGAATTAGGATGTCTATCATGTCAAGCTACCCTCACCTGTAATAGTGAAGATCTGAACTTTGTTCAGCTGGATATATTTAAAGTCATTGAAATGTAACAGATACAAAAGTCGTTCTGACCCATCCATTTATAGTTTCCAACATAAATTGTTACTTTGCATAGTACACTTAAAGTCAGGTCTGTTTTGTGTCAAACCTAAATGAAAATGGAAAAATAAAGCCAGAGAAGATGCTAAAGTTCATTGATGTAGTAAAAAGTGAAAAGGAAAGCAAAATGGCATTCCATTTTCCAAAAGGCTACCAGCTCTGCCTTTGATGTTGAGATTGTTCACTTACCATGGAAAGTGAAAGATGTTCCATAATCATTAAATTGTCATTTTCCCCCATCCTGAACATTGTAGTGTGTTTCCTGTCTTAGTAAAGCAAGATAAATTAGGTTCAGGAGTCTCCATGGAACGGCTACTTTTTATCCCATGTAAAGCTGACCTTTTTTTCCTTTCTAATGAATACAGTCTTAAAGTCCTCTTTACCTACAGATGCATTCCTGTCTCAGAATGGTATTCAGGTTGTTAGGCTTTTGTGTAGTTTTATTTCCTTCTGAGGCATCATCTTTGTAGTATTTAACTAGTTGTATGCTATTTTATGCTGCATATAAGGTGATGGGAGCTCTTTAGCATGTTTGTGTTTATTTGAGATGTAATTGCACGGGCATTCTAATAGAAAGCACAAAAACTTGAGGATTACTTTAAAACATCTGTTTTGTTGGATATATGATATCTAGTCAATAGAAAGAAAAATGGGTTTGGTAATGATTATTGGTTGGCTCTCAGATTCTTCTTGCTTGTTTAACACATATGCCAAGGACAAGCCTTGCTTAAAACTTTCATGTACATGCTGTTAGACACAGGCAGATTAAGCTTAGTGAGGTGGCTTGATCTGGAGAACAGAGCTCTGCACTGTGAGGCTCACATTCTAACACTGATTCCATCTGCTCTGGTTAACCTCTCAAAGTTGATATTATTTGTCTTTTTTTTTTTGATAGTTTTTTTCCCCCCATCAATGTGAATGTAATCATCTACTTGTTCTCCTGGCTGTATTTCTTCTTTCTCTTTGGATAATGTCTTCTGTACTCTATCTTCAGGTTAAGTTCCACTCAAGAGCCAGAATCATTCTTGTTGATAGGATTTCAGTACCCTGGAAGATGCAGCCATATTACTTATTTCTAGAAAGTAGGCTTCTCTCTGTTTTTTTTTTCTTTTGTTTAGTTAACCACCATATAGTACATAGTTAGTTTTTGATGTAGTGTTCAGTGATTCATTAGTTGTGTATTACATCCAGTGCTCATCACAACATGTACCCTCCTTAATACCCATCACCCAGCTACCCCATCCCCCTGCCCTTCTCCCCTCTGAAACCCTCAGTTTGTTTGCCAGAGTCCATAGTCTCTCATGTTTAGTCTCCTCCTGTGTCCCCCGCTTCATTTTTACCTTCCTTCTCCTAATGTCCTTCATGATATTCCTTATGTTCCATATATGAGTGAAACCATATGACAATTGCCTTTCTCTGCTTGACTTAATTCATTTAGCATAATCCCCTCCAGTTTCATCCATGTCAATGCAAATGGAAGATATTCATCCTTTCTGATGCCTCAGTAATATTCCACTGTATATATGTACCACATCTTTATCCATTCATCTGTTGAAGGGCATCTCAGCTCTTTCCATAGTTTGGTTATTGTGGACCTTGCTGCTATGAACACTGGGGTGCATGTGGCTCTTTTCACTGCATCTGTATCTTTGGGGTAAATACCCAGTAGTGAAATTGCTGGGTCATAGGGTAGCTCTGTTTTTAACTTTTTGAGGGACCTCCATACCGTTTTCCAAAGTGGCTGTACCAGCTTGCATTCCCACCAACAGTGTAAGAGGGTTCCTCTTTCTCCACATCTTTGCCAACATTTGTTTTTTTCTGCCTTGTTTATTTTTGCTATTCTAACTGGTGTAAGGTGATATCTCATTGTGGTTTTGGGGTCAATTTCCCTGATGGCTAGTGATGTTGAACATTTTTTCATGTGTCTGTTAGCCATCCGTATGTCTCTTTTGGAGAAGTGTCTATTCATGTCTTCTGCCCATTTTTTGACTGGATTATTTTTTGAGTGTTGCGTTTGAGAAGTTCTTTATAGATCTTGGATATTAGCTCTTTATCTGTACTCTCATTTACAAATATTGTCTCCCATTCTGTGGGTTGCCTCTTGGTTTTGTTGGCTGTTTCCCTTGCTCTGCAGAAGCTTTCTATCTCGATGAAGTCCCAAAAGTTCATGAGACCCAGCCTAAATCTTTGTTTCATTTTCCATTCTGTTTTTCTCTCAAGCTCCTTATACTCAAGTCCCTGTCTTAACAAATGCTTTGTACCTATGTTTGACATGCCCTGCTCCTACTCCATAATTCACAATCAGAGCCTGATTCCCTACTCTCAGGCTACACAATTGCTGATAATAATAGTAATAACTACCTATTAATGGATGCATGCTTATTATAAGAACCCATTTCTAGACTTGTTAAATGTCTCAGTGCTTTGCAAACCTGGGACAAATGTTTTCTTATTAAAAATTATGTAGTTCTAATAGGCATTAGAAACACTTTTATTTTTGAAAGTTGTGAACTGATTTTAACTGGATCAGAAAAAAAGTTAAGTCTCATTTCAGAGCTTTGATTTCATGGATATTTAATTGCTTGGACAAGGCTAAAGTAGAGGAGAGAGTGAATTTAAAGTTGACAAATACTAAGAATGGCTGTTTTCATCCTAAAGCTCTTGCTTCTGCTAATAGCTTCACAGCATTTCCAGCATCCCCAAGGGCCCCTCTTCATTTAATTCCTCCAGTCTAGCGATGGGAATGGCTTCCAGTAGTTGATAATTTCTGAGTTATTTCAGTATTTTTTTTAAATTCTTAGCTTCTCCTTTATCTCTGGACCAACACTCTGTATTTTATTTCTCTTGTAAATAGGTAAAGTGGTTTCTGTTTTACTGCTTAGATCCTACCTCACTCAAGTAGATGTCTTGATCACATCTTTATTTAAAGGGTTAGAAAACTTAGCAACTTGCCCAGGGTCTATAACAAACAAAGGACAGAACTAGAATTAAAATCTGGGTCTGGTTGATTCAACAGTATATTGTCTTGATTCCTGCTCTTCTGTACAGTTTCATTAACCTCACAATCTTGCTTGAAACCAATCACATGCCTGAAAATCTACCCCTTACTGGACAGTATTTTTTTCACTAGCAAGTATAGTTGTCTTCTAGGAACCAGCTGCACCCAAAGAGTTTTTCAGTTTTCTGCTCTCCACTCAGTATGTCCCTACCTATAACAATGAACCATTTGATCCTGCTGGTGTTTAGGGAATTATTTGATTCTTTAGAATGTTCCTATAATCTGGATTGATCCTAGAATCCTCTTAACTGTATCTGTCAGAATACCTGCAGAGGAGAGATGGCAGGGTTATTCAAGGAGCAGGTGACTGATTGTATTTAGCAAAGATGGGGATACTGGTGTGTGTGTGTATCCCATCCCACATGCTTCCCTTACATGTGAAGTTGGCATACTTCCATCATACTCCCCTTAAAACTGGGTGGATCTTTTAAACTACCTTGATCAACGGAATGCTGGAGTGATGCTCTGTGAATTCCGAAGTGAGGCCATAAAAGGCAATAGGATACTCTCTGTCTCTGTCTCTTTGTCTTTCTCTCATGCACATGTGCATGTGTGTGTGCGCGCGCACGCACACACACACACACACATACACACACACAATGGGAAAATCCAGGTCCCACAGTCAGAAGGACCACAAAAAGACCCATATGGGGAGAAACTGAGGTCCTCAACTAATAGCACCAATTTATCTACCATGTAAGCAAACCACCATGAAACTGTATCATCTAGTCCCAAATGCAACCACATGAGAGACCCCCATGCACAACCTCCCTTGCCAAGCTCTTCTCTTGACCAACAGGAACTGTGAAAACTAGGACATGATTATTACTTTAAGATCTTACCTTTGAGGGTGATTTGTTAAGCTATTACAGGTAATCAAACAGAGGGTTTAATAAAGGGACTATTTAAAAAGCTATGAACAGGCTGAGGATAGGGACAAGAGGTGGTACAGTATCCTGGAGCTTCTCATAACAAGGCTGTTACCACTCCTTGGCCTTGGAAGCACAGAACTGTAGAGAGAGGTCTACCTGGAGAGAAGCAATGATCTTTGGTCAAGGGATGCAGTCAGCCCAGTGCAGTCCTCAGGGAACTGGGGGGAATAACACCTCAGCCTCATTGTTCTTTTCTTTCACATCTCTGGCCGAGTGGCTCCACATTGGCCCCTGGCCAAAGGCAAGCATTAGAGAATGAGTCGCCCTTTAATAAACAAAGATACTGGGTGATATGTTGATATGTTAGATTAGCTGGAAATATATGCAAGGAAGAAGCAGGATTTTAACTAGGTAGGTCTTGTAATGATTCATATTTTTTATCTATTTTGAGCCTTACTAGACAACCTAATACTGTCATTGTCCAAAATCCCACCTGTACTGGCCAGCAAGGACACTACTAGCTTTAACATTGTACATCTTTCTTTTCTGTGAACTTTCAACAAAGAGGGAACTATATTAGTCGGAGAGCTCTGACCCCTTGAGAGATGCCAGAGAGGATTTTATTAGCCAAAATATTTTATTCAGTGAATTAAAGAGTAACTTTCCAATTTCTCTCTCACTTTTGGTCTTACACTGACGTCTTTCCTTTGATCTTTCTTCCTTCTGTCCTATCTGTAATTCTTGTTCTGCTACTGATATCCTCAGTGCATTTGGGTAATCTTCATGATCTTACCATCCCCTTACTGTTAAAATGCCTAATGTACCTTGTGTTCCAGCAAGCCAAACTTCATGGTCAATGCACTTTCCATCCTCTAATGTGCCTAAATCCATCCAGACTTCCTTCAAGTCTTCTTTTCATTCACTATCTGACATAATAAATAAAAGCAATCAGCAAATTTTACTTACTTTGTGTGATACTCTTTTAAAAACATGATTAGAACCTAGATTCTCAACCAAGACTGAGAATATGATTTTCATTCTGAGTAACTTGACAAGAAATCTTATTGGGGAGGTGATGCTAAATAATGTGTAAGGTGGGTCATGTTTCATGTCCAAACTTCCTTTGTCTTTAAATGACAATCATGATCTTTTATTCATCAGATAATTAATGGGCATTTATGATGTCAACAGTGCTGTGTTAGATGATGCAAGAAAGAAATGAGCAATGAAAATTAGTATCCCCAGGAAAGCATATTTAATCGATAACCAAATTCTTCCTTTATTTTACTCTCCTCATAATGAATCTCACTTAGAAAAGACCTTGTAGATCATTAATAGTATTGGCCATAGAGAAGCCTGTTTATATAACTGCAGCAGCTGTCACAGATGTTGGTAGACACTCATCTGCATTTATGACACAGGGAGACTGTGGTTCAAAGCCATAGAAGCTTAATCGAGAGTTACCCCCTACAACTAGTTGGTGGCAGAGAAGAAATGATTTTCATATCTCTCCAGGATTTCCAGTTCAGTATTATTTCACCTCATACTAAGTATCTTTGCTCTAAAAGTTGTGTGGTTTTCCACATCCATAAAACCAACATGTCTTTTGATGAACCTCAATATGTTTAAAGGAGAAATTATTTTCTTACGGAAGATGGTGTCCTACACACACTAGGTATTCAGTAATTACTTACTGAATGAATCAATCACAGGAACCTTCAGATAAACCCAGTTAAGTTCTGTTTCCTTTTTCTTTAAGTCAGCGTTGTGCAATGTTATCCTCAATTCAACCCTAAATCTATTTTCCCAGAAGCAGTGAGTGGTTTTCTACAAATATGCTATTTCTGGGATCTTGTTTGGCTCCAGTATTTTTTTTTTTAAAGAGCTTTGACTTTCCAGATTTGACTAGCAGCTGCTTTTTTGAAGGATATACAGGACAACACATGCTTTTTCTGCCTGTTTCTTTCCTATTGAACCCCAGAGGGATTGACATCAAGGATTGTGATTAATGGTGCTTCAGTATTTCCCTTGCCCTCCTCCACACTTTTGTACTATGAGCATCCTTCTTTAGAAACATCTATCTCCATCTATGTCTTGCTTTCTCATGTGTTTTTCCTTGTGGTGAGAATCTACTTAGCAAGCTCTTTTCCCATTCCTTTATCCTAGTTCCTATTATTTTATCATCTACTCTCTTCTCTTCCACCCATTTTAACGTATTATCATTATTTTTCCTGAAATTTAAATTTATGGATAGTCTACTATAGACCAAGCAATGTTCTAGTCTTGTCTGTATGTCATCTCTATTAATTCATGTAGTTTTATGAAATTAGTGACATTATTTCTGTTTTTCAGGTGGGAAAGCACAAGTACAGTGTTGTCAAGTAATTTGCAAAGATTTATACATTGTAGCTGGACCAGCCAAATCCTTGCTTGCTTCCACATGTATGTCTAATAACATAGAAGGTGTGCAGCGTTTTCTTTGTCATTTTGGTAGTGACAGTACTGTCACTGTTTTCATTCATTTAGTTGGAAAAGTGGGAAGTTAGAATTGCAAAGACTGATTTGGGAAAAGTACAATTTCTAATTTTTCTTCCAACCTTAACAGGGCCCCCCAGACCCCTCTGGCTTGTTAGATTTTCTCTTAATTTCCTTTGAGTAATTTCCAAACTTTTGCCACTCCTTTCAAATCCTCTACCCAACCTAACACTTCTCACTGCCAGGAGGTGACCTCACTTCATATTCCACTGTCAAAATAGAGAAATATTGGGCATCCGCCTGACTCTGAGCAAAAGAACATGCCTACTGTATATATTCCTTCCTGGAGAAATAAAACCCTCTATTGATATGGCTATATTGGCCATCATTGTTTTTGGCAAGTAGCTTGGCTGGGAAGGAAAAGAGCCTTAATTACTTTTTCCTCACTTTGTGGATACTTCTCACTCCTCTTCCTCACACTAAGGTCAACTTGGCTTTGCCTCTCTCCAGTGCTTCTGAACTTGCTATAATAAAGGTTACCACTTCTGTGTGGTGTCCTTCATCCCTCTGTGATACGTGATGTTATTGATCATTCCATCTTCGTACTCTTAAATTTCGTGGTCTCTCTGGCATGAAAGAACCATCACCACCTTGCTCTTCTTTTAGACTTTTTTTAAATGGGCTTATTCTCTGCTGTCCAATTATTATTATTTGATACTCGTCAAAATTCTGGTCTTAGCCCTGTTTTTCTAATGCAACTCATTCTCATAGTTCACCACTACCTCAAGATTATAGCTGGCACCTCTTTTCTATATGCTAATAATTGCTTGACATTTCATCTTCAATGTTGAACAGATCTTTCAACTTCTCTACCTCTCCCTCAATCTCTTCTAGACCTTCCATAATCCTTTTCACAGTTAATTGCTATCACTGTTTGTCTGGTTATATGAACCAGAAACCAGGGAACTACTCATAAATCTTTTCCTTTCCTGTCAATTACATCCCATCCCATCACATAAAATCAGTCAATCCTCTAGTCATGATTACTTTATTTTCAAAGACTATTTGAACATTTCTTTCTACTGTATTCCTTCAATCATTTCTATACTATTTCTCACCAGTAACATAACAGAAGCATCAAACTGATTTCTTTGACTCCATTTTCCCTTTCTGCTGCATTCTTTCTTGCCAGAGTGAACTATGTAAAAGGGGGAAAGTGGCCATATCTCCCTTCTGCTTATCATTCTTCAGTAGCATCACTTCATAGACATATACATTTATAGATGCATAACACACTGTTGGAAAGAGCTCTCCTAGCCTGACCCCTGACCACATTTCCAGTTGCATCTATGTAGCATCTGAAGCTTTTTCACCCCTAATTTTCCTGTACTTTAAGCCTTTGTTTAAGCTCCCCCCCCCTTTTTTTTCTTTACTTGGAATACTTTTCCCTTTCTCCATCCCTCCACTTTCCTAAGTCATCCCTATCTTTTAATCACCAGCTTGGAATTTTCTCCAGGAAGTCTTCCCCAAATCCCTAATCAAGGTTACAAAGATTTATCACACTCCCCGGAGTAGATGCTTAGTAAATGTTAAACTCTTTTCAAGCTACTGACCACATCCACATGTCTTGATTGCATCTCCTAATTTAAAGGAAATATGGAAACTTTAAGACAAGAATACCTTCATCTTCTTGACATCAAATAGTCAAATATTCTTTTCCTTTTTTTGACATTAAAATATTTATCTATCTTAAGTTCAATTAGCCAGGGTATAGTACATCATTATTTTTTGATATAATGTTCAATGATTCATTAGTTGAGTATATTATCCAGTGCTTATCATATCATGTACCCTCTTTAATGCCCATCCCCCCACTCACCTCCCTTTCCACAACCCTCAGTTTGTTTCCCACAGTCAAGAGTCTCATATGGTTTTTCTCCCTCTCTGATTTCTTCCTTAAATGTCCCCCCCCCACCCTACCCCTATGGTCCTCTGCACTATTCCTTATGTTCTACATATGAGTGAAACCATATGATAATTGTATTGCTCTGATTGACTTATTTCACTTAGCATAATACCCTCCAGTTCGGAGGTTTCTCAGGACGTTAAAAATAGAGCTACCCTATGACCCAGTAATTGCATTACTGAGTATTACCCCAAAGATACAGATGTAGTGAAAAGAAGGAGCACATGCACCGCAATGTTCATAGCAGCAATGTCCACAATAGCCAAACTGTGGAAGGAGCTGAGATGCCCTTCAACAGATGAATGGATAAAGAAGATGTGGTTCATATATCCAATGGAATAGTACTCAACCATCAGAAAGGATGAACACCTACCAATTATTCTTACCTACACTATGTTTTCTTTTCTCTTGTTCTGATTCTTCTCTTCTTTTGTCTAGAGTCTCTTCCAACAGCAGAAATAAATAAAAGCAACAATAGTATCAGCTGCAGTAATAACCACATACATATCAAACAATTAGGATGAGAGGGAGAGATGGGTGATACTCTGAATGAGCCAAGTTCTCATTATTGGCATCATGGAGTTAACTGATAGCATAAAGAAATGGTGGCATAAGCATATTTTGGGAAGCATTCTTCTAAGAGGAATCTTTGGAAGGATTAAAATTAGAAATGATGATGTTGCCTTTGAGGAGTGGGAGTGAAGGTGAAAAGGGAGGAATGGATGATTTCTCTAATGATAT
Source organism: Nasua narica (assembly GCA_028533885.1). Classification (NCBI taxonomy): domain Eukaryota; kingdom Metazoa; phylum Chordata; class Mammalia; order Carnivora; family Procyonidae; genus Nasua; species Nasua narica. The sequence continues at coordinate 89,540,088 of CM052811.1, read as the reverse complement.
GCTTGTTTTCATTAGAAGCATTACTTTGCTGTCAAGGATGTGTGATGTAAGATAGGCACCTTAAAAAAAGAGTAATACTGCTTATCTCTCAAGGATATTTTCAGTCAATAGGTTAATAAAATACATGGAGCTTTGTAAATTTTAGAGTGTGGTTCAACTATCTTGTTACTTTATTAAGAAAAAGTTTGTATTACGCCCATGAAAATTAATAATGTGAACAGCGTTCCCGGCCACTATCTATTTTGAAATCAAGTTCTCACTATTATTATTATTATTATTATTATTATTATTATTAATTTTTTCTCCTCAAATATGTTTATTTTAATTTTTCAGTGTTACAAGATTGATTGTTCATGCACCACACCCAGTGCCCCATGCAATACGTGCCCTTCTCAATACCCACCACCAGGCTCGCTCACCCCCCCACCTCCTCCCCTCCAAAACCCTGTTTGTTGCTCAGAGTCCACAGTCTCTCTTGGTTCATTACCCCCTCTGGTTTCCCCCCATTTACCCTTCCCTTCCTTCTCACAATGCCCTCCATGATTTTCCTTACACTCCACATGTGAGTGAGACCATAAGATAATTGACTCTCTCCACTTGACTTATTTCAGTCCGCATAATCTCTTCTAGTCCTGTCCATGTTGATACAAAAGTTGGATATTCGTCCTTTCTGATGGAGGAATAACATTCCATTGTATAGATGTACCACATCTTCCTTATCCACTCATCTGTTGAAGGGCATTTTGGTCCTTTCCAAGTTCTCTTTTTAATGATTATCAGTATCTGCATTTCCAGGACAAATTGATTTTACTTAATCCATACAACACAGCATTAACAAAGAAGAATCTATTAAAAGTAGTGCCATTACTACACTCACCATTGAGTACAGAAAAGAGTGTATTTGATAGATTTTTGCAAGGTTTCTACTCTTTATAAGGAATTGTGGAAGTTACGATAAATACTGGATGGATAAAGATAACCTCTATTGTTAAGGGGCTCACAACACATTAACAATTGACTGCATTTTCAAGATGTTAAAAGCATTTTTCACAAAATGAGAACAAACAATTCTAAAATTTGACATACCCTGAAGAGCCAAAGAAAAGCAAAGCTGTAGGCATCACGATTTCAGATTTCAAGTTATATTACAAAGTTGTAGTAATCAAGACAGTATGGTACTGCCACAAAAAGACACATAGGACAATGGAACAGATCAGAAAATCCAGAAGTAAACCCATAATTATATGATCAATTAGTCTTTGACAAAGCAGGAAGGAATATCCAGTGGGAAAAAGACAGTATCTTTAACAAATGGTGTTGGGAAAATTGGACAGCTGGATGCAAAAGAATGAAACTGTACCCTCTCTTACACCATACACAAAAATAAATTCAATATGAGTTAAAAACCTAAATGTGAGACCCAAACCTTTAAAATCCTAGAAAAGAGCACAGGTTGTAATTTCCCTGATGTCTGCCATAGCGATTTCTTTTCTAGATAGTCCCCTGAAGAAGAGAAGCAAAAACAAAAAGAAACTGTTAGGACTATATCAAAATAAAAAGCTTCGGCACAGTGAAGGAAACAGTCAACAATACTAAATGGTAACCTACAGAATGGGAGAAGATATTTGCAAATGACGTATTTGATATAGGGTTAGTATCCAAAATATATAAAGAACTGATACAACTCAACATCCAAAAAACAAATAATCCAATTAAAAAATGGGCTGAAGACAGGAACAGACATTTCTTCAAAGAAAACCTCCAGATGGCCAACAGACACATGAAAAGATGCTTGACATCACTCATAATCAGAGAAATGCAAACCAAAACTACAATGAGATATTGTCCTGAGATACCTCACACCTGTCAGAATGGCTAAAATCAAAACCACAAGAAACAACAAATGTTAGCCATGATGTGGAGAAAACCCTTTTACACTTTCAGTTGGAATGTAAATTGGTGCAGCTACTAAGGAAAACAGTATGGAGCTTCCTCAGAAAATGATCCACGATCATACTAGCGGGCATTTTTATCCAGAGAATACAGAAACACAAATTCCAAAGGATATATGACTAGTATGTTTATTGCAGCATTATTTACAGTAGCAAAATATGGAATCAGTTCAAGTACCCATCAACAGATGAATGGAAGAAGATGTGATAGATTAGATATAGCTATACTTATAAGTGTGATGTATATACATATATGTATGTATATGTACAAACACAATGGAATATTCAGCCATTAAGAAGAATGAAATGTTGCCATTTGCAATGACATGGATGGAGCTAGTGAGTAAAATGTTAAGTGAAATAAGTCAATTGGTGAAAGACAAATACCATATGATTTCACTCATATGTGGAATTTAGGAAACAAGTGAAAAAAGGAGGGGGGAAGGAATAAACCAGTAAAGAGTACACTTATGAGCATTGAGTAATGAATGCATAGAATTGTTGAATCACTATATTGTAAACTGAAACTAATATAACACTGTATGTTAGCTATACTGGAATTAAAATAAAAAACTTAATAAGAGAAAAAAAACCAATTGGCCAGATTCGTGAAAAGCATTTGAAATATATCCAAAGATGGAATTGCTAAATTTTGATACCTGACTGTTTCTTCATATAATATTGCATGCATGTCAAGGAGATCATGATATAAACAGAATTGAGTGTTGTGAGATTTTTTTAAAATTTTTTTAATTGAATTTTACAAACATGACAGAAATGTTTTGTTGCGATAGTTTTAATGAGCTGTTTCCTTATTTGGTAATGGTTTCATTCTTATCATAAAAGTAAAATTACATGTCTTGTTTCGCATATCTCTTACTGTTTGATGACCCAGTCTTGTTTTCTAGGGTTCTAACTTTCATATCTGCTACACACAGCACTTAAGTAATGCCCCCTCTCTCTGTTTCTATAAGAATGACAAATTCTATACCAGTAATACTGTTTAATCTTCTAATAAAATAAACACATTATAGGAAAGTACTTTGGCTTTTCACTTCTTAATTACTCTAATTTGGGCCCCAGCTGGCGCTCATCTCTGACAATCTTCATTCCATCAGATAAAGGAGAATTGTTTAAAACTGTTCTGGGTTAGTTGTAAACAATGGACCAGCTTCTAAAAGGTTTATCTCAAAGTTGATATCTGATAAAAGCAAAATATTAAGGCTGAATCAAAATGAAAAATGTTTTGAGACTTTTCCCTGTTCAGATGGTCTCAGTTCATTATTGTGATTAACCCGAAGACGTCTTTTATTTAATAGCTTCATTTAGCTGTTAGGAAAACTTTTAAAAGATTTTTTTAATATCTTCTATTTTAAAGATTTACTGAATGACTAAAATAAGGAATTTTTGAAACCGTGCAGGAGATAGGGTAAAGAGTTCATTTTAGGTAAATGGTGAAATACAGGAATATTGAAGACCATGACGAAGACCTAGATGAAGGAAAGAAAAATAATAGTGGGGACAGGAGAAAATATGCGGCATAGATAAAGATGCACGAGTGGATTGTGTGTCCAAGATCCTTCCTATCTCTGTTTTCATATTATTACACTTAAATATTCTGTTCAAAAATGTCATTCAGAGAGGAGAGAGAGGTTACTAGAGATAACTAGGAGATTATCTAGAGATAACTAGGAGATATACAGATAGTATGTGTGTATATATATAAAATATATGTGTGTAATATAAATGTAAAGAAGCATTTTCTAATTACTGATAACTAGAAAGTTCAGAAGGGTAAAACCAAGAAAGTTACGTAAGAGTCCTCATACTTCCCACCGCAAGCAGAAATTCTCTTAATGTTTTCTATCTGTAGTTTTGTTAACTTTCTCATTTTTTAAAGCTTTTAATTTTATTTTTTATTTTTAAACTTTAAAAATTATAATGTACTTTAAAACTACTTATTAAAATAATTATTTTACATCATATATATAAAATGCATAAATCATAAGTATACAGCTTGATGAATTTTCATAAACAATGCACAGTCATTACATCAATTAGTTATCAACTGTTTACATTTTTAAAAGAATCAGATGCCACCTGCTACATGACACTTTTTCTTAGCCTTGCAGTAGAGATAATTGTTTCCTAATTGTGACAAAATTAGCTAGATCCATTAATGGGGCCTGCAGATGAGAAGAGGGGTCTCGGTCACAGAACCATCATGATAATCCGCCCTGATGGATGCGTCCTAGCGAGATACACAGAACTGTGAAGGAGAGTGTTAAGGAACATAAAATCATCATAACTATTCATGGTCCTCTCTGGAAGATGAGAACCCAGAGAGCAAATGGCAGTGGGAGGCCAGCACTGGTAGCACCAATAGGGCAGTGGTGATGACAGCCCCAGGGCAAGGGGCAGCCTAGGTGGGGATTTGAGCAGAGGAGAAGCAGCAGCCTGACATTCAAGCATATTAATGTGCACAGAGGCCTGGCTCTAGGAGGTGGGAGAAGTGAGTAACCAGAGTAGAATAAATGGGCAGGAACCTCAGCTGGGGCCAGAGTGTAAATGTAACAAGCCTTGGAATAAATGAAGGTCCTATAGCAGAAGAGAACCTCAGTAACTCAAGGGATAGGGGCATTTGAGAAAATCAAGAGAGGAACTGAATCACAACAATAACAGGAATATCAAATATTAGCAGGAGACTAGAAGGAGACAGGAGGTATTATAAATAAATCAAATTTTCCTTATTTGTATCTGAGCATCAGGGTGTGGTGTATACTACTAATACATAAAAAAATGGACATGCAGAATAGAGAAGAGAAATAAGCAATAGGATAGAAATAGAAAGGTAGAATGGAAAGTCGATACAAAAAGATATGAAAATATGGAAAAAATAGGAATAGAAAGAATAAAAATAGAAATAAGTAGAGAAAATATAAGGGTACCTGGGTGGCTCAGTGGGTTAAAGCCTCGGCCTTCGGCTCAGGTCATGATCTCAGGGTCCTGAGATCGAGTCCCGCATTGGGCTCTCTGCTCAGCGGGGAGCCTGCTTCCTCCTCTCTCTCTGCCTGCCTCTCTGCCTACTTGTGATCTCTCTCTCTCTGTCAAATAAATAAATAAAATCTTTAAAAAAAGTAGAGAAAATATAGAAATGAAATAGATGTGATCTAAGGTACATAAAAGTATCTTACGTGGTGTGGTGGTCTTATGTGGTGAATATTTAGATGGAATAGAATAACATATAATTAAAAATGCTGTTTTTGGTCACTTGTATTCTTGTCATTCATTTATTTTATTTTATTTTACTTATTTATTTTTTAATTTTGTTTTACTCTTTCAGCGTTCCAAGATTTATGTTCATGACATCATCGCCATTTTCTGGAACCTCATTTTTGAGTTATAGATCTACTAAATTTAGAGTTCCAGTTGAAAGTAATTTTCCCTAAATAATATAAAGATAATGCTCCACTATTTTTTAACCAGCTATTGGAGCTGTTGAGAATATAAAATTAGTGTCTGTGTCATTACCTTTTCTAGGTAATTTATAGTTCCTCTGGCAACTTTAGGTTTTAGGGTTTTTTTTTTTTTATTCATTCTCACTAAGGTAAGTTCATATATGGATTTATTTTATCAACCCAGTTCCACACTCAGCATTTTTTTTTTTTTAGTATACTATTTTAATTTGAGGTCTTATGTAATACTTCAGTCTGGAAAGTTCTCACCTGTTTGAGTATTGATGTTCTATTTTTTTCTTCTCTATTCTCCTTCTGGAACTCCTGTTAGATATTGGTAAACTACTGAATCTGTCCCCTATGTGTCCTTATTATTATTATTATTGAAATATAATTCTTGCATCATAAAATGGTCTATTAAAGTAAGTCTACAGTAATTTTTAGTATATTCCCAAAGTTGTGTAACTATCACTACTAATTCCAGGACATTTTCGTCACCCTCAAAGGAAATCATGTACTCATTAGCAGTGATTTCCCATTCCTCACTCCCTCAACTCCATGACACCACAAATTACTTTCTGCTTCTATGTATTTGCTTATTTTGGCCCGGCTTCTTTAACATAGCACAATATTTTCAAGGTTTATCCATGTTGTAGCATGAATCAATACTTCATTACTTTTTATGGCAGACTAATATTTCATTGTATTGATGTGCCGTATTTTACTAATTCATATAAACATTTGAGTTGTTTATACTCTGTAGCTATTATGAATAGTACCTCTGCAAACATCTGTGTATAAGCTTTAGTGTGCATATATATATATTTTCAGTTCTCTGGGGTATGTACTTAGGAGTAGAATTGCTGGCTTATATGGTTACTTTAACTTTTTGAGAAACTGCAAAACTCTTTTCCAAAGATGCTACACTATTTTATGTTCCCCGCACAATCCATGAGGGTTGTTACTGTTATTGTTATTGTCTCTTTTTTATTAATAACCATCCTAGGGGGAGTGAAGATATATATCACATTGTGGTTTTGATTCGCATTCTCCTAATGACTATGATGTTGAATATCTTTTCATGTACTTATGGTCATTTGTGTATCTTCTTTGGAAAAATATCTATCAAGTCTTTTGCTCATTTTTAAATTGGGTTCTCTTTAATTGTTGAGTTAAAAAATTTCTTTATTCTTTATTCTGGATGCTAGACCCTTATCAGCTATATGGTTTGCAAATATTTTCTGCTATTTTGTAGGTTCTCTTTTCACTTTCCTGATGATGTTTTTTGAGGCATAAAAGTTTTCAGTTTTGATGATATCCAGTTTATCTGGTTAAGTATTTTATATTCTTGTTTATTTTTTGGTTGCTTTTGGTTTTTGTGTCTTATCTAAGAAACCATTATATAATACAAGGGTATTAAGATTTATATCAATGTTGCCTTCCATGAGTTTTATAGTTTTATATTTTACATTTAGATCTTTGATCTATTTTGAGTACATTTTTACATATGGTGTGAGTTAGGAGTCCAGTTTTCTCATTCATGTGGATATTCAGTTGTCCCAGCATCATTTGTTGAAAAGACTATTTTCTTCCACTGAATGGTCTTGGTACTCTTATTGAATTTGGTTGACTATGAGTATATGGATGATGGTGACTGCTTTTCTTAGCCAGTGTTCATGCTCCAAGAGGCCCTGCACTAGTCCCCTGACTCACACCTCTGTGCTTGGGCCACGTTTCCCTGTAGGAGATAAATTCAGGCCACCAGCATCTCTGTCCAGCCCACAGCTCAAAAGTTGGCACTGTTAGCCTTTACTTTGTTCTCTCTGTTTTCATTTACTTTCTCTTTTTATATTAATGCATACTTTCTTAGCTAGTATTTATTTTTATTGATTTTAAAATATTGTCTGTTAGGGGCGTCTGGATGGCTCACCTGATGAGGCGTCCAACTCTTAGTTTCAGCTCAGGGGTCATGATCTCAGGGTGCTAGGATCAAGCTCAGCATTGGACTCTGTGCTCAGTGGGGTATCTGCTTGAGGCTTCTCTCACTCTCCTCCTTTCCCCCCTCCCCTCAAATAAATAAATAAATCTTAAATATTATCTCTCTACTTATCTAATTTCTGTGTGTATGGAGGGGCTCTTATCTTTTGTGTGCCTCTTTTTGTATCTTGACCAGAAATAAGTTATACACACACACACACACACACACACACACACACACACACACATATATATATATATATGTTCAACATATATATATATATATGTTCATTCCATAGGTTTGGTGTCAGGTACCTATTGTTAGACTAATGTTGTGAAACAACTACAAGTCCTCAGTTGCATAATTATCACACTTAGTGCTCACAGTCCGGCAATGGTTGGCTAGAAAGTTCTGCTGATTTTGGCTAGGTTTATTTGATGATCTGGAAGTTGGCTGGCTGTTGGCTAATTTAGGCTAGCCTCAGCTAGGATCACTGGGACTTTGAACTTCCAGTCAGCTAGCTCAGGCATTTTCTCATGGGGATGTTGGAAACAAAGAGAGAAGGCAGAAGCCCTGTTTCAGTTGTCTGCTATTTCTGTTAAGATAACTGTGGCTAAAATAAGTTGCATGTCTGTGTCTATGCTGCTTATGTTCGGAAGGCACTGAAGTAACATGGAGAGGGTAAGGTATGAATGGATATGTGAAGAACTGGGGACACATTTTGCAATAAATCTATCACAGGAGTTCAAAAAGTGTGTATTCTATGACTTCATAATATAGAAAAGGAAAAGAAAAATGAAGACGATAGGAGATATTGATATCAATATCAATTGATTGGAGATTAATATCATTGATAAGAAATAGAGAAAATTTTGGTATACTATCAAGCTGCTTATTGGACACGTTGAAGTTCACTATATTGTGCTGTATACTTTTATAAATGGCAATTTTCCATAATAAAAAATTAAAATAAGGTACAGTCTATATTTGTTGGCTTTAAAAGCCTTTATCTAGGTCCATTATATTAAAGCTATTGTTTTACTCAAATCTTACATATTCCCAGTTACGTATTTCTCTTGGTGCTTCATTTTTTAATATGGTTGTACTAAACCCTCCCACTGTAACTGTGGTCTTTTCATGGGCTTTCCCAAGAAAATATTTTTGGAGTGTGTTTCAGAAACTTAAAGCTAATAGACAGCACCACCCTGCCTTTGCCCCCACTCTTTCCTAGTTAGAAGGGTACGTGTTGAACAGGTCTGTCCTGAAATTTGTGAATGTATATGGAAACTAGATATTATTCTTCATTTCTGTTTGGAGATTACTAAGAAACCTGTCTATGTTCTGTAAGCTAGCAGAGCCTTAGGAGTGGCAGGACTGGGAATGAGATAGCCATGTCTATTTCTGACTTTCAGTTTATGGAGAGGCTCCTGTTAGCTCCTGTGACCTCTGGTATGTTGATGTTGGGGTTAGCCATTGGGGCTGTCTTGGTGATAAATTGGCTAAATAATTAGATACATTCCCAGAAGGGAATATGTAGTTAATGGCTCACATGGGCACTAGGGAAAGCGGCTGTCCCTCTGAGGGTCCTTTGTGCCCAGGAGCATAAAGGGACCTAACTCATATACTGTGTAAACATTTGTATCTTTGTTTTCATTTACTCCCTATATATAGTTTTTAAAATTGAAAATATTTTTCCATTATGTATATGTGTGCATGTGTGCTATTATTTTCTTTTGATATGGTTCTGTGTCAACGATCTCATGTGATAGCATATCGAGTTATCAGAATATTTTGAAAATACACTCATTAACTTTATTCATGAAGTAGAAGCAATGAAACAGTAGAGATAGGTAACAATTATCTGTTACTATGCTCTGAAACTGTCTTGCCATTCCCTTTCATTATTACCACCTTTTGATACCACTGAACAGGTTGACCTCTGGCTCTTGAAGAGCCCTTTGTTTTCCCTCCTAATATCATGTTGGAATTTGAAAGAACAGTGGGCCTTTTGGTTCGCTGCATTCCACTGGGACCCTTCCAACTCCAGCTCATTAGAAACACCCCCGAGTCTGAGGACTAACTGTGATGTCATATGTCATAGCAATGAAGTAATTGTGGCAGGCTAAGGCAAAGAACAATTTTATTTTTGCTGCTTTCAGAAATTTCATATATTATTTCAAATGTAATTCTCACCTTTCAAGTAAGAATTATTACATGTAGATTCGCAGGGTCAAAAGAACAAGTGAAAACTTGTTAGATAGGGTCAACCTGAGTTAGTTGAGGAGATGTTTGTATAGAGGGCCACCTTCCCTTGGTTTGGCTCAATATTTCTCTCCCTTTCAGGTGTTTCTAATAATAAACATTTTATTCCAGAAGGAAGTGTGTGAGAAGACTGTAAGGAGTTCTGTGGGAGGCTCTATTGTCTTCTTCTGAGTTTAAGGAGATAAGTCTTTATATCTTTTATACTGGCTAACACTGTCTCCTTTTGAGAGGATAGTTTTGGATGGAAAATTGCTAATCTGGAATGGATATACTTCTGTAAGTTTGTATCAAATAAAATTTTCCACAAAATATTTTCGGTATTCCATCTTTTTGAGGAAAGCAATTTAAATGATTTTTTTTACTCTAAAATTTCCTTTATTCTCCCAGTATACTTTTCAGTGAATTGACTGAAAATTAATGAGTGCTATTATCTACACACTACTGATTTTAGATGCAATGTTTTCTATATCTTAACTCATTCTTCCAAACAGTGATCTTGGCTGGCCCTTTCAAACTGTAATGAAGACACTTTTTATAGTCCTGCTCAGAATACAGGAGACCTACTCTTCTCTGATCACAATCTAAATGCTGCAGTCAGATGATGGAAAGAAAGGTAATGCAGAAAGGAGAATATCAACAAAAGCCTTTTATCTTCTTTTTAATACTTTTCTGAGATTAGGGTTTATGAGAAGATGATTGGGGAAATGTTGTTTGTTGTTCTTTTTTCCAAGAAAGCATCTGTAGTTTTCATTATATTTTCAGCAGGGTATTCTGCAAATATTCAGAACTCTCCCCAAACTATAGTTTTATTTACTGTTATACGTACATTAAAAACAATACGTTAAGAATGAATGAAAAGAAAGACATGTTTACCTAGTACATAAATATACAATGGGAGTGGCACCTCCATTCTTAGTCACCTAGTTTCTAAATCTCAAAGTAAACTTTGCCTCTGTCTCTTTTTTATACCCATACTCAATCAAATGTTAATTCCCTCAGAGAAGCAGTCTATTAGTCAGATTTTGCTATATTAATACCATGTAACTGACAACCTCAGATTCTCAACAGCTCACACTAACAAGCATCTATTTCCTGCTCATAGATCTGGGTTGAATTGGAGATGTAAACAAAAATGAAGTAAAATACAAAACTAGTCTTTCATTTAAAAGTTGATGATGCTGAAGAAAAAATTCAAAATCATATAAATAAATCAAACAAAATGAAATCCAACCAAGGCCACTTGGTGTGCCATCTTAGCTATATCTATCTTTTTGGAGTTGCCCTATCAGTGCTTCTCAAAAGTTGTTTCATCCATCCTCTTGTTTGTCAAATTCTTGGCTTAAATCCTGGTGCAAAAATCACATCGAAAATAAAGCTCAACGTCTTCACTATTGTCTACTTCTTTAACACCTCAATGTCTATTAAATCGGTTGTTCCCCTTAACCTTATCAATAAATTTATGTCAACCAAATTTCAGAATGATTTTCACCTCCTTCATGTTTTTTTTTTAACTCAACAATATATAGGATTATCGTCATTATTTTCCACACATGGTTCCCTTCCCTGATCCATTTTAAAAATAAACTCAGTTTCCCTTCTCCCGGCCAGTTTAGTTTCAGTCATTTTTCACCTCCTTTCTAATTTACCTCTCACATTAGCTCTTTTCTAGACTAATGAAATCGTTTCCTATGTGGTCACCTTGTTTCCAATCTCCCTTAATGTTTAGCCTGTTATGCCCCTGATGTAAGAGTTCCCACAGGAATCGAATTCCTTTGTTTTTATTTCAAGCTTCTTAAAACTCTGACTCCACTTCAAATTCAGAACCATTTAATAACTTATTGGACACCAAACTAAAAATTGTCTCTGTCATACACTGTATCACAATCTGAGACTACAGACAAAAAAAAGTCTGAGAGAAAGTAAAATGTTTTTCATGTTCTAGTGAACATGCTGTGTAGGAATTGGATGCAAATATTTTTATTTTTAATGCTTATATATTCATTTTAACAGTTATAGATTATTTTTAATATAAAAAAGTGAGTAGTCTATCAAAATTACGGTTGCTTAGAAAGCATTGCCCAGAAGGAAGCTTAAGTTAGAAGCAATGTTAGATGTGTGTCAATTTAAAGAAAAATACTAAATTAGTAAGGATAAATAGGCAAAAATTGAGAAAATGATGTAGAAAATGATTGAAGATTAGCGGTTGATCTAGTGGGGGCTGTGTGGGGAAAAAGAATGGAAAAATGGGAGATAAATCTTAGAAGACAGATTGGGACGTATCTTGGGTAGGAGTGGGGTACTTTTATGTCCGACTGATTTTAGTCTGTTTCCTCCTCAGTGGAACCACATCACAAGTTCACTACAAACAGTAGTAAGTGTATCAGTAAGATTTTGCTGACAACCCAAAAAATGTTTAGTGTTTTAAAAAATCAATCAGCTTTTACTTTACTTAGCTTCTGATTCTGAGGGTCAGTAGTCTGTGCTGGGCTCTGGTAGGCGGTTCTTCTGGTCTTGGCGTGGCTTGCTTATTTACCTGTGATCATCTGCTGGGTGTGCTGGGGACAGGAAGCTGCCATCAGATCGAGAAGTTTGTCTCTACTCTCCCTGGTCCTTTATCATCCAGCAAGGCAGTGTGGGTTTATTAACTTGGAGAATAATGGATTTCCAAAGAGAGTGGAAGCAAGTAAGGATTCCTCATATCCAGGCTTAGATTTTACACACAGATGCTTTTGCCACATGCATTTATTTATTTTTACTTTTTATTTCTTGCCAAAGAAAGTCAGACTTCACTATTAAAAGATGGCAAAACAGCCTTCCCCTTTCCTTTTTTTCTTTGAGCTTTATTGTGGTATAATTGACAAATGTATTAAAAGTGTATAGCATGATGATTTCATGTACATACACATTGTGAAATGATTACCACAATCAGGTTAATTAACACAGTCATCTCTACACATATTTACTTTTTATATGGGATGAGAACTCCTAAGTTTTATTTTCTTAATAAATTTGAACTACATAATACTGTGTTACTAGTTACAGTCACTATGCTGTACATTAGATCCTCAGAAATTATTCTTGTTATAACTGAAGGTTTGTGTCCTTTAACCAGCATCTTCCTAACCCCCCATCCTACACCTAGTCTTTGATAACTACCACTGTACTCTGTTTCTATGGGTTCAATTTTTTTTTTTAAGATTCTACATATAAAGGAGATCATATAATACTTGTTTTTCTCTATGTAGCTTATTTTACTTAGCATAATGTTCTCTAGATTTTCCATGTTTTTGCAAATGGCAGGAATAATATTCCATTGTGTATATATACATACCACATTTTTTTCATTCATCCATTTACAGACACTAGGTTGCTTTCATATACTTCCTATTATGAATAATGCTGCTGTGAACTTTAGATGCTTCTTCGGGACACTGATTTTGTTTCTTTCCAGATATATACCTGGAAGTGGGATTGCTGGATCATGTAGTAGTTCTATTTTTGATTTTTTCAGGAACCTCCATACTCTTTTCCATAATAGCTATACCAGTTTGTATTCCCACCAACATTTTATGCACAAGGGTTCCCTTTTTCCACATTCTTTTCAATACTTTTATTTCTTGTCTTCCTGCTTAAAGCTGTCGTAATAGGTATGAGGGTCATTGTGATTTTTATTTGCAGTTATCTAACGGTTAGTGATATGGTGTGCTGTTTCATGCATCTGTTGACCATTTGTATTTCTTTCTTAGAAAAGTGTTTATTCAGGTCTTTTGTCTATTTTTAATTGGATTTTAAAAATTAACCCCTATTGGGCCGCCTGGGTGGCTGAGTCACTGGGGGTCTGCCTTTGGCTCAGGTCATGATCCTGGCTTCCTGGGATGGAGCCCCACATGGGGCTCCCTGCTCAGCTGGAAGCCTGCTTCTCCATCTCCCACTTCCCCTTCTTGCCTTTCCTCTCTCACTGCCCCCTCTTTTTCTCTCCCCCCCCTCTCTCCATCTTTCTCTCTCTCTCTCTCTTTCTTTCTCTGTCAAATAAATAAAATCTTGGAAAAAAATTAACCCCTATTATTATCAGATATATGGTTTGCAAATATTTTCTCCTACAATGTGGATTGCATTTTTATTTTGTTGATTGTTTTCTTTGCTGTACAGAACTTCTTAGTTTGATGTAGTTCCAGTTGTTTATTTTTGCTATCCTTTTCCTCCTAATGGAAGAGTTACAAAGTCATATTTTAAAGGCCGTGGATATAAGAAAGAGTGAAGGATGATATCGAAATACAGCCCATGACTAGTTTTATATTTTAGGATTCATTCATTAAGAACTGTTAAATGCTAAGCAAATGATAGAATTAATTGGGATCAAGTGGGATTCAAGGCATGCTGACTATTGAGAAAGCTAATATAAGTCGAGGAAAAATCATGTGAGACTGAACTAGGGCAGTAGGGGTATGAAGGATGTTTGAGGTATTGTAAAAGGAGAGTTCCAAGATTTGCCATGGTGGCGTGATAATTCAGCGTATGGTGTGGTGAAAGGTACGGATAGAAGTTGTGTTCCCGTACAACTAATGGGATGATGAGTTGCTGTCATATAAGAGGAGGAAATTAGGCTTGTTGGAATTAGTGGTAGGTGGAAGAATTGAGATGCTGATGTGTTATCTATGTGTCTGTGTCCAGAAAGAAATTTGAAATTTGGATCTGAACCTCAGTAGTGAAGTCAAAAATGGAGACGTGTTCTTGAGAATCATTCATATTTTAGTAACAACTTGAGTGCATGGGAGTAGATATAATGCTCTCCCCTGTGGCTAATGGCATCAGTATCTTGGCACACCTGTAGCTGATAGGTGACATGACAGTAGGCCTCAGTCTACCGGTTGGGCAATATGGATTAAGTAAACTGCTCAGAGGAGCAGAACTAATAAGTAGAAAGATTGTGATAAAAATTCAATTCAGTTATATGGTTTCACTTACGTGTGGAGCATAAGGAGAAACATGGAGGACATTGGGAGAAGGGAAGGAAGAGTGAATTGGGGGAAACTGGAGGGGGAGATGAACCATGAGAGACTGGACTCTGAGCAACAAACCGAGGTTTTTGGAGGGGAGAGCGGTGGAGGATTGGCTGAGCCTGGTGGTGGGTATTGAGGAGGGCACGTATTGCATGGAGCACTGGGTGTGGTACATGAACAATGAATCTTGGAACACTGAAAAAGTAAAATAAAATTAATTAAAAAATAAAGGGAACAATTTAATTACAAAAAATTCAGTTCTGCTTGACTCCAAAGTTCAGATTTTTTTCTACTACTCTAAGCAGTGATTTTTGCCTGGGTTTTAGGATTAATAGATTATGGGTCTGGTTTATCAGCTGAAAGCTATCCTGAGACTGTTGACGAAGATATATGATGTCTTTTTTAATTCCTAAATTTGGCCCAGTATTATGGGATAAGCAAACAATGATGATTCTTCCATCTCTTGTAATTTATATAGATAGTCTAAAGTAATATTAACTAAGACCATACCATATTAAGGAAATGAGCAATTCAATTTTCACTTGTCAGTATATAGACTTACAGATGTGTATCAACACCCAACGTATATTTTTGATGTTTTATTTCTGAACTATGCCTTCTATTTCAAAATGTCCATTAGCTTCATTGTAAAAGATCTTCATTTAAAGAAATGGAGAGATATTAGCCATTATAAAACCAGCTGTTTTTAATAGCTTCAATTCTCCAGGTGGCGTATTTGTCTCCTCTTCAGGACTACTTCATATTGATAAGCCTATCTTGGTCATAGGCTAAGAGCGTACTAGCAGAGTTTTATCTCTGCTCTTAACATTTACTGCATTCTGTTTTATCCTTACACGTATGTAAAGAAAGTATACTTACTCTGTTTGTACTTACCTTCTTCCTCTTAGAGAATAGTCCACCATTCAGTCGAGCATAGGAGCATGGAATTAGACACTCCTAGAATACAAATTTGGATATACTTTTTATCTGTGTGGTTTAAAGCAAGTGGCATACCTTATCTGACTTTCGTATATAAAATTGGAATAAGAATACACATCATAGGGTTTCTTTGAAAATTGAATAGTGGTAATGGTTATAAAATACTTGGCTCCTAGTTTATAGATACATTAATGTGGTAGCCGTGGCTGTGTGGTATTGGAGTTGGTGATTATAGAGGTGGTGATCATGGTGGTGAAGGTGATGGGTGTACTGGAGGTGGTTTTGATGCTGGTGGACACTACTTAGAATTAGTAGTGATCGTGATGATGATAGAGGTGGTGACAGTGGTGGAAGTAGAGGTGGTGACATAGAAGCTGGTAGAGGAAGTAGCAGTGGCAGTGATGGGATTGATGATGGAAACAGGTGTTGCTGGAGTTGGTGGAGATTGCAGTGAATGTAATGGGAAGTGGTGGTGGTGGAGGTAGTGGAGTTGGTTTGGATGAAAGTAGGGGAGGTGGGGGATAGGGGTGGAATTTGTGAAAGTGGAGGTGGACATATTAATGATGGCGGCGGTAAAAGAGGAAGAGATGATGCACGTGGTTGAGCTACTAGTGACGTTGGTGGTAGTGCTGGTAGAAATGGAGATGGTGGTGGGAGGGGTGTTGGTCAAGATGAAGGGGAGGTGGGTGTCATGACGGTGGTGATGATAGTGAAGGTGGTGATGATCGTGGCAGAGGTTATGGTGGAAATGGAATGAGGATGATAGTAGTGGAGTTGTTAGAGCCATAGAGGTAGAAGTTAAGGTGGGGGCGGTAGAGGTGGTGACAGTGAAGATGAAAGGAGTGGTAGAAGTGGAGGTGACAGTGGGATAGTGACCGTGATGGTAAAGGTGGTGGTGGGAGTAGAAAAGGTAGATGTGGCAAAGCACTGAGGCAACGTCTATAGCAAACAGTGTATCTGGAATACATGGCTAATCTCCTTACCCTAAGAAATGGAAAATAAAAGATGGACAGCCATGGTGTAACCTTAGGACAACTTTGGTATAACCAAGAGATTTAGTTGACCGAATGAACTAATAGTACCCATTCCTCATTTAATCTTAAAAAACTGATATTATCTGAGAATCAAATTCACTTCCATGACCTGTTACCACCTTCTCTTTTTAATTTTCCTTCCTTTAAATCCATTGTTGATCGGAAAATTTTGTATGTATTTGTGAACTCGTCCTTGTAGGTTGTGATAAACTTGAATCCCTCTTGTAGCCACTTGTCTGCTTATCTGCCTCTTAATGCATGGATTCCTGTGGTAAGATGCCAATGTGGTCCTTCTCTGAACATTGCATCATCAGAATGGAGTGCCAGCTTACCCTGTAAAGATACAGACCATGCGATGCCTTCTGTCATTGTCCTTCCCTGTACATAAACCCATGGGAAACCCAGTCTTACAACTCTGTGTTCTTGCCTCTTGGTCCCTTGCTGTGCCCTTTTGCTCTTGAAGCCATTACGTCTTCTTCTTCTTCTTTTTTTTAAAGATTTTATTTATTTATTTATTTGACAGAGAGAGAGAGAGATCACAAGTAGGCAGAGAGGCAGACAGAGAGACAGGGGGAAGTAGGCTCCCTGCTGAGCAGAGAGCCCGATGCAGGGCTTGATCCCAGGACCCTGAGATCATGACCTGAGCTGAAGGCAGAGGCTTTAACCCACTGAGCCACCCAGGCGCCCCGCCGTTCCTTCTGTAGCAGCCTGAAGCACTGATTTCTAGGTGAGTGATAAATTCTACCCAGTTAAGCTGTGTATCATTTCCCCGATCACTTCCAGACAGCATTTATTGGACTGCACCAGCAAGTTTTGGGCTATATTGCAGCATCAGAAGAGCCCGCTCCTTTCTGGCACTCTCCTTCCTTTGCCAGTTCAGAAGGCCATGGCCCCACAGCCTAGCACCACAGTCTTTAATTAATTCTAGGAACCTTCCAGGCTTCCCATCATTTCATACAAGCAGTGTTTGTGCTTGCGTTCCATGTTGACAGATTTGAGAATTTCCACCATCGTTGATGTGTCTTGCATAGCCACAGAACAGACTGAGACCTGTGATGTCTCTGTGGTGTGTGGGTGACTCTGGAAAACATTTCAGGTACCAAACTGTGGGAAGTGTGCCCTGCCAGGCCCTAGAACCTTTTGGGAAGTGCCCGCTTTGTCCCAATTAAAAAGTGTTTTATTGTTCACAAACAGGACTACTTGCTGAAGCTCTTCTTTCATCAGCTCAACTTTGTTAAGCATTATTGCACTCACTAATCCTCTCTCTGACAACTCCTGGCCAACAGAATTACAAGTTCAAACTATGGAAACAAAATGCATTTTATTTATTATACTAAGATGTTTTCAATAAAGCAGATAGCATCCCTTTGCCAAGTGGGTGTTGGGACTTTCCTGAGGTTTGGCTGGTTAGCAGCCTGCCAATGAAAATACACGCTGTCCTCCAGTCCTCTTGTGGGCGTCCTTTACCTCCAGTGGAGCCTCCTCCATTATCATGCTTGACCTCCAAAAGAGACAGACTGAAAAGCTTTGGACCAAGGCGAGCAGCTCTGTACATTAGTAGTGTCTAAAATAATTTGTCTCTCTGACACTTTGACTACTTCTGTCCTTCCCTTGAGAATAATCATAGCAGCTAGTATTTATTGAGTGTTTCCTATGTGCCAGGTACCAGGCTAAATGCTTTACCCAAATTATCACATTTAATCCTCCAACCACAGCATGAGGTAGGTACTGGTCTTACTGCTCCTGTTTTATAGATGAGGAACTAAGGTACAGGGAGGTTAGGTGACATTCCCAAGGTCACATAGCTGGTAACTGATGGATTTGGGACTTGACTATGTCAGACCATCTCCTGAAGTTGGTGAGCAAACACAAGAAAACAGGGAAGCAAAACAATAGTTAACTAGAAGTAAAGATCTGATTTTATGAGTGGAAGGATATCTTTTTGGCCTTTCAGCCAAAGGAACATTTTTTTTTTTTGAGAAATGAAAAAGGATTTTCCTTCTGTCTCCAACTTTAAGAAGATTTTTATTAATGAGCCATTTTCGACATAGTGCGTGACATTGCCACAGCGCTAGACCTGGTAGGCAACCCAGATGACATGGTTTCTTTAGACGTAGTGCCTCTTTGGTTGCCTGATTCTGCTGTGTTCTTTTTTTCCCCCCTAAATATTTATAGTCTGTTTCCATGAGGTTTTTCTCTCTTTCATGCCCTGTATGTGTAGGCTTGTCCAGTTTGGGAGAGAGTAGATATCAGAGAAATTAGTTACCTTGAATCACTTTAAAGATGCCCCTTGGTGAAATACAAGGGGAAGGGATTATTGCTAAAATCCTTAGCTTAGGGTGGCTGCATGTGGATTGATTTATATTTAAGCACAAATAGATGTCTTTACATTAGGCAGTCGAAAGCAGGAGGCTGCATGTTATGATCTCAAACCAGGTGAAGGGAAGGGAAAGTTGGTGTGGAACAAACAGGCATTCCTGCATCTTACTTCTTGTTGGATGGATTTGAAACAGAATCTCCACAGCTATCCAGGGAATGTATTTGAAATTGATTAGCATTTCTGGCATGGCCTATGACAAACTGGGCAACTGTATTCAGTTCGGAGACCCTTTAGATCTTGCAACAGGATACCTAGGAAGCATCTCACAGAACACTGATGCCTTTTAGAGACATTATCAGGGCTGCCTGTGATGCTGAAATCACCATTGGTATTCATGGCAAAAAGAGTGCAGCATTGTCATTGGTCCAGATCGCCTTACAGAAGAGTATTATTTCTCCTTCCATAGGCATCCCCTAGACACTCACACAGGAGAACTTCACCATTTGAGCCACAGAAAGGAACTTTGAAGTTGGGTGACCTTAATAAGCTTGCCTGAACCAGGAAAAGGTGGAACTTTTCTCAAGATAAGAGAGAACATCAAAAGTTTGCAAAGATCAAGACACAAAGGAGCCAACTGAGAACTAGGTTTTATAGTCATTGAAAAATAAAGTGTATATCTGGCTAGATGGTAGCTAGAGAGAGTGTGCAGTTTGAAACAGCCTCTATCTGGTTTTTGTTTTTGTTTTTGTTTTCCCCAAAACAGGTGGAAGGAAAGAAGGAGGGAAGGAAGGGAGGGAGGGAGGGAGGGAGGGAAGGAAGGAGAGAGAAAAGGAAAAGAAAGAAAAATCTCAAACAGTAACAAATTTGAAGCTATCTTTACTGGATGTGTGTTTATGGGATGTGGCTCTGGTAGGAAGCTATTGTGGGAGGTAATATTTTGATATAAATGTGGCTGTGTTTCCAAAGCTTCAACCCTTATGATAATAGCTATCTTTACTTTTCCCCCTTGAGAGGCAAGGAGAGGAAGGGGGTGGCCCCCATGCTGTTTCCAAGGTCTTAGGACTTTCATGGTCATCTCTCTCATTAGGGAAATGTATGTTTCTGATTGACAAGGACATTAGAGTGATTTAGCTCCCTCTTCACCACCACACAGGGACACTGGTGCTTTGAATGAGAATTATAGAGGAACGCAGGTTGAAGGCCTGACAGGCAAAGCTCTGGGAAAGGCAGTGGTGGGCATGAGATGCCAGGAAGAATCACAAAGCAGATTCTTTCTTATTTTCTTACAGCACTGACCTCAAGCTGGCGATAAGCAAAGGCGTTTTTGCTTGTTTAGGACGTGTGATTTGAGCAACAGGCAAAAACTCTATAGGCAAAATTGACTTCCTTTCCCGGGTGACCGATTTGGGAACATCAGATTAGTCAGGCCTTCAACTTGTACTTAACAGATGTTGCTTAGTTTGATGCTAAAAGGGCACATGAAATTTGGTCCCATAGACTTCTGGTCATACTTTGGGGAATTTTGTGATGTTTTTACGTCTGTACATTCCAAGGGTCCTATAGAATGTGAGATGATACTGGAAAAGTACATACTACTTTCGAGAAAAAAAATATCCCCGGAAAAGTTCTTTTTAGCTTTTGGAATTGAAAGAAAAGAATAATAGCTAAATCCAGCTTTTATGGAACTTAGATGTGGGACTCAGGTAAAAAAAAAAAAAAAAAAAAAAAATCTGAGTTTCCCCCTACATGTGACTCTGCTAAAAGAAACTCAGGTGAGAAAATGTAATGTGGAATTTCCCTAATCTTTGTATTAGGGAAAAAGTATTAGGGCATGTGTGTCTTCAATTCTAACTGTGGACGAGACTTCATGTTTTGATTTTAAGTGGTAGTATGATTAAATTATGGCCTCTACCCAGGCCCTTGCTATGAAGATTTCAGAGAGTGAAATTTAAATATGTTTGGTGAAAGTCAAACTTGTTATCACTTACCGTTCTGACAGGCAGTAATGAAGAGGGGAGGTAATTAGATTTGACAGTAGAAAGGGAAGGGGAACCTAATGAAGGCCTTTAGGATTATTTTTTTCCTTCCCTACAGAGATTAGTGTCATTGGAACTCATTTTTTATGGGAGAGTGAGCAAATGACAAAAGTGCATGGAGGGTACAGTCTTAAAAGTGAGGTTGGAGTCACCTTATGGAGGCTAACAAGATATGGGTTGAGAGGGCTCGGCAAAAGAAAGTGCTTTTGAGTTTACTCTCTTTGTATACTCATGGGTGACCCATGAGTTTAGATATTTATTTCCAGTGGTTTGCAAATAATTTTCCAGTTTAAATAGAAACTCAAATTCTCAAATTGTAGTTGAACACATTCTAGAGCCTTTTTAATTCCGAAGAGGAATTTTGAGTAGACTGGTCACAAATATTCCAAGTATTTCAATAAGAAGCTAAAATGAGCCCCAAATAAGCATCCATGAGGACTAAAATGTTATCCTTCAGCAAATCATTGGTTGGAAATTTTATTTAAGTTCCTGATTTCTCAGGTTTACTAGCTTTCTTTAGCAGTGTTGTTTTTAGTTTATTCAGTTTGTTGTAAGTAGAAATAAACGTTTATTTCTTAGAATTATGATGATTATTCAACCTGTATTCCCTTGGTAGTTCCAAATTTAACTATTGTGTTATGGTTTTCCCACCAACCATAAAAATGTCCCAGATACTCTAATATTTTTTCATTCACGCTGTCTCACACATGTGGAAGAGTCTGAATCTCACATCTGGAAGCAGCAGGGCAGTAATTTCCCGGGCCACAAGTCTCATTGGAGTTGTGGGGGGCTCAAAGATATTGGTACTACTCTTAAAGCACTTGACCAGGGAGGCAAGTTGGAGGTGAGCGCGTAGAGAAGAATCAAGCAAATGGTAGGCTGAGCAAAAAATTTCTAAGAGCCTTAGGGCTGAGGAGCTCCTTAATTTATCATGTGTTCCCTGGTACATAAAGTTGGAGGCTGTGTACACACGGGAGAACAGTTCCAATTCAAGACTATTACTTAGACGTTATAGATCGAATTTGTAAAGGAGTAGGAAATTCTTTTTCTGCTGAGGTGACATTTGAGCTGAGACTTACTGTAGTGAACAAGGAAGCCATGTGGATCTTTGGGAGAAGAGGGAAAAGAAAGAACCAAAGCTATAAGGTAAGGATGTGGACACATTCTGGGAACAGCAGAGATGCTACTATAGCAGGGCTGGACTAGGCAAGGAAGATGGTTACAGGTTAAGATCAGTAAGGTTGTGGGTCCAGCCCACATAGCGCTTTGTGTAGGATTCTGTGGTAAGTGATACAGAAAGCCATTGGATGATTAGAACTGGTATTTACCAAAGAGCTGGCTCTGGGGGAGGGATTCTGAGCGAGCATACTTCTAGACAGGGTAAGTTCAAGTGCCTGTTACATACAACTGAAGTATCGAAGAGGCAATTTATTATAAAAGTCTGGAGATCAGGGAAGAAGTATGGGCTAGAAATGAGCCCAACATGAACGTAGCAACTAAAACCAAGGGCTTGTATGCAATCAGGTAAATGATGAAGTAATTTGAAGAAGATATTTGCCACTTCCTTGATAAGAGCACTGGGTTTATAAACTATGTATGTGGATTGATACAACTTTATGTCACAGGATAAATAGTTTAAAATGTTTGGAGGGTCCTCACCTTCATTCCTTGTGTGAGATCCAGCTCCTTTCATCCCCTTACTATATCCTTTTTAAGGAAGGAAGAATAGTAAAGGTGATTTTTTCATACCCCTAGCTATTGGTTGGAATACTTTTTACTAAGGGGCAGGATTAGTGTGCTTTACTTCAGTCTTCTCTTCCACTGCCTCTCTTTCAAATGGTTGATTTCAAAAGATAGTAGTACTCCTTGGAGCTGCTGACTAATTAGAATTTCACTTCCTCTCTGCTCTTCTCCCATATGGCAGCCTGACCTTTGCAAAGAGATTGACTTAATCTTCAGAAAGGTGGTCTGGGCCAGTCTGGTGATTTTTTAATTTTTATTTTATTTTCTCGCTTTCCACCCTGGGTAGTGGATGCTTTTACTTCCCTTGTCCTACAGCTCATTGACTAACTGACTTGGTGCTTCCTGTGCAAAATCAGTATTTCTAGATTTAAGGCAACAGAATAGGAACACTCATCTAAGTCCTTGTATATGAGTCTAGGCCCTTGAATCCATTTTTCACCAGAGAACCCTGCACTGGGCTGTGTTGGTTGCATTCTCATCGTATGTTTTTTTTCCCACTTTAGCAATTGTTCATTGTATGTGCCTACCTGTGGCAACCTGAGAGAGGAGGAAGAATGAAGGAGGGAGTTCACATACCTAAATCTGAACAGAATCCTTTGTTTTTTAAAGACACTGCTAGCAAAAGTCTGGTTTCCTGGATATGATGAAACACCTTAAAGTAACATGCATTCTGTGGGTGCCTTTGACTCCTCCTCCCTGAATAGGCTAGTTCCTTCAGGGCAGGGATTGTGTTTTGTTCCCAGTGACTAACATGATCCCTAGCATATGGGAAGCACTCAAAAAGGTTTGTTGAATGAGGAAAGGAAATAGTGCCCGTGGTATTATCTGTTGTCTCTGAAAGAGGGCAGTATCATGTTCTCACAGTGAGCCATTCCTTCCTCCTTTTTCCCATAGCAGGAGAATTCACCTCTCCACCAATGATTTTATTTCCAACTCTCTGGAGGTAACAGGGGTTCTGAAGGTCATTTGCTGCCTTGGCTTCAAAATTAGAACAGTGCCATCATGCAGCTTTCCATCTTTTAATGAAATTCTGGAACAGGCTATATTCCAATTTGGAATTAGGACTCTCTACTTAACTGTGTAAACCACCTGCAGCTTCTAGTATGGTCAACTCACTGCCCTAGGACCATCTATGGATTCTAACCCTCATGTATACTCGATCACTTATTTCTTTTGGCTAGGGGAATTGGAAGTCCATCTTCTCTCTGCTCATTCAGATTTTACTCCTCCTCTGTGGCCTAACTCCAGTGAACTCCTTAGCATGACTTCCTCAGAACACGTATGGGGCTTGGAATCTGTATCACTCATTCGACACTAACTTTGCTTCTTTGCATTGTTAGTATATGCTAATATAGAGGTTCTTAAACTTGAACATTTACTGGAATCACCCGAAGAACGTGTTAAAACAGATTGCTGGGCACTGCCCCCAGTTTCTGATTCAGTAGGTATGGGGTGGAGCCTGAAAGTTTGCATTTTTAACAGTTTCTCAGGTGATGTTGATGCCGATTCTGAGACAGTAGTTTGTAATGCCTTGGTCCCAGTTTAATCAGAATCACTGACCAATTTAATCAGAATCAGTGGATGTGGGACCCAAATATTGATAGGTGTAGGAGAAATCAGCCTTTTCCTCTCCTGGAATTACTGTAGGTCTAAAATTAGTAACTTCTGCCAATTTGGCAATGCTGGGGACAAATATATCTCTGAGATGGTGTATTTTTTTAAATGTCAGTGGCCCGTGTTCCTTCTATTTTATTTATTTATTTATTTATTTATTTATTTATTTATTTGAGAGAGAAAGAGGGAGAGAGATCAGGAGCAGAGAGGGAGAGGGAGAAGCAGACCCCTGTTGAGCAGGGAGTCCGATGCAGAGCTTCGTCCAAGGACCCTGAGAGCATGACCTAAGCCATAATCAGACACTCAACCAACTGGGCCACCCAGGCACCCCAGGGATCAAGTTCCTTTACAACAATGATTCTCACAGTGTGGTCCTTTGACCAGCATCGTCATCATCACCTGGGTCCCAAGCCGGACAGATCTATTCAGTCAGAAACCTGGGTCTTTGAGCCCAGGGATCTGCATTTAACAAGATCTCTAGGTGATTCTGATGCACAGTCAATTTTGAGAACTATAATCCTATTAGGTAGGTAGGTGGTTGGATATTTGATAGTTAAACCAATCATTCTCAACCATAACTGTGCAGTGGAATCACCTTTAAAATATGTATAGGCCCCAGCCTCAGATGTTCTAATTTAATTGTAACTGGTGGGCATCCATAGTTTTCAAAGCACCCCAACTTATTCTTTAGTACAGTTAGGGTTGTGCAATGACTGAGACAAATACTGCTTTGTAACTAACCATTTGCACATCTGTGGCTTTATTTTCACATGAATGAATAGATCTTCTGGCTGACTAGATATGTTATGAATGGATATGATGGTTAAAGTTACTGCTGTAGACTGAAAGTTTGTGTCCCTCAAAACTCCTATGTTGAAATCCTACCTCCCAACATGATGGTATTAAGAGGTGGAGCCTTTTATAGGTGATTAATGCCCTGAAAAAGAGACCTTGGAGAGTTTGTTTGCCACTTCTGCCATGTGAGGTCACAGAGAGGTAATGGTGTCTGTGAACCTCCAAAGTGGGCTCCTACCAGACACCGAATCTCCTGGTGCTTTTATTTGGACTTCCTAGCCTCCAGAACTGTGAAAAATTAACTTATGTTGCTTATATTTTGCCTCCAGGTCTGTGGTATTCTGTTATAGCACCCCAAGTGGATTTAG
This sequence comes from Nasua narica, assembly GCA_028533885.1. Taxonomy (NCBI): domain Eukaryota; kingdom Metazoa; phylum Chordata; class Mammalia; order Carnivora; family Procyonidae; genus Nasua; species Nasua narica. The sequence goes on along the minus strand of CM052811.1, from coordinate 89,514,592 downwards.
ACAGACAGCATCACCAAGTTTTGTGGGGGACTTGGGCTAAAGTTGTGGGAAGCACACTATATGGGAAGTACAGTAATAAACACTGAAGGTACAAGTAACATGATAGAATTCTTGAGGATTTAAAGTGTAGAAAGGGAAAGAGAGGGTGTGGTAGATTAATTGCAAAAATGGTCAGTTATTCTCCTCCCTGTATCCATACCCCTTTGCATTGTGTCTTTACTGCTTTGCATATCAAGAGGTCCAAGTATTTCCTGATCTTTGTATCTGAGGTGGCTGTGTGCCTTGACTGGATCAACAGAATGTGGCAGAAATGACATTGTGTCAGACCTGGTCTCCAGAAGCCTGTGCACATCTATGTTCTTATTTTGGACCCCAATGCCATTATGAGGACAAGTTCAACCTACACTGCTGGAAAATGAAAGACCACATGAAACAGAGCTGGTCCCAGTTGAGGTCATCATATGTCATCAACCCTTAATCAGTCCAATAGCAATATGGGCACATGAGGGAGCCCAGCTGAAAGTAAAGCAACCAGTCAGCTCATCTTGGCCCAAATTACCGACTATAAGAACCATGAAAAAATAAATGATTATTGTTTTAAGTCACTAAATTTTGAGTAGTTTGTGAAGCAGCAAAGCCTCAATGATACAGATAGTGTAAAATTTACTCAGGTGTTTCTATTATGAACTTCTGAGTGTTAACATAAGACAGTGCTTTACAAACTGCATATAGGAAGAAGAGAGAGTCAGTAGCCACAACCTGAAATTAGCATTAAATCCTTTGGCATCTTAGCATATAAAAATGAAATCCTTTAAAAATATACATATTGAACTAAGATTATTCATAAAAATTATTTTTATCAGCAAGGGAAGAAAAGATTTGTGATGCAAAGGGAAGGGGCATGAGGATCACTTAGGTAATAGAAAACTTGTAGCATTAAATAGGAGAGAAGAGACTATTATAACATTAGGTTAACAAACTTCAGAGTTATGTAAAAGGACTAATAACTTGTTCAAAAGGGTCATAATACTTGTTAGGGATGGATATTAAATGAAAGAGTTTCATTAGTCCAGTCTCTTAGTCTTCTAGCCATAGGGCATCTCTCCTTGTATATTATGGCAGCTGTTGTCTTCATCAACACATATGTGACATATTTGCTTTTTTCTTTCTGTGATAGAGTCTGTAGCTCTTATTTGGTTCTCCAAGGGATTATTGAACATCAGTCCCCACCCCCTTGCTAAGAATCTATGATCCTGAAAGATAAACAACGAAATTGAAATTGCCTGTGCAGAATGATAAATATGTAGAATGCAGACAAGCATTTTAAGAATTTAGAAAAATGAGTACTTCTTTGGGCCACTGATAGAAAAAGAGCTTTTTATGTGCATCAATTCATCCATTCCTCAATAACGCTTTAAAGGGTACTTGCTAATGGTGCAGGCTGGCCATGCCTGAGGATCCAGAGGGGTTCTCGCCGGACCAGCCAAGAGGGCCCCTGGATTTGTGCTGGACAGAATTCAAATGCAGGCTGAGAGGAAGTGAGAGTACTTTATTGGAGATATAGATAGAGTATAAATACAGACAGAGCATCCGGGAGATGCAGAAAGGAAAGAAGAGTGAGTCTCATCTTTTCTTGGGGTCTGGGGGTTTTTTTGAGGACAGTGGTCTCCTATACATGTCCTCTCAGGCATCCAGGATGGATGCTTATGGATATCTGGTTAAAACAGACAGGTGTGGGGCACCTGGGTGCTCAGTTGTTAAGCATCTGTCTTCAGCTCAGGTCATGATCCCAGCTTCCTGGGATTGAGCCCCATATCTGGTTCCCTGCTCAGTGGGGAGCCTGCTTCTCCCTCTCCAGCTCCCCTGTGCTTGTGTTCCCTCTCTCAGTATCTCTCTCTGTCATAATAAAATCTTCAAAACAAAACAAAACAAACCAGACAGGTGTTTTGGTGTCCTCCATAAGTCACTTATGCCCTAGAGCCAGGGGTCTTGGAAAATGTATGTGGTGATCTTCCCTAATCACCCCTTAGATGATATCTATTGTGCTGGAAGATGACCAAGAAATCATTAACTCCTTGGACATACAGCATCTGTACCGTAAGGAGTATAGGGTGGGAGTGTAGGTTGTAGCAGGAATAGAGGCAGCAAAAAAGCATTTTTCATAGGATCCCTTCATTTTCCCTGTCTCAGTGGTATTTTCATTTTACAGATGAAGACATAAGGTGGCTGAAGATTATGGAGCTAGGGAATCAGGGTCCTTTGATTGGAAGCAAAAGAAACCCAACTCCAACTGTCTTAAACAATACAAGCAATTAGCTCATACAATTGAAAATGGTGAGGTAGGGAAAGCTTCAGGTATGGTTTCATCAGACCCTCAGCTCCTTTGCTTCAAGATTTTTTACATTCAGTCTTGCTTTGGCCTTGTCTTCCAAGTGCCTTATCTTACGGTAGTTGCAGCAGCTCCAGGCCTCTGAACTGTATACCGCACTACCCTTAAGAAGAGGAAAAAATCAAAAGTTTTACTAGGCTATAACAAACTTAGATCACTTGTCCACCTCTGAATCAATCACTATGTCTCTAAGAAAACCATGTGCTCATTGGCTTAGGCTGGGTAATCCCTACTCCTAAAGCACTTGGTAACAGTGGGCTTATATTGACTGCTTTAAATGATCAAAGATCATCCCTTGAACAATGGTCAGGGCCATTGCTATCAAAGCCGTTATTAGCTCTTACACAAATGGTAGACGGAAGAAACAGGAGGTCAGAAATACCCGCCTTGGCTAGTAAATGGTGGGGCAGAATTTGAACTATTTTTTCCTCCAAGTCTAGCCCTATGTTCTCTCCCCCAAGACTACCCTGTCTTTTTTTTTTTTTTTAAGATTAATTTCTTTACTTAGGGAACAAGTGAGACAGAGGGAGAGGGAGAAGCAGACTCCCCACTGAGCAAGGAGCCTGATGTGGGACTCGATTCCAGGACCCTGAAATCATGACCTGAGTCCAAGGCAGATGCTTAACTGATTGAGACACCCAGGTGCCCCAAGACTACCCTGTCTTTATCTAGGAAGGAAGTCTTGAACTGGGCTTTCAGGGTTGGGTATAGGGAGGTGATTGTAAAATGTTCACTAACTTGCAAGAGCTTTTGAGGTCTGGGAATAAAAAGCATAATTGTGTGTGGACTCAGAATTAACAGTAAGGGTTGTGCCTTCCTCCATTGGTAGAGTTATTAGAGGACTAGCAGTCATTTGTTCTACTATCCTGACCATTCAGGGAATTTTCATCAGCAGTGAATTTTGTAAAGGAGGGGTTAAAATGACTTCTTAGATGTTGACGGTCCATTTCTAATAGTGCATGTTAGCAGAAGGAAGACAAAGCTACAATTCATCTGCTAGGTCTTGGTGATGTCATAAACACTTATGACAGCAGTAGAACTTTAAGATTGAATTACCTTCTTTGTACCCACTGAAGGAGCAGGCTTTACTGTGTATAACACATTGTGTAAGCTAAACAGCATTTGATGGTTTTCACATGGCACATGGGAAGAAGGGAACTTGATCTGTGAACCCAAAAGATCATGAATCTGATATATGGAAAGACAATTTGACCCTGCAAATTGCTGCGGTCTCTGATATGTAATTCTAAAATTAAATAAATTAATATGTGCTGACATTTCCCTAACCTAATCTTAAGACATCACACTTTGATTAATCTAATGAGGAGTCCTAAATTGAGCACTTCATTATGTAACTAATGATACTATAGTGCAAGATAACAAAATCAGGTAATGATTCAAATCCATTAAAAGTTATTGGTTGAGGTGTACAAAGTGGGCAAGGGGGTTGGATTTATTTCTTTTAGCAATGGAATATTTTGTAGGAATAGTGCCAGTTGTATATTCTAGGAGTAGAAAACATGGACAGTTTATGCAGGATTTCAATTTATAAGGTAAAAATGCTAGTTTTGCAAATCAGAAGTGCTGTGGGTGATGGAGAATTGCTACTGCCTATTAACCAAGGAGAAAATGGAGTTAACAAAGCACATTGCTGGAAAATATTCTTTAAATATCATCACATAGATATTCTAGAATTAACTTTTAGAAATGTTCCTATTAAGCATGCTTCCCCCCAAACCACCCTTTCTTTGTTTTTTCCTTCCTCCCCAATTACAAAGATAATTTTCATAGGCTAACCACCCTTCTCCCCCCCAAAAATCTATAAACAATTAAACTATTTAGGTCATACTTAAGTTTTTTAAAATTACTTTTTTTAGTAATTTAACAAATATTTATTGACTGCTTATTTTTTTAATTTAAATTCAATTAGCCAACACATAGTATATCATTAGCTTCAGATATAGTGTTCAACAATTTATCAGTTACATATAACAATCAGTGCTCATCACATCACCTGCCCTCCTTAAAGCCCCCAAATTAGTTTTTAGTTCTGGTATCCTTTTTGGTATTCTCATTTTTAGTTAGTATGGGAATAATCTTTAAGTGTAAGATTTTTTTCTTCCTGTATGTTTTTTTTTTTTTCAGGATAATTCTGGGTGACTAAGAAATTATGAGTCATGTTTTACCTTAATGAACATACAGTTGCTGAGAAGATAGCTCAATCATCAAAAAAAATCAAAATCTGTTTGAGTTATACTTTTATATATTTGTAATGAAAAAATTTAAAACGAGTCTCATAAAAGCCCTTTGGCATATCTGCTCACAGTAGAGTTGAATGTGATATAAAATTCAAATTGGGGACAGTCCAAAGATTTAGCAAGAGCACCCTCGAATCACTGCTGAAAAAATATGTTCTTAGGTGTTGACTACTGTCAGATGTGTTCAAAATTGAAAAAATTTAAGTGCTTCATTAATTTAAATTACATAAAAATAAAATCATTTAATAAATAGAGATTCTGTCAGTTAAGATTGATTTGTGTTTCTTAACATTGGCAGATTACTCAAGAACTGGATACTGTCAAAAATAATAAAGACCCTTCTTTCTTTTTTTGATTAACATATATTATTTACCCCAGGGGTACAGGTCTGTGAATCATCATGCTTACACATTTCATAGCACTCACCATAGCACATACCCTCCCCAATGTCCATAACCCAGCCACCCTATCCTTACCCCCCAACCCCCAGCAACCCTCAGTTTGTTTTGTGAGATTAAGAGTCTCTTATGGTTTTTCTCCTCTTGATCCCATCTTGTTTCATTTTTTCCCTCCCTAGCCCCCACAAGCCCCTGCCCTGCCTCTCAAATTCCTCATATCAGAGAGATCATATGATAATTGTCTTTCTCTGATTTTTTGATTTCTTTCACTTAGCATAACACCCTCTAGTTCCATCCACATCATTGCAAATGGCAAGATTTCGGGGGTTTTGATGGTTGCATAGTATTCCATTGTATATATATACCACATCTTCTTTATCCATTCATCTGTTAATGGACATCTAGGCTCTTTCCATAGTTTGGCTATTGTGGACATTGCTGCTATAAACATTCAGGTGCACGTGGTTCTTCGGATCACTACATTTGTATCTTTAAGGTAAATACCCAGTAGTGTAATTGCCGGGTCATAGGGTAGCTCTATATTCAACTTTTTGAGGAATCTCCATACTGTTTTCCAGAGTGGCTACACCAGACAAAGACCCTTCTTCTATCATTATCCTTTTCATGATATTGCCTGATTAATTCTTCTATAAATCGGATGCATTTAACCAACTCAGATGTGTACAGAAATCTTGTTCTCCTAATAACTTTCAGATATTAAGAGAAAAAAATTGATCAAGTCTTGCACCAATTTACAATAAAAAAGTGATATTCTATGTTTATTATAGAGATGGCTTAACAGAGCAAATATTCCCAAATATGAAAACAATGAAAGACTTTTTAATTTATAGGTTCTTGCTATTTAGTTTCACCTTTTCTGAAACAGGCAGCTGCTTCTTTTGTGATATCTCTCATGTTTACTTCTCCAATAATTTTTTGGAAAGGTAGACTTGTGACTTGGGGTAAAATGTACTGGCTAGCCAAGGCTTGGCTGAGTAGTGATGCCAACCCAAATGGATAAAACCCATGAATTTCCCCCCAACCCAGAAGGCCTTATCTAGTGTGAATGGAATGCAGAGGTTATTAATGGTGTACTTTGAAGCCTATTGCCTTGAGGGCACCGATTCAAATCCCGCCTCTACAAGGTAAGTCTTGGAAAAAATGTTGCAGACTGAGGGCTGTGCAGTCAATTACGTGAAATGAGTTGGTGGTTTGAGTCAAGAGCTCAGTTGACCAGGGTCCAACCAACAAAAACCACCAATACAATTTAAACCCTTGTTGGCAATATCTTCAAGAGAGTGACTTAATGCCAAGTGACTGAGTAGTTATCTTCTACTCTAATATTTCTGGTGGGGTTCACATAAGAAAATTAACTTCTTGGCTGACTCTGAGGTCCCTGCTCAGAAGAAATGAAACTGGTTACTTCCAGGATTTCAGTAGTGAGAAAAGCTTAATTAAACCTTAGAGGTTTTATAAAGCAGCTCCTTGGCCTGTAGAGATTTGTATCAGAAGACTTTAGACAGAGCTCAGTTTTACACAACTATATAATACTTTGGTTTTTGCAGATTATCAGATATTGGGGGTGGGTAGACCAAACAAAACTACAGGTGCCTAGAGAAAGCAGAAATCTAGTATTGAAGCAACAATGAGAAAGAATTAACCTGTCTTTAAGAAGGTCATCTTGAACTTCAGAATTACAAGGATGCTTGAAATGAAAAGAAACCAGACTTTAATATTTATAATAAGCCTTTAAGGGAGTTATTATTTTATTGTATAGAGGAAGAGTATAATTTTATTTGACTCACATCACATAAGATACAGAATTAGTTCTAGAATGAAGTTTTTAAAATGCTCCTATTAAGCATGCTGCTTCCCTCAGACCAGCCTCCTTTCTCCTTTTTTCCTTCCACCCCAGTTAAAACTAAAGACAATTTTCATAGATTACCTCCCCAATCCCCTCCCTCCCACAAAAAAACCCCACTATAAACCATTTAGGTCATAGTTCATTTGGCCAAGACTTTATTGGATGCCAGCCCAAAGGCATTCTGCCAACAATATGAGGCTATACCTGGCCTGACACTCGCCACCAGGAGCTTTCAGTCATATCCTGAGATCAAATCACATTTTATCCCCAGATACAGAAGAAGAAATTCAAACTTAAACTGCTGTTATGGGCCAAAGCAAACTCCGTCTTCTACAATCTGAAAAATTCTCTTTGTCCTGGGACCTGTCTCTCTGAAGGTAGATGAGTCCATCTGAGACCTCAGGTTATTAAGTGTGGGCAGACCATGGGTGACACAGAAGTAGCAGCACTTGCTCTAGGCTGGGATGGGGATGACTTGTACAACATGGATATGGTAGAGTCAAGTCGGACGTGGAGTGGTAACTGCTTGGTCTAAAACCTTTATGTCTTTAAAAAGCTTTTCTTTCTGTCAGATGATAGCATATCACGCGCACACACACACACACACACACACACACACACCCTTTCGGTTTGTCTACCTGTCGTGTTACCCTCATCCATTCTAAATTCCCAGTATCTTTCTGTAGCCACTTTTGTAAGAGCAAAAGTGCTCCTTCTTCATTATAATGTGTGTGTGCTTCCTTCTTCATTATAAATAGTCCCATTTTCCTCAGGAAATGTCACTTACCTGTTAATACTTTCAGTGGGTCCTAATGGGTTAAAGAACACCTCTTTCACATATTACCTTCTTCCACTTGGGATTATTGCCTTCGTCCAGGAGCGTAATTGAAATGATAATGTCAGCAAAATAAGGAATCATTTAAAGAGTAAGGAGAAGGGTGTATATTAGTCACAGAATCCCGGTGGGAAACGGAAGGTATACTTGAATGACTTGATCTGAGGAAGATTTATACAAAGGTACGATTTACAAAGGTGTAGGTGAGGTGAAGGATAACCACAAGACATAGGGAAGTAACTTGGGGTTAGTGATCTATTACTTACTCTTGAAGGGATGAGAAGAAATCCATGTTTTAACCATTACAGGAAGTGGGCCATATACAGGAAGCTTCCCTGACAGGATCAGATGCCTTCAGCGGCTCAAGGTGACCTTGCAGACAGGGAGACAGGAGCCTCAGCTTTTCCCCTTACTTTTTTTCTTCCAGCCATTTCCTCCTCAGGTTTCTCATGGGTGAACTCAGCTGGAAACTGCTATATTAAGGACTCTGTATAGTACAGGAGAAGAGCAGAATATGGATCTGGAGGGACAAACAGAAGACAGCTAGCACTTGAACATTTGCCAGTAGGCAGGAATTTTGACAGAACCCTTTAAGTGATGTGGTGTAGGTTTCCTGCCTATTTCTTCTATCCTGAAATCTGACCCCAATGTCACAGACTTTGGAGAGTGAAGTTATGACTATAAAATTTTACAACTTCAAAGGACATGTAGTTCTTAATGCACAAAAAGCTATTAGACAGTTTGTGACTTACCTGAGTCTCCATTTTTTTTTTCTTTTTCTTTTTGTGCTTTTCCCTGTTCCCTGCTGCTCTTTTGAAGAATTGGCCAAATAAGGTAGGAAGTGACCTCAAATTATTTTTGCTAATACAACCAGTCACTAAAAACCTTTCAAAAACTCTGGTGGAAAAAGACACACACAAAAAAGGGAGGAGGAGTTTGTATATAGTCGAAAATTAACCAATTAATTTCATTTGCCTATGTAACCACTGCTTACTGAACATCTACCATTTGCAAGAAACTGCATTAGATGTTATATTACATGTGAAGAATTGGAGCCTCGTGTCCCTGATTTCAAAGAACTTACATTTTGATTACATGAAGGTGTGTGAGGTTAGGCAAGGCGAGTTGTAATTCAAATGAGTGAAACAATCGTTGTACAGTTTTAACTGCAGAGTGAATGAAAATGCTAGAGGGAAAGCAGATGAGGATCTGGAGCTACCATTCCTCCACACTGGGTCCAAGTCCAAGGAGGTTTCTAGAAGGAAGGGATGTCTGAAGTAAATGTCTAAGGCTAAGTAGAATTAATTAGGTGAAGGAACATAAGAATGTTAAAAGAAGCCAAACCACTAGATGTGACAGGGAAGAGGTGTGAGAAGAGACTGAGAATTTAAGGATGGATAGGGTTAGAGTGAAGGTTGTAAAGAATTGGACTGGACTATGGGACTGTCGATAGATCAGACTAGAGAAGCAGGTAAGAATCAATTTTTAGTCTTCTATATATTGCCAAAGAGCTTGGTTTTTATGTTGATAGCAACAGCCTCTAAAGGATCCATAGAGGAAGTGATAGACACATATTTCCATATTAACAGTTTGCTCTGACAGCTATGGAAAGATTGACTGGCATTTAGCAGAGGTGAGGAGGGCCTGAATTGGGGAGCTATAGCACGAGAGATAGGGATGAAGGGAGAGAGTCAAGAGATTTTGTACAGTTACAAGCAATTGGGAATCGCTGTTGACCAAATATGAGAAAGTTTGGGTGATTCTGCCCTATTTTCATGTAGTACAACAAGCCAGTAGTTTATGGTGCCATTCACTGACATGTGGGACAAGTGTGTCAAAGAGATGGGGGATCAGTTTCAGATATTTAAGTCTGAGATGTCATTAGGACATCCAGGTGGAGGTGTAAGGTTGTTAGGCAGCTGTGGGTCTGCAGAGGACTTTGGAGATAAAGATTGCATGGTGGGCTTCATTTTTCATTGCTATGCTTGAATGGCTGAAAGTTAATGGTATCATAAACCTGATGTACACAATGCATCTTTTGGTGGTGGCAGGATCCAGGCCAAGCACAATGTCCTACCTTGTAATTCTCTTTCATGAGAAATAGTTGCATTTATAAGAAGTGTGGATGAGGGGCCAAGGGATGTGGTGAAGAAAAATGCAAATCGAATCTTCTTGGCAAATGAGACTGGGAATGGAAATGAAAGTCTAGATTATCATATTATTTTAAAATTTTAGAAATTAAGGAAGTGTTCTAATGAACAAATATAATGAATAATTGAGTTTCTTTTGCATAGGTAAGATAATAATATTAGCCATCAGAGACCAAGTATTGAATATGAGTCAGCGCAAATGAGCAGTTGTTACCACAGAGAGCATAATAAGGCAGACAGTGAATTTTGGAATATATATGTAAGTCATGGTTAAAAGCCACATTTAAGTACTCGGTAAAGTTCTGAGAACTTTGCAAGCATCCAAATGTGAAATGAGCTGCTTTAGAAAATATAGAATGCCATAATATATCAAAGGTAATACTTGAGGTTGAGTTTTGTGTATCATATTATATCAGTTAATATGTGCTGTTGAATCTAGTCTGCCTGTGAAATAAACTAGTTTTAGAAGCTTAGCCATTTAAACAGACTAGATTTTACAAGCTAAAGCTATGCCTCTTCCCATATATTTCCACTATGCATTTTAATTTTAGGAATCATGGATTTTTGAACTTTACTTGACTTATTTTAATACTTATTTGAGTTAAAGAGTGATCAACTTGGCATTATAGGCTTACATTAATAATTAGAGATGCATTGGATATAAATAAGGTAACACAAATTCTTCCTAAGAAAACCAGTTGCTTTTACTTTTGCAAATACCCTTCACATTAACTCAGTAAATTAGGCAGGCTTTAAGATCCCATCATAATCTAGTGCATAATATGGCTATTACTATTTTGGGAGGCTTTAAAATGCATATTATTGGGGTGCCTGAGTGGTTCAGTTGGTTAAGTATCTGGCTCTTGTTTTCTGCTAAGATCATGATCTCGAGGATGTGAGATCAAGTCTTGCATTTGGTGCTCAGCTCGGAGTCTACTTGTACTCTCTTCCTCTCCCTGTCTTCCTCCCCCTGCTTGCGTGCATATACACACATGGATGTGCTCATAAATAATAATAAATAAATAAATAAATAAATAAATAAAAATATTTAAAATCATATTATTAACCTAAGAGACTCTACTGGATGCCACTGAAATACTTTATACTGTTTCATCAAAATCTTCATACAGTAAAAACGTGATTTGCTTTCAGCTGAATGCCAGAAGTTGTAGGTATGCCAAGTTAGTCAATTCTTTACCACACCACTATGGGCATTAGGGTGGGGGAAACTCTTCAATGCTCTTGGTACAAACTGAATAAAGCATGATGGGAATTTCCCAAGTTGTATTATATCTTTATGGCTAATCCTATGACTAGTGTTGTCCATCTGTGCAAACTAGTTTCAAGAATTATTAGTTATAAAAGAGAAAGAAAAGATCGACTTCATCCTCTAATGTTACATTATTTTATGAGATTTTTAAGCCAGTTGTTTGGGTAGCAGGTAACATAAACGTAACAAACATAATACCTGAAAAATGTATGTTGCACATTCACATGTTTCAAAGAAATATATATCCACATGTCTTCATTCTGTTGAAGCTATGCCCCAATTATCAAATATTGCTAGGCCAAGATTTTAAAATCTAATATGTTAGGCAGAAATTTCCAATTATGATGCTATTTCCATATTCCATTGATTTTTAACAGTTATTCATTGAAAATGAATTGTGTGTTTCGCATTATTTACCACAGCTCTAAGCTTGGCTAGCATATCTAAGTGCTATGGTGATGATGAGTTAAGAGCTAAGAGAATAGAGAGAGTTATGAACATTTAAAAAAATGACACCTCAGTAAAGGCGAAGAAAAATGGTGTAAAGGATCATCTAGCTTCATGAGAAAATTTAACCTAATCATTTTTTACTTCCAAGCCTTACTTAATTTCTGGCTGTTAAAAACTTAGATATATTAGTCTTTAGAGGCTCCATTCAGAAAATCTCTAACACTTACCCTATAAGGGTGTTGTTTATTTCGTAACATTCTCTGTTTTAAAGCACTATCAGTAGTGTTGTATGATAATTGCTGACCTTGAGTGTCTTTGATTTCTGAACATGACTGATAGTTGATTTATATATTTCTATACAAGCTTCCAAGTATACAGTTTGTGTACCTGCTTGTGGTTTTGCAGGAATTGGCTCTTCTCTTTCCGTACCCTTTCCTCGTCCAAAATTTATTTTGCTCTTTCTCTCAACCTCTCTCTCCTCTTCTCTCTATCCTTCTCCCCTTCTCATTCCCTCCTTTAGTTCCTCTCGCTCTCCCTCTCCTTCTCTCCATCTTACTTAGTTATTATTTTCATTTCTTTTGGCTGGAGTTGCTCCAGATCTTTATCCATGCTAACAACAAAACAGAAAACGTCCCACTGAAAATGAACAGAGGAAAAATAGTATCACCTGATTTGGTACATATTAAATAATGTCAGTTACTTACTCCTGTGTTCTCCTGAATGTAAAGCTTTTAGGTAGAATTATAGATGGAGGAATGATGGGATGTGGCCAATCCATACACAGGTGGCTGTGACTCCCTTCCTGTGGTCCCACGGTTAGCTCTCCCAGGATTTGGGCATCTCAGGAAATGCGTGGTTGGTTCATCTGGAGTAACTGATTCAGGCCCAGTCAGGTATCTGTTAGGTGGTTTAAATAGGGATGAAGAGCTACCTAGTTGGCTAACTCCCTCAAGGCAAACTCGTGAAGATAAACAACACTCAAGAACAGCAAGAAGTAACATACCTATAGCATGGTATAATTGGCAAAAACACTTTTATTTTGGTGATCTTTATCATAGTCAATTGAGATTATTACTACCTTTTCCATTTCATAGATGAGTGAGAATGAGTCTCTGAGATATTAGGCAGTCTAATCAAGGTCACTCACCTACATAAGCTTCAGCCACTCACCCATCATGCAGGAGTATTGTCCATGGATTTTTAAGGAAATAAAAACTTGTTCTTAGGTAAAAAAAAATTAAAAATATTTTTAAAAAACATATTATAAATATATATAATAATATTAAATATATATCTAATATATATTTAATATATATTATATATAAATACATAATAGTATATATATTTTAATATATAAATATATCTCAAAATTAAGATCAAAGAATAGCCAGCAATGTTGGCTCAAAAATAAAACAACCTTAGCATCTATGTGGAATACCACTAGACTGAGGAAAAAGGAAAGCAACCACCCCAAAGCTGTCTTACTCACAGACAGTCTAATCCAAGAAGGCATCACTGCTCCCCCACAAGTCTCCCAGAGGAAAGGGGGCTATTTGTTTAATTTTTGAGGGGTAAGGAGAGCACTTAAAGTGATTTTTCATTACACATAGATTCTATGGGTATAATCCTTTGGTGTAATGTTAGGCAAATGCTGGCACCTGCCATAAATACTTTTAATATCTTTAGCTTGCTTAATTAACTTCCTTTCTGTGTATGTTCACATGACATCAAAATATTCAAATGGAAGATGAAAAATTACACCAGAAACCCAGATAATCCTAAGTAAGCAGATGTTTGGAATGATATACACCTGTGTTGAGCAGGTTTGCATGCCCATGATGCTTGAAGCCTGTGTAACCACCTGTGGTCCAATTTCAAGTTATAGAATCAGTATATTGTTACTTCTCAAATATGCTCAAATATTAACTTTATCATAGGGTTTCAGTTTCTGTATCTCTGTTCTATGCAGTAAATTAACTTGACTGAATATATATACTACATATTTTTTCCCATGAGACTTAATTAAGGTGTTTTAATTTAAACTGAAAAAATTCCTCAGTTTTAAATACTTTGGTGTTTCCTGAATTGGTCTTTTTAAGCACAATATTACTTGTTATTGATATAGACAAAACAGACTAATAAGTGATGGACGTTTTGCTCTCTATTTAAATATCTTATTAATACTTAACAAAAACATCGTTGTTCTGTTTCACATAGAAACTGAAAGTTTATTTTGTTTGAAAAATGGGGAAATAAACTCCTGTTTCGGCCTTCTCTTTGTTGTTCTAGCTGTGTGTCATTGACACTGGCGTGACTTGTCATGGGAAGGTGTAATGAGGCAAGACTGGGACTGTAACAATTATTAACCTGCAAGTATGCTGTGTATGGCAAAGTAAATGTAAGCTAGATTGGCACTTCTAAGTATCTCAGGAAATAGTACTCTCATTTGAATTACTTATTTTATTAATTTGATTTGATAAATATGGGAGAAATTAATAACCTTTAAATATGAGGAGGGCCAAATGTCATTAATTGTGCATTTCACATGGCCTGATATGTTGGATTCCCCCCTACCTCATCTCTTCAGTGGTAATTTATTTAGCTGGGAAAGCTTGGGTTCGGTACAGCATCTGGTTTTCAGTGATATCCTGCTGGTCTTATCCAATTTTCCAGCTGGGAGCATGAGGCACAGGGAGGTCGAATGACTTGCCTAAAGGTCACCTGGTAGCTCAACTGGGATTATAACTCAGAATCTTTCTGATTTTCCCATCCTTTGCTCACTGGACCACAAAACTCCCTTGATCCCATCTTCTCAAGCTTGCCTGAGCAGGAAGTAATGTTTAGGCCTAGAAAAAAATCCCAAATTAAATACTGGCTACTGTTATCTTCTTAAAAATGCATTAAATTTCCATTGGTGTGACTCTAAGGGAATATTTTGTTTTCATTCTAACACCCGAGATCATTTCAAAACAAGGTAGTGTTGTGTCCTTCCAGATGGTCACCTTTGGAAGATTCATACCTATTGCTCAGATGCTGCTTTTGGTCAAAATGTTTTGAGAATGTCAATGATGTGATGCTTGTGGCAGAAGAATACAATTACTTGTATATATAGTGGGCCTTCCTTATTATACTCAGGCACATGGTACTTGACTAGGAAGTTCAAAGAAACCATCTGGTTTATCTCCTGTCTCAGAATGTGGTTTACAATTCCCTCAGTTTGGAAATCCTCTCCATGATTTCTTATAGCTGGCAACTTTTTATCATTCAGATCTTAGTAGAAAAGTTGCCTTTTCAAAGAGAGGCCTGTTTTAACCTTCTAATATGATGTCTTTCTTTACCTGATGTCCCCATGTTTTTCTTCATTACATGCATTGCCATTTAAAATTTTTGTTGATTTTATTTCCTTTTCTCTATGTCCTTACCTAGAGCATAGGATTCTAATCTGTGTTGTTTACCAGCATATATTAGACAATGTTTGATATGTAGAAGAAGCTCAATATAAATTTGTTGAAAGCATTAATTGTCATTCCTGATGAAAGAAGGGCTCTCTTTTGCCTTTTTTTTTTTTTTTTATTATCATTCAAGGAGTTTCAAAGGGGATGCCCATGGGGTAGTGAGGGCGAGTGGAGATGACCCTAGTCAGCCAGCCAGATCAGGTGAATTAACCCCGAAGGTCAACAGGATGACTGATGACAGCTGTCCCTGTCAGATCACCCTCTCATCCATAGCTTCAACCTTGGAATTGCCCCCAGGCTTGGCTTGTGATTGGCAGAGGAAAAGCAGTCTTGTTATATTTATAGTCACACTTCATTTTTTATCTAAATTTGTACTGCCCACTTTCACCACCCACCCTAGTTACACGATTAATACTTAAATATGTTTGGTCAGTTCCAAAGGCCAAATCCATATTTGAAGACTGACCAATATGAAGAATATTGAAAAGAATCTATGACACCTGAAAAGGAATGTCCCAAGCTTTTTGTTTGTAGGTTTTTCATTTTTTTTTGTTTTGTTTTGTTTTTTATTAACAGACCTAACAGATATTTAAAGATGACTTTAAATCAATAAGGCTTGAAAAAACGTTCAAGGTAGTTAATGTTTGTAAGAATTCAGCCAGATTATTTTCCAGACTTGTTGGATGGACCCTTTTCATGATTTTTGAGAGGAAATGAAACTAACTGTATGGTAAACAAATTCTTGTTGCTGGTGACTCTATGCATGAGCTGCTCTGAATTTATAAGCTACTGGTTTAGTCATCATTTTATAGATTAGAAGACAGGACCAGAAGGTGACTTTCTCAAGAGGGGCTTGTTGGTTATTCTGACATTCCAGCAGGTGCCTAGCTGGGATAGAAGAAGAGCTTAAGCACATGCTTGCCTTGTCTGACTTCTCTTTGGAAGTGACTTCTGTAGGATCTGGCTACTTTGCCAACCCCACTTTGCCAAAATTCTGGAAATCCACTATATGATTTTCTGTGTGGCTGTGCTGGAGAACTGGATGATGGTGATTCAGACAGTGAGTGGTTTCTGTGTTACTTGACTAGGGGGACTCTGAAGATAGTTCGTGGTTAATGTGTGTGTGAAGGGGTGGTTTGCTGGGTAAAACAAGACACCTGTATTACCATCCTTTAGGATCTTTTGTTACATGTATAAACTACTGCTACATTCTTTAATTCATTATTATGAACCTTCTGGCCATGTGGCTAAGAGATGTCTAGAGATAGGGGTAAGCAGTTGTTACTATCACATTAGCTTTTGAACTCTGGTGACAATTTGTAACGACCTGGATGAGTGAATTTGAGCCTTAAATTCATGTTATTAATCAAAGGGAGCATTAACAAACTGCTAGGACTGAATAAAAATTGAAATGGACTTTTTAAAATTTTTCTTCATCTGCATATTTCAGGGCAGGCACCTTAAAAACTCTTGGATTATTTCACATGGTTCCCCAGACAGACTGTACCTCTTTGTTCTGAAAAATGTGGGCAGGAATTCATTGGCTTCTTGAATGGTCCAGTAATTATCTTGGAGTCCAACATTCATTCTGTTTTTATCACTGAGGAAGAATTAGATTGTACTCACACTTTTTCTCTGGAAAACTCAAAAGTCTGTCATTGATAGGATTGGTATTAAGAAAACAGGATATGCCATTAAGGCATTTCTTTGTTTTCAGTCAACAGAAATGTGATCTTTTCTTCTTTTTCACAACTCATATTAAAGTACCTCCCAATGTTCAAGGCCGCAAGAGAGTAATAAAATTTGGGTCATTAAACTGATGATGGGAAGCCTATCAGGGGATTGTTTCAAAACAGATGTATGCCGATATTCAGAAAATAAGCCCCAGACACAATTCAGACAGAACACATTGATGAGTGTAGCATATCCACAAAGGAAGGAAATCAATTTCTTGAGACTTTCTAGTGTCATCGCTTAGATTTTACACTTGGTAATTTCTTTCTCAGAAATGAGCCTATGTGATCCTTCAATCTTTTCATAAAAATTACCTTCAGAGAAGGAATTAGTAACTTCTTATATAATTGATTATCTTTTTCTAAATAAATGATAAATGATTCTGTGAACTCACTTTCCTATTATTGATCATGCTGACCTTAGGCGGACTCTCAAGATGAGAGTTTGTGAACAGAGCTACTGAATGACAGCCAAGTTGAACCATCAAGTACATGTAACTCAACTCCTGATTGATGATATTTTGAAACACACTGTATGACATCATGGAAAAAAATTTCTTCATTGCTTCTAAGAATTAGCAGTCTGGTTCCATGGGACATATTTTACACTATCGTTAAGGAAGTAAACTTTTTTCCCCCTCATGAAGAAATGTTTTACAGCTACAGTAAATTTATACGGAATAATTAGGGGGTATGACTAAAAGAGAAAATAAGAAAAAATGGAATTCCTACTGGTCTGATTCCTCATCCACTTCATTTTTTTTTTTTTTTAACTTTCTTGTTTGTCTACTGTGTGATAGTGCGATATAAGTAAGATGTTACATTACTTAGATAACGTGCAGTTTCAGAGATTATTTGGGGATGCCATTCTTTTTTGAAAGCAGAACTAGCAATAGTCATGGTATAGTTCTTTCTAAAATTTTAATTTATCATGGGCCCACTTCCAGTCCCAAATTTCACAATTCATGAAACAGTGTGGCTCCTAACAGCAATGAACAATTCCAGGGAGGAAGAAGATGCAGATTTTAAGTGCCAAAATGACTGTGGAAATCGATATTCCTTGCCCCAAATTCCTATGTAGAAAGAGTACAGGGGAAAATGAATTAGCCACACAACTTCATCTATTTCTACAGGCCAAAAAAAAAAAAATCTGGACAGAGGTCTTGCACTTTTTGATATCTTGAAATGTCGAGAGAGAGACATCTGAAGGGGGTACAAATAGGGGGTGCGTACGAAAGAAACTCAAACATTAATGGGGAATAGAATTTCTTTTGCACTGGTCACAATACATATGTTTGTTAAAAAGCAAGAGGCGGGGAAGACATGCATGCCTGATGTTGAAGAAAAGCCTGTTTGTGCCTCACACACTGGAGAAATTGTTCAGGAACAGTTCATCCATGTGAAAATATGACCCATGTCATTTTGCCAGAGTCGTTAAGACACTGAGCTGCTGAGTAAGGCCTGATTGGGTAAATTCAAGATCTTGGGGGAGTACATACTTCCTAGTGCCCAGTTTTTCTAAGATGCAAAAAAAAAAAATGTCAGTGGAAATAAGGTTATGGAGTGCCACTTGCGTGGGCGAGACAGGGTCTCCATAGGGTGGGAACCAGCCGGATCTCAGACATGGCCCATTCTTTTAGATTCTTCCCCATTTTCTTAGTGGGCAAAATGAGAAATAGAGAATAAATGCCCAGCACTAGTCTAGTAGCCAGAAGAGAACAGTGGTATTTAGAGATGGGGAAGAGGGAAAGGTTACAAATCATTTTTGAAATGAATTTCCCATTCTCTCTTGACTATGATTATATTCATGTTTTACAAACTCCTAAAATGGCTGGAGATAACATTCAGATCACTTGTTGTGAAAAGAAGTGGTTTCATTGAGGAGATTAGAGGATATGAAAGCTGTATTTGCATGAATCAATTTTCAAAATCAGGCAGGAAACAGAATAATGGACAAAATCTCACTCACCCTTTAATATATTGGAAAAATTGTGTGAAGTTTGAAGGCGTCTTCGTGAACCAAAATAACTAATTGGAAAACACAAAAGCCCCTCATCATTTGGCAGTTCAGGTTTTAACTAGGCTAGGACAAATAAACACTGGTTCAATTTCAATGTTAATTTTTAAAAAACTGAATTGAGGTGACAATTCTGATTATGCTGGGTTATATCCAGTATCCCCGGCTCTCTCTGTTCAACAAAGTGATAGAGTAATCATGTAAATCATTCAACAAACAGGAATATCTTAATGTATTGTGGACCAGGCCTTTAATCTCTTGTTTCCTTCTCTAAAAATTGATGGATTGAGATTAGCCAATTTTTAAGTTTTGTTCTTTGAATTGTATGATTATTTTCTAGCTTTTATGTTTCATTGAAGGGATTTTATAATTTGGATACAAATCTTGACTCTATTTGTATTTTTAGAAAAACACAATGTAACAGTACCATTATGGTCTTTCTGCAATACCATCTGAATATGTAAGAAGAAGAAAAATTCCTAGGTTTCTCCTTATTAACTTCTAAGTATATTTAAGGAATTTTGACATTTTAGTTTAGCAGGCAGTTAACTTTTTTTTTTTTTTATCAGTAAAGGAGTTGTGCATTGGAGCTTGCCTTGAACCCAAGTGGACCATTCAGTTTCAATGTGACTGGTTTCAAAATCTTCCCTAAATTAATTGCAGAGGATTTATTTTAAAATACCCCTTTACAAAAGATATATCTTTTTGGCTTTTCACTTTGTGAGCGTGTTTCAAGCTACCTTAGTTTAAACAGGCCTGAGAACTGCTAGTTATAAAAATTGTGTATGTGTGTGTGTGTGTGTGTGTGTGTTTTAAAGAATGAAGATGTGGTTTTCAAATCGAATTGGCAGGTACTTACAGAAATCTGGGCTTCTGAGTGAAGGAGTGGAAACATGAAACCCTTGTAAAGATTTAACTACCATTAAAAAGTTTCTTTTGAGACACTCATATCAGCCTACTGATATAATGTCATAAAATAACTGCCATCTCCCCCTTTTATAGGAGTCACCCTTGGATTAGTCAGAGCTGCTGGATTGCAATGAGGAAACATGTGTTAAAAAAATGAATTAAAGGAAAAGATGACCTTCAGGTTACTCTGGTCTGTTGTGGGGTCAGGGGAAGGAAGGTTCAAAACCTAGTGGGAGAGAGGTCAGTCTGATGCTGGATGCGAAAGTTCACAAGTCTGCATTATAAATAATATATGTAGGAAATGAGTGTTTACTCCTCTCTAATGTTAGCAAACTGGAAGGATAAGATGGCTTCCTTTTGACGCGAAAAAGATCTAAATGTGAAATGCTATTTTAAACAATGAACAGCTGTTTCATCTTGAACTAAAAAGAACAAAGAAAACACCCTCAGGTTCACATAGGATATATTGTGGTTTCCGTGTGTGTGTGTGTGTGTATGTGTGTTTGCCCTTCTCTCTTTTTACTTAGGATAATTGAAATGTCATTTTATCTTGGAATGTTTTCTTTATTCACCAGGGACATGGAGAGTTAAAATATTGGAGAATTTCCTTTTCATCATTTTGAACATAAACAACATTTCATTGCTTTAATATGAAGTGTTTTCTTTGTTAATCCAACAGAGATTAATGCCTGGAATGCTAAATTGTATGCTTAAGGGAAAAATCATGATGGTCCATGGGTAATATATTTTAGGCAAGACTAAAGCAATAGAGTGGCGTTATATCATAGTCTAAGAGCTTTTCCTTTCTCTGGAGAACAGCTGGAAACATAAAGGGTAGCCTCAATTGCCAATGTAAGAGATTTCAATTATCCAATTAATGCCTGGGAATCCTAGAATTGCATTTACAGGAAAAAGTTTAAGAATCTATGCGTGATTCAGAAAATGATTTCTGATCTTTGGAGGAAGTTTCTTGGTAATTTAACTCAAAGCACCTCTTGGATATGAAAAGATCTATGTCTTTAAAATTTTACATTAATAAAATAAATAAAATCATTTGCCTGGGTTTGGATTTTATACTAGAAATTGCTGAGACTGAGTGCATAGAACAAAATTTTGAATATTCAGTGAGTAGCAGGCTTATTTGGTTTTTAACTCTCTATAGGTATTTATATCTATCTTCCCAATTCGAATTTTTGGGAAGAGGAGGCATTACAATAAATTTTGTTCTCCCAGATAAGAAATGCATACATGTACATACTTCCTTTTACCTGGAAAGCTATTCTATTAAGTAGGCAAACACAAATTCAAAAGTTTCATTATTTATTTATCTGAGTCTAAAAGGCTGGTATGTAAGATGATGGCTTTTTTTTGAAGGAATCATCTCATTTAGTTCTTGTCAGTTAATTGTTGCAGAAAGTATGTCTGCTGTTTTATACTAGTTTCTAGGTCCCCTTTTAACTCATGAGACAATTTTAGTTAACTTTTCCTGGGGCTTCATTCCTTCTAATTCTATTTTTGAAATAAAAGATGAGTTTCTTTAAATTAATAACAGGAAATTCTAGGCCAGAAACTGCTGTTTCTCTTCCTTCAGATATAGATCTTGAGGATACTAGCATCTTGTAAAACTGTAAAAAAAGAAGAAAAAAGTCTGTGTGAGATCTTTTTTTTAAATCCAGACTTGGTTATATAGCACATTAATAAATTGTCCTGTCAACCTCTAGGACATGGGTTCAACTCCAATTGGTTTAATGGCCACAAATGTTTCCTTAGAAGAATTGCGGATTTTTGGATGGAGGAAGGCATGTCAGGGATTCTCAGGGCAGGCTTGAGAACACCCCCCCCCCCAGAAGGTGGTCTTGGGAGGTAATCACACCCTGCTGATAGGATTTGGCAGTTAAAATAGATGGAGGTCAGCCTGTCATTTTGTCTATTTAAATAAGTCACTTGTGATTAAGGATAAGCAGCAAGTTTTCTTTTCTTTCTAACTTTTGGGTCCTTGCAAGCTCTGATCTGTTTCTCTGATGTTTCTTTCCTTCTTAAGTATTTTTCTCTCATTTTCTCATGCCTTTTACATGGAAAAAAAAATTCATGTTTTTCTGAATGAAAAAAAGATAAGGACGAGGAGACAATTTATCATTTGATTCCATTCAAAGTACAAAAATGGCCATTCCAAAACTCTTACTACATACCAGCTGTTTTGTGACATCTAGAGAGAATCTAAACTTGAGACAAGAGTGTCTGCTTCTTCTTTCTTTGTTAATAAAAGTCACTAGAATCTGTGTTACGTAACTGAGTTCATGGTAATTTCCCCATCTGCTGAGGTACTTTGGTAGGTAAACTTATTTTTTCTGTGTCTTTAAAAAATTAACTGATGTCTGTAATTTTATACAAATGTCCACGAGGACTGCATTTGCTTTTTTGGGGATACAATAGCAGGTCATATGGTTTTTTTTGTAAAACTGTGTTGGCTGGTACGCAAAATAGAATCAGTGATACGTAAATATTTGTATCTGCCAACTTGTTTGGCAAAATTCTTTGCCAAATGTTATTCTGAAATGTTTCTCTTTCTCGGGGGCTTTCATCCAAAGCTCTTCTATCTCCACATGTCTAGTTAAGACTCTTCCTCCTGCCCTTGCCATTACTGAGACAGGCCTGGCGAAGGGGCCACACTCCATTGAGTGAAGGTGGAGACACAAACCCACCTATGTTTTGCGCCTTCCCTCAAACCCTCTACCCATTCTTTGATCATTTCTGAAGCATCTGCCTATATGCAGGTTTAATTTGATGGTGTTCACCTCAGCTACATCACGTTTTTTTTCTTTCTGCCCTGGGGCAAAAACCTCAGGTTACTCAAAATGTGCATTGCTTGGAAGTGCTAGAGGGTTACGAGCCATAGGGCAACCCTTAGCCAGTGGCAGATAAAAGCTAGTGCATCCCTAAGGCAGATAATCCAGAAGTTCATTCTACAGGGCTCTTCAACATTTTCTATGGGAGTTGAGCCCCAGGTGATCAGAGTGATGACAATGTACTTTGTATTGAAATTTCCCAGTTTTCAGCTCAGTATCATTTTCCCAAATAAGCTATTTGCATGCAGGCTCTTGGGTGAGGCTCTGCTTCCTAGGGGAACCTAGTCCAAAATAACACAATATAATGCAAAACAAAGCAAAAACCTAAGATCTATATCTATATAAGATCTATATCTCCCTTCTAATATGACTTGCTGCCTCATATCATAGTTATTTAGGTATAGTTCTATCTCTCCTAAGAAACAAGTTTGCTTTTCAAAATTGGAGCAAATATGGTCAGCCCTTCTTTTTTGGCAAGGTCTTTGCCAGAGTCTGAGAATATAATTTTGGAAGAGAAGATGCCACTCCAAGAATCTGAAGTCCAGTGTTGATCCTCGATATTGGCTATTTCGCTATAGAGTCATAGCAAATTGTTAATTTCTTTCTTTGTTTTTTTTTTTAAATCCAAATGGTGTTTCTTAAATTCACATAGAATTCCTTTGGTTAAGAATGGTTAAACCTACGTTAGTCAAAAATCTATGTAACCTTTTACAGAAAAAAATCTGGGTGCTCTGGGAATCAAACAGGAAGCCAAGAGATACAGCATATCAGAGAAGATGTTCTCTAGGAGATTTTCTGAGTGAGATTTAATAAGAGCTGAAAGGCCTAAGTTGACAGAAAAGAGAAAGACATTACATGGACAGAGAATGGGGAGAGAGAGAGAAAGAGAGCAACAGAGAGCACAGGCTGGGGCCTTCCAGAGCATGAATAGATAAATATGGACACAGCAGCTTTTACCTGTAGAAATTAACATCCTATGAAGGGTCAGTAGGTGTTCCACCACACAAAATTTGGGGATTAAATAAATTGGAGAAATTTGCAGATTACTTCTAGAATTCAGAGGTTCAGAGAACACATTGGATTAATGATTCCTGAAAACTATTGCTGTCTATAAAAAATAAAATATCCCCCCCAAGAAAAAAACAAGTTTGTGGAACTGAGCTTTTTCCAGACTGTGTTTGTGAAATCTTTTGCCCCTCGGACACTGGTCAGTCA
>CM052811.1:89462252-89490303 GCA_028533885.1 Nasua narica | reverse complement strand
CTTGTTGGTATTTGTCTAAAATATTAAATAACTTAGTGCTCTTTGACAAATATATTGAATTTTATTGTCATGACTGATTTTTTGGGAGAAAAATAAAAGTGGGAGAAATTGGTATTGGGGAGGGAAACTAGTATTCAGTGACAGAATTGGCCTCTAATCTGGCAGAAAAACAACATCGTTAAAATTTGAGAAGGCAAAAAAAAAATTTGAGAAGGCATTTTAGGTCTTATAATAATCAGCAACCAAAAGAAGGACAAGGTCTAAAAATAGGGATGGATAATTAACAATCTAAAAATAGACTTGGCTAGCCATATGGAAGTCATTACAGTCTAGAGGTTAAAGGGGCTGAGGAGAATAAAAAACAAATCAAATATTATTGCATATTAAACACCACCTATAAACATAGTCTGTAAATGCTTAACAGAGTTCAGCTCCATCTAAGATAATTTGGTACAAGAAAAATATAAAAGCACAAATAATCATTTCTTAATTGATCAAAGAGTACTTCTTGGGAAGGTGCTTTGGGCTCCAATCCAAAATGCTCCTTTTGGTTTAAGATATGATGCTATTGATAGGACGGGGATTCTTTCTTTCACAGGGGGGAAATATAGTGATTTTTGGATCATTAGTTATATTTAAAATAGTAATATTTCCAATATAAACAGCACTGCCCTTTGAACAAATTATTGTGCAAAAAATAGACTGTCAACAGAGATAAAACTTGTTCATGGATCTAGTAATGCTAAAGGGCTCTAAATTTTTTTTTTTGGATTTATTGATTAAAGCTGTCAGTGTATGATTTCCTCAGTTTTGTTGTTATTTTGGGAAAATGCAGGAACTGTTACCACAGGGGAATTACTATCAGGGCTGTAGAGTTTCTAGGCCTTTTGTATCTTTTTTTGTTTTTAACCTCCTATACTTCTTGTTAATACCATTGCCTGATAATTTTGAAATCCTGGTTTAAAAAAAAGTGAATAGGTGAAGAAGTGATTGGAAGTAGACTAATATGGAAAGCAGCATTCTCAAGTGGAAAGAAGACAGGTGTGCTTTGTGAGGCTGAGATACTCTGCCATGGGTCATGTACACAATCTTGGCCAAGAGATTGATCTTTCTGAGCCTCATGTGTCTTTTCTGCAGAAAGGCATAATGGTTTCTTGGTATTTATGTTGAGTAATGGAAGTATCTTATGAAGAAAAATATATAATAGTTTAAGAACACAGGGTCTGAGTACATAACAATGGCTTAATAGATGATGGTAGTTAGTAATAATGTTGTTGTCCATCACTTTAACCTAGTCATGGTTGACAAACCCTTAGGATGCTGATAAGACTGAGATTGCAAAGTTCACCAAAACAGCCTTCAGGCTTTATAGATATGGAAAATAATGTTCTTTCTAATTTACAGCCTTGCCACTTAAATTTCAGAAATTTTTCTTGATTCTCCCTACTGGTTTTAAATGTTTTGCTTTCTTAAATGAGGCCATTCAATCAAGATCATTTTTTTTCATTATTCTAATATCAGAGTACCCTCTATGCCCACATAATAATTCTCATCTATGTATTTTTATTTTCTATCTTCATCTGCATATAATTGCTTCTGGTTTATACATAAAGACTAAAGAATTATAAAATTAGATATATGAATCAAGTCTTCATAAATATTTTGCTCATTTATTAAGTATTTTTTTTCCTAACCAGCTTACTTATTTTGTTACTGTTGTCCATAGGATCTTTCCATTAGATTTCTTAAATGGTTGCTATTTGTGAATGTGGAAGTATTGATTTCCATAAAATGACCCTACCTTACTTACTCAATTACCTTTTCAGTTGAATCTTTAAATTTCAGATGTTAGTTAGGCACATCATCTGAAAATGATGATGATTTTTGTTTTCAATTTTATGCTGCTAATTTTTCTCTTTTCTAATTATATTGGCACTACCTCCAGTAGAATGTTAAACATTAGTGGTGCTAATGGACATCATTGTATTTTTCCTGACATTTCTGGGAGTGTCTGTAGTGATTCCCTGTACTAAAGTACGATGAAGTCTTCTGGATAGTGATAATACATACATATATATATATATGTATATATATATATATATGGCATAAAACACCTTTTTATTTTTTTCCCAAATATGTTTTATTTTTTCAGTATTACAAGATTCATTGTTCATGTACCACACCCAGTGCTCCATGCAATACGTGCCCCCCTCCATACCCACCACCAGGCTCGCCCAACCACCCACCCCTCCCCTCCAAAACCCTCAGTTTGTTGCTCAGAGTCCACAGTCTCTCCTGGTTCAAGTGATAATATATTTTATAAGGTTAGGAAAATGTCTACCTGTTGCTGTTTTGTTAAGTGTGTTTATGCAAAGAGATTTTGGATTTTGGTAAATTTTTAGTGTTTCCTCGTTTTTAGAACTATTAATATGGATGATGAATTATAAGTTTATTAAAGTGAATGAGTTTTAAAAATCTGAACTTGGTATATAACCATATTTATTCACTCACAGTATTTGACTGTTGAAAGATGTGTACTAAGTCATTTTGGATGCCATTTTTATTAAGTTGTAACAGTCCTTTTTTTTTTAAAAAAAAAACAAAGTTTGAATATTTTGTTAGCAGAAACACTATAGCTTACCATATAAAATATATGTAGCTTAATAAAATTGATTATTGCTCTTTTGTTTTTTCTTTTTGTGTTATTTGTTATAATCAGTAATATATTTATGAAATTCAAAAAATTTAAAATTAAAGATATGTAGTAACAGTCTCACTCCCTCTTTTACACCCATCTTTTCAGCTCTCACCCTCCACTTTCCCATGGGTAACCGCTGCTCTTAATTTTTGTATATCTTTCTAAAGCATATATGCATGTACAGATAAATATGCCTGAGGGTCCTTATTCTCCCTTCCCCTGTACACAACAGATAGAATACTGTACATATCATCTGAACTTTGAATTTTCATTAACAATATATCTTAAAGATCACTCCATCTCAATAGGTAGAAAATCTTCTCATTCTTTTTTATGGTGGCATATTTTTCCATGTTATATGGTATAATTTTTACCATTTCCCTATTTGTGGGCATTTAGGATGCTTCTAATATTTCTCAATTACAATGTTGAAACGAATAGTTGCCAAAAAAAACATCTACATTGATAAAACCGACAAGCTTTTTTGTTTTCTACTTTGCAAAAGGAATTGTAAATTGATGCAGTCCCTATAGAGAGACATTTGGCAGTAGTTATCAAAATTACAAATGTTTGTTCTCCTTAACCCAGCAAATCCACTTCTGGGAAGAGATTCTCCTTCCTGCCTAGGTTTCAGTAGTGCTTGATTTAAAAATTGGGAAGAAATTCCTGATTTAGAAAGTCTTTTATTCTATTTACAAGGTACTTTGTCCTGAAGACTTTAAAGAAGAGGATAAGTGTCTATTAGGAGATCTGTGTAGTAATCTACCAGCCTTGAAGAACCCTTCAAGCATCATATTTTGAGTTTTTTACTCATGCACTCTCATCAGGAACAGATTTCTGTCTTAGACCAAATCATTTAGACCTATAAACTTTGCAGTTTGAAGTGCTTTCTCTCAATTCACACTCAGATTATTCCCATTATACTTCTCCCTTCCACCACTCCACTCTTGGCTTGACTTTGCTTTTTTTTTCCCCCCTCAGCAGAAAAGGTCATTCCTTTGGCGGAAAATTATCTGGCCTTCTTTTATTGATTTCTTCTACTCCCTTCCCAAATGATCCTTGGTGCTTTGAAAGCTGAATAGATATTCTCTTTTTGGAGAGTCCATTTTTTAGATTTTAATGTAGCTTATATTCATAATAATTTTGTCATATTGCACATAATCAAATAGAATAGGTTTTGTTATGAAAAACTGCTGTTACCCCTCCAATAAACTCTTCTCCTAATTTTATTCTCCAGAGGCAGTCTCTTTTAATATTTCTGTTCAAGTGTTCCTGGTTATGTCCATAATTTTTTTAAAAGATTTTATTTATTTATTTGACAGAGAGGAGAGAGATCACAAGCAGGCAGAGAGGCAGGCAGAGAGAGAGGGGGAAGCAGGCTCCCCACTGAGCAGAGAGCCCGGTATAGGGCTCGATCCCAGGACCCCGAGATCATGACCTGAGCCAAAGGCAGAGGCTTTAACCCACTGAGCCACCCAGGAGCCCCATGTCCATAATTTTAAATAATGTATTCATACCACTAATTCCTAAATTATTAACTTTGGTTTCTTTATTTTCTTATATGAAAGACAAGGGTATAGCTCCTATGTATCTCGCCAGGTCTCTCTACCCCAATTCTTTTTTATTTTGATTGATATTTAATCCTTATTTCATTAAATAACTTCTTATATCTTTATATGCTTATGCCTTTTTCTTTTTTTTTTTTATGAAGACAAAGCATACATTTATTTTTTTCCCCAAATATGTTTATTTTATTTTTTCAGTGTTACAAGATTGATTGTTCATGCGCCACACCCAGTGCTCCATGCAATATGTGCCCTTCTCGATACCCACCACCAGGCTTTCTCTTCTTCCATCATTACGAATATTTCTTTCATTATATCCATGTAGGATATACTACATTTTGTATTTGCCCTTTCTGCCACCATTTACCATCACTTCTATTTCTTATCTCCTCAGAAACAG
The DNA here is from genome assembly GCA_028533885.1 of Nasua narica. NCBI lineage: Eukaryota > Metazoa > Chordata > Mammalia > Carnivora > Procyonidae > Nasua > Nasua narica. The sequence goes on along the minus strand of CM052811.1, from coordinate 89,485,640 downwards.
TTGTTAAGTTTGTTAACATTTATATTCTATTCTGTAACTACAGTCAAATCTTCTCTGCTTTTTATGTAAGTTGAGTCTCACAGGTGAAATCTAATAGCACATGATTATAATGTAATTCTTGTTCATTGTAGAGCCAAGTAATGAGTTATAATTACAGTTCTTCTCCACTAGTCCAAGGTCTTAAACTTATGTGGAATTGCTATTTGAAGAATGTTTCTAGTGCCAAGAGATAATACATTCCCACTTTTTATGCTAAGTTGGGCGCTCCAAACTGCTACCTCATGAAAAAATTTGTGTGCCTTCATATTTGGATCAATACTTTCTAGCTTTTTGTCCTCTAGTTATTGCTTGTCTTTGTTTTCTCCTTGAGAGAATTACACTCCTAATCACCCAACCTCTTTGGAAACTGAAATTAAAATCTGTTTTTGTGGAGCATACCCCCTATGATATTACTGAAGCCATTTGTCTTGGTACAAAGTATCTCCATGGTTGGTAGCATAAATATATATATTGATTATGATTAACACTAGATACCTCACCTTGGACCTATCACTAGTTTTTCAGAATTTACATTTTCTTAGGTAGTTACTGTATAACAGTGCTCTTGAGTAATTTTGTTTTTTCACCTCTTGTACTACCTATTCTTTCTTACACTGTAATACTTAAACAGTTAAAAGTTTCCTAACGATCATAATTTAAATTAGTTGATAATATAGCTCTAAATGAGATGTACATCTTTGATTATTCTGTAGTCATCTTGATTCTATGTACAGGGAAATGGACCACTAGAAGTATATTAACAGAAATCTTTGGTTCAAGCATTTCCAATGAATTTTCTGGGTCAGTCACAGATACCTCCACCCCTGCCATCTAATCTTATCTATGTCTGAGAGACTTCTCCTTATTTTCAAAGCCTTTTTTCAAATTTAATTCCCTCTATGGAATTTCTCTGATAACTCAGCACTGATTATGTCTCCTTTTCCCATGCCTTCCTCTAGCTCTCCTTAAGATCAATTCTTAACTTTTAACAGAAGTCTTTGCATTGCACTCACCTCTGTGTGTTATGTCCCACACTAGATACATCTTCCTTGAGAGAAGGGGTATCTATATTTTATAACCCCTCAGTGAATCCACAATTGTAGGAACTCCGGAAATATGTTGACTGCAAGACTGAATGAGATGAAATTAGTCATTCTCACTCTTGCCTATTTCAGGAGCATGGACCTACCTTATTTGGAGAAAGGATTGCACAAATATATGGAGCTATTCTAAGGCGAAGTTTGGCATTATTTTTTTCATGAGCAGATGAGTGACTAAGCACATAGCGTTCAGGATGCATCTGAAAAAAGAAATACATGGAGCTGTAGCCTGATTGAACTTACCCATTTTCAGTGGAACAAGATGTAGGATGTCTCATTTTTGCCTGAGGGAAATTAAGACAAATGAAAGGGCTGACTAAAAAAAAAAAAAGTCAAAATATATTTTATAGCCATGTATAAATTCAAACATGAAAGCATTCTGTCATTCATATTACAGATTGAAAAGTCCTCCTGGCCTGGCATTAGAGAAGAAATTGTATGTCTTAATTATCTTATGGGCCTTATTAAAATTGCAAGCTTGTTCCTCTCTGGTAGGTGTACTGAGAACCACTTTTCACAACTCAATAAATAATAATGGCATAATCATCGAGAGGTGGGCACTTAGAAGTTTCAGGAGAAAATATCCCATGGGAGGGGCTATTTATACATGGGAATAGGAATTTTCCCTCCCCTTCTCACATGGCATGGCTCTATGAGCAGATAGCATTTCATATCTTTTAGGGAGCTTGGGAAGTTAAAATGTTGGCATTGCAATTATATATTTGCAATAATGAAAATAGGAACAGGAATACCTGTAATGATTTTATAAACTTCCAAGTTGTACTGGAATTGAAGGGAATGCTAAGGTGATTTAATAAGCATCCTGATGGTATATAGGAATGAGTAAACAGCTCCATCATAGTCTAAGTTTCAGATTAGCACAGATTGAATAGTAGCATATCAGATGAGGGTCATCCAGACCCATGGCTTTATTTTGTAGATATGGTAGTGAAGGATTGAGAAAATGAAGTGGATCCTGGTACTATGTTATCATCCAGTCTACAATTTATACTTGTGAAAAGTAGACTTTATGTACCAGATTTTCTCTGATCTTGAATAACAGAAGGATTTTATGAGTAGATAATTCAGTAAATATTTTTCTATTCTCAGTATCTATGTAAAACAAGTAACTAGTTTTGCCCTTTTTTTTTAAATCTCAGGGATGGTAAGAATAAAATGGCAACATTAGACAATTTTCAGTATCTCTTAGAAGCTGGTACAAAATCAGGAGCCTTTAACCTGGCAACCAAAGGCCCTCATCCCCAAAAGGGTTTATGGATAGGATTCAGGGGATCTGTGGATTGGGAGGGGGAAGCATTATATCATATTCTCGGTAAGTTCTATTAAAAATCAAGTATTCCTTTTAGTAATGAATGTGAACAGCAGATCACAATACAAGCATATGGATTATTTACATATTGTATGAGAGTTGTTACAGTATTTGAAAATCTTCTATGTGTTCCTCACTACTTTGAAATACAGCAGCTAGCAGGCTCATTTCATAATCACACAATTCATTAACAAAAAACTTTTACTACATCACAAATACTTTTGAAATTGCATTCATAGAACTGATTTCCTTTGTGTTCCTATTTTGTCTTAGGCTTTTAAGGACATTATTTTTAGAAGAGACCATGGATTTTACCAGATTACCAAAGGCTAGTGGTACAAAAAGGGTTGTAAGCACCTATATTAAATAGTACTTCCAAATGTTTGATTTTGTTTAGAAGTTAATTTTATTTCTTTCCATCTGTGTAGTTTTGGAACTAGTTTTAAGAATGTTTCCTTCTTTTAAAAAAAGAATGTTTTCTTCTTAATTCAAGCTACTGTCCTCACTAACATTGATTTTCCATGGTAGTCCCCATTAGAAAGAGATGAAGCTTGAGTTTCTTGCAGGAATTTTTATTGCCACTTCTCAAATGATTAGAATATTGTATTCTCCATCGGAGAGATCATTATTTTTAAAGAATAAATGTAATATCTTATCAAAATGGACTCTGATATGGGATTTCAAAGCTTCCAAAGCTTTCATACTTGAGTTATTCCCATGCTTCATCAATTATTGAAACAAGATCTGATTAAGCAAAGTGATCAAGCAATACTACTCTGGAGGAAATCGTGCAAAGACATACACATTTTTCACTTTATTCCTAAATATATTTAAGTAATATTAAATTAAGTAGTTGTTAGTGAATCAGGCATAACTTACCTATATGCAGCGAAGCTCCTTAAAACTTTGTTATTTAGACATAAAATATTTCTTCTCTTAATTTAAAACAATGGATGAGACTGAGGAATTGTTTGCTAAAAGGAATTAAGTTTTAATAATAGCAAATAATATCTAGAATGTTATGAATTAAACATGTAAAATGACTTAATAATCTCTCAAATACCGATTCTGCATTAGGTAGAATTTATAACAACTTGCGTAGCTTTATCTATACCTTTCTAGAGATCAAATGTTGGGGCTGGGAAAAAGGGGCCAGATGGCACCAGCCAAACTGAAATGTGCAAATCAAGCAACACTTAGTACACTATTCACTTTTTACTCCCATTGTGAATGCAGGTTGGAGGGTTCTTAATAAATTTTTTCTTGAGGCAGTCCTCTGGAAAGGCAAGGTGTAGCTGTCAGGTCTCCGGTCCTTTTCATTTCAGTTTATAAATAACCTCCAAGTGCTTTTTCTCATCTTTAGTCACTGCTGATCTTTTAAATATGTGGTAGCCATGACACAGTAGTGGCAAAATGATCACACATCATTACATAGTGCACATGTGATTATTTATGCCTTCTCAGCCACAGTGCAAGTTACAAGCAATTATTTTTCATCTCCTTGATGTAATTACCCTGTAATCTATAGGGACATGTAATTGCATGGACGGCTTCTGCACTGAATTACGCAGCTCTCAGGGACTACATGAGACCCTGGGAGCCTTTTACCAGCTAGCAGCTGGGCGGTCTCTTTGTGTAAACCTGGTGGCCTAAATATAAGGGCTATGCTGGAGGGAGATTTGCAACCCAGATGTGATGTGGGGCCACCAAGTAAACTGCCTAAGGGCTAGAGAGCCTGTGTGTTTGATATCCAACCTCATAAAATGGCCTCTTGATTTTCCATCCTCAGATTATGAAATGTCTGTGGGAGAAAAGGAAGCTCCTATGAAAGCATATATTTTCTTGGTCAAAAATTTCTTTGGGATTCAGAGATCTTTTATTCACCATTGTTAGACTCCATATACTGAATAAATGTGTGATGCCTTAAAATTTGCCCGGCTTTATAGTAATACATGTGCTCAAAGACCATGACATGATTTTAGCATGATAAAATACAAAGTAAGTATTATATGTATTATCCAAGAGCCAGAGGCAATAAAAGCTCTTTCTTTCCTTTACTTTCCTTTTCTTTCTTTCACAAGGCACAAATGTACAATCACATTAATAACCTGATGATGTGGTTGGTAATTTACTACTATTTCTAGTGTGCACATCTAGAAAGGAACAATTTTTAGTCATTTAGCTATTTATTTATCAGGGTGGCTTTCAGACAGTTTCTGAGAGGCCAGAGTTTGTCCAAGTGGGAGTCAGGGAAATTCCCAAAGGGGCCATTTTAGAGCTTGGATGATCTGATCCTCTGGCAAGAAAGCAAGAATTATATGGGTGAGAATCATTTATTCTTTGTCTCATTGGCTGATTCCCTCCTGGGAAAGCTGAGGTTTCCATTGGCTTCACCACTTAATGATATATCCAGGTCTATCTGTAATGCGTGCAAATAAATGCATGTTGCATGTTTCTTTTGGGTACCCATGTTTTGCTTCATGCCAGAATTCTTAGAAAGTCAAATGAATTTGTTTAGAATAAGGGGGCCTTCAACTAGGTAAAAGATCTGCGGGAGAAGTCTAGGAAATTAGAACTAAAGCAATGATAATCAGATTGAATCCTGTGAGCAAAAAGGAAAATTCCTTGATTGATTAGCCTTTATGGAAACTTTCAAGTTAGGTGTTGTTATATAATTCATTACTACATCCTCCAAATGGATGTGAATTCTGGAGCTATTTTTTAGGTTCTAAAGAATTTTAAAATAGCCTTGCCCAAGATAAAGCTGTTTTGAAAATTTGTCTTGAATGGATCTCCACTGCCCCTAGCTTAATTGAGATAAATTGACATAGAATATTGTGTAAGGTGAAGGTGTACAATGTGATGATTTGAAACATGTATATATTGCTAAATGATTACCATAATAAGGTTAGTTAACACATAATTATCATTTGTTTTTGTTGTGGTGTTGATAACATTTAGTGTCTAATCTCTTAGCAACTTTAAAGTACACAATATAGTACTGTTAATTATAGTCACCTTGTTGTATATTAGAGCCCTAGAACTTAGGCATCATCAGAGTGGAATTTTATCCCCTCTGACCAACATCTATACATTTCTCCCACCCCCAGCCTTTCGCAATCACTGATCTATTCTCTCTTTCTATCATTTTGGCTTTTTGAAGTTCCATATATAAGTAAGATCATGCAGTGTTTGTCTTTCCCTACTGGACTTATTTCACTTAGCATAATGCCCTCAAAGTTCACCCGTGTTTTTGCAAATACCAGGATTTCCTTCTTTTTTATTGAAGAATAATTATCTCTCAATGAAACAAGATGGGATGGGGAAGGAGACAAACCATAAGAGACTCCTAAACTCACGAAACAAACTAAGGGTTGCTGGGAGGTGGAGGGGGGTAGGGATATGGACATTGGGGAGGGTATGTGCTATGGCAAATGCTGTGAAATGTGTAAGCCTGATGATTCACAGACATGTACCCTGGGGTAAATAATACATTATATGTTAATAAAAAAATTTAAAAAAATATATCTCATCTACTACATTATATCTATTGTATGAGTCTTTATTCAGCAAATGGGGTGGGGATTTTTTTCAGTGTTATTCATATTTTTCTAATATATTAATAAATATTTTTCTAATCTGTTTATTTGCTTTATACTATACTTTTATGATTTATTTCTTTGGGAATGAACAAAGATAGGTAGATATATACATAGATGGATAGACCTATAAATAGAGTGAAATTCCTTTATTGGTTTTCATTTTTGAACATTTATAGGGGCAACTCTTCTAAACTGTCTACCTCAAGAAATTCTCTGAAATAACTGAAGATTTAATGTATATCCTAGTGTTGAGATACATTGATGGTTATTGTTAGACACCACAAATAGTTCTGAACCTGCTATTGGGATTCATTACTTTATAAACCTTTAATTTTTTAATGTAATGCTTTCCTTAACCCTTGAGCTGTGTGTTAATAAGTCATGTATTTTGATGATTGCAAGCTGGATTTGTTTCTCTTCAGACTGTCATCCTTCATCATAGTGGAACCACTTGTGGAATACAGGCCATAGTTATATTTTTCACCTGTTGGAATGTCATACTGTCTCCCTCTGACCCAAATGCTAAGTTCTCCTTTGGTTGTTAGGGATTTTTGACTTGGTGAAATACTTTGAGATTTCAGATGTTTTGTTTAATCACCACCAAATTCAGGAACCTTCAGTGAAATAAGGGAGGGATTCAGATGAATCTGCTTGTGGTTCTGTGTGGTATATAAAGGTCAGTGTTCAAAGGGTAGCCCCCTACCAAGGGGAATGCATGTATTCTCTAATTAGAAGAGGTACTATACAGTGGCTAACTGAACATAAAAATTAAAAAAAAAAGAAGAGGCAAACTCTCTCTATGTGAATACCATTAAGGAGTGAGTTACATAGAAGTTATTATTTTTTCCCTAAAAATCATACTATTTAGTAACTATATCACTATTGTTATTTGTGGAATTTATTGGAGTTTTCAACAGAAAAAGGTATTTTAAGTATTTGCCTGTGATCTGATGCCAAAAATTATGACCTCACAGCTCTTATTTTTTTCCCAAATATGTTTATTTTTTCACTGTTAGAAGATTGTTCATGCACCACACCCAGTGCTTCATGCAATACGTGTCCTTCTCCATACCCACCACCAGGCTCGCCCAACCCCCCACCCTCTCCCCTCCAAACCCCTCAGTTTGTTGCTCAGAGTCCACAGTCTCTCATGGTTCATCGCCCCCTCTGATTTCCCCCCATTCACCCTTCCCTTCCTTCTCACAATGCCCTCCATGATTTTCTTTATGCTCCACACGTAAGTGAGACCATAAGATAATTGACTCTCTCCACTTGACTTATTTCACTCCACATAATCTCTTCTAGTCCCGTCCATGTTGATAAAAAAGTTGGATAGTCATGCTTTCTGATGGAGGCATAATATTCCATTGTATAGATGTACCCCATCTTCCTTATCCACTCATCTGTTGAAGGGTATTTTGGTTCTTTCCACAGTTTGGCGATTGTGGCCATAGCGGCTAGGAACATAGGGGTACATGTGGCCCTTCTTTGTACTGCATCTGCTTCTTTGGGGTAAATACCGAGTAGTGCAATTGCAGGGTCATAGGGTAGCTCTATTTTTAATTTCTTGAGGAATCTCCACAATAACTCACAGCTCTTATAATAAGAAAATGATTTGGTTGCCCACCACAAGCTCATTCGTAATTTTATGAAACCCTTTCAATGATAGGAACTGGAGTTCAATATGGATTATATCTTCTTTCTAAATTTGTGAGGTTTTCTCCCCTTTTGCTCCTAGAGTTGGACTTAACATTGCTTTCTAAGAAGCCTTAATTCATGCCTATAATTTATTTAAATTAGCCCAAACCAAAGTATTATTAAAGAAAAGTTGAAGGAATCCCAAACAGTAAACAAAATACAGGACAAGTCTTGATTAAGCTGCCTAGTGGGAGAGAATATGGCCTTATGAGAGAACTTATGGTCTGGGGCTCTTTTGCCCATTATGAGAGCTACTAACCACCTATGACTATTGAGTTTCTGAGATGTGGTGAATCCAAACTGAGATGTGTTTCAAGTGCCAAATACACATTTATTTTGAAGACAGTATAAATAAAAGAATGTAAACTATCTCATTAATAATTTGTAAAATATTATTTGTTAGAATGTTAGTATTTTGGAGCAGGGAGTCTGCTTCCCCCTCTCTCTCTGCCTGCCTCTCTGCTTACTTGTGATCTCTCTTTCTCTGTCAAATAAATAAAATCTTAAAAAAAATGATAGTATTTTGGACATTGACTAAATAAAGGATAATTTTAGGAAGAATTTCACCTGTTACTACTTTTTTATAATGTGGCTACTAGAAATTCTTAAATCACATGTCATGCATACTATATTGGACAGTGCTCATATAAAGATTAAATAAATGAGCTTTATTAAAAGTCCTTGATTCTCTTGCCAGCGCATTTTGGCTCTGGATGAGACATATAATCATAAAAGTCCTCAATTTCTTCATCTGTGAAATGGGATAATAACACTTCCCACTTACTGACGTCATAGGGAAGTAGCTATAAGGATTAATGACCCAGAGCTTGTAAAATGCTGAGTTCTTTGGATCTTCTAGAGTGAAACTAACTTTTTAAACAGATTTCCCTGGGGACTGGATTATATGAATAAACAAATAGAATGCATGGGAAAACACCCACACACTCACATAGCTTCAGCCCATTTTTTCCATTTGGTGGATTTATAGCGGCTACAAACAGCAGGAGAAGAAAAAAGTCATGTGCTAAAAAAAAATGCCATAATGCACTGCTGTCAGGCTTGACTAAGCTTTGTGTGGCCTAAGTATTTATACTCTAAAAATGTCCATACTAGGCTAGTAGTTGTTGAAGCTGTGGGGATATGGGGCATGCGATTCATTATATATTTTATTTCTTTTTGTGTATTCGAAATGTTCATAGTAAAATGTTTTAAATAATGACCATTATTCCCTATATTATCCCCTTTTTAATTTTTTCATTTCCTTCATACTTTATATGAAATAGTTGTGTGTGGATGGTCTCCTTCACAATAAATTTCACACATGTACCTATTCTGCCAAATAAATATTTTTGCTCTGAGTTCAAAGTTAGGTCAAGCCTTTCTTATTCCTCATGACTTTGGAGCAAAAGGATCCCAAAACAAGCATGAGCAAATGATCCAGGATAAGTAAATAAAAAATTTATCCTACTTCCTGCTCCCTAGCCATTTAATGTTTTAATAGTTAATGATTTAATTCTCTTAATGTCTCTTTCTCTCAATGGAATCCAAAGCTTTTATCCCCCACTCCCAATCTCAAAATTGGTGATGTGGATATGAGGCATGCTTGTTTTTAAGCACCAAGGAGCTTTATGTTGCCAAGATGGACCCAGGTTCTTCCTGAAACACAGGAAGCATGAGTATTTTCATCCTCTGAAGAAGCAGCCTCCTGACCTGCTGGAGCCAGTGCAGTCATGCTGAGTGGTCTACGTTTTCCTGTTCCTTTGCTTTGTACAACAGGGAAGTCTTGTTTGATGTCTAAATATGAGGATGCTGTAACACTGGCATGCCAAAGTTTAAATTTATATCCGCAATTGTCACATCCTTTATTGAGTGCTACACACTTACCATTGTAATAGGCTTTTTTGGGGAATAAATCGATGTCAGCAATTATATTTATGGATCCATTTCAGGTATATAGCTGAAATATCCTTCAAAGAATGACCGCATCAGTCAAGGGCTGAAGGAGGATATTTGTGTGTGTGTGTGTGTGTGTGTGTGTAAGAGGCTCTGTGTGTATGTGTGTGTGTGTGTGTGTGTGCGTGTGTGTAAGAAAGGATGTGTATTTGATATGGTGATAATAGCTTGAAATAATATATATATAGTTAGGTGGCAATAATCATAAACCCTAGCCTAGAGTTCTAAGAAAACTCGAGTCAAACTCAATTGTCAGTGTTGTTATCTATATTGTCTTTCAGTAAGCAAGTAACAGTTGCTCCCTTTTTACAAATGAAAACTCTATAAAGTGAAGAGAAGTTAAATAACTTGATTGAGCCATGCAGGTTATTGAGGGTAGGAGTAGGTGAAGAAAACTGAATTTGCCTTAGTGAGAAAGTCTTAGTCATTTAGGGAGATTAAGGAGAGTAGTAATTTTAATTGGAGTAATTTTAATTTAATAGCTACTATTCTCCAATACTATTGGAGAATAGTAGCTATTGATTGAACCCATCCTTTGCCTAACTTATTGAATGAATGGGAGTCTCAGAGAAATTAAAATGCAACAATTGCTTCACCAAATGGAGAAAACTCTGGGATATCAGCAGTCCCTCACAGGTGCCTTGGAGCTGTGGTAACCTGGAGGCCTAAGATATGAGCAGGAACACTTGAAGGACCAACCATGGGTATCAACCTGGTTGTTCTGCCTGGTGTAGCAACATGAAGGAGAGCTGAGTCTCACTTTTATAGTGAGTCTTGCTTCTCTCACTTTTATACTGAGAGAAGAAGCTGAGAGAAGATAGAGGTGCAGGCTGGGTTTTTGGGAGTAGGACCCAGGAAGAATTAGTGAGGGTAGGTGAGACAGGGCGGGGGGCTGGGGAGCCACTGTCAGGTCATCATAACAAGGGTTCTCTATGGGCAGTGGGGCTTGGTTCCACTAGGACTTCCTGAGAAACACAATGCTTTCCAAAATCGTCCATTTGAAAGATAGGAAGCTGGAGCACTTATACAACTGGCTCCTGTCTCCATGAGTGGAGCGTTTCCTCCAGGGACTGTGCATGTTCATGGGAGTTGGCATAGTGACATCTCTGGGGCAGAGAACTAAAAGATGCCTGCTGGCATGCTTGAGGTGGGACCATGTAGGATGCGGTAGAACTGAACTCACTTGGAAGTCTCCCTTGCAAATTTACTTGCCATTGGTGTGAGCCAAGGGGCAGAATTATGAGACTCTAGAGGTATTTGCTATAGAAGGTGGCAGATCCTGCTATTCTTCAGGTTGATAAAATCACGAAAAGCCAAAAAGACATAGAGAAGAGAGTTTAAAAATCCTCAGTGATATAAAATACCAAGGTTGATTTTTAGAAACTTAAGGAACTCTGTGATGTCAGAGAACAGAATGAGAAGTAGTGAGAAAAGTTGGAGGTAGGAAGCAAAAGACAATTCATCGAGAACCAAGAAACATTCTATGGTGTTTAGGTTTTATCTTTCTAGAGCAGAGAGTCTAGATGAATAGTGTCCAAAGTAGAGTTTCTAAATTATGTATTTTTTATTTTAAAAAGGAAAGAAATTGAACTTGATAATTATTTAATATATGGCTGGATTACAGAACCTAAATTCAGTCTGGTTAACATAAAATCAGGTGCCACACATGATCTGGGAGGAAACTTGTGGAAAGGATGAGAGCGTCACAGAGCAGTGTAGTAGTCAGTGACATCCTCTGTTTGTTCTCGTAGTCTGTTGCAATACATGGTTAGTTAAATGCACCTGGTTGGGTATAATCATGGATTTAATTATTGGATTTTCATTGAACTTCTCCAAATAAAAAGGACAAGTGCATTAAAAAGAATTCCTTAAAGAAACTATCACCTTCAAGATAATACCAGTTAAGCGATAATAAAACAGCAATACCAGAGCATTGACTTCTATCCTACTCTCAGAATGATTGCTTCATACCTTGTCATGAGATCATAAATAATGAAATAAGTATGACAAGAAGTAGACCTGCCAAAAAATAGAAATAATCAAGGAGGCTATTTGAAGTATGGACTTAAATCTACTATTACTAAAAATATAGCTCATGCCATACCTTAAGTGGACATGGTTTCTTTAGCTGTTCATAGTATGAAATCATTTTAAGTAGCAAGCTAATTGGAAATAGCATATTATTTTATATTTCTTTTCATATTTCTACTTCTTGACTTTGTTTTACCATACATATAATGTATTAGTACAATAATATATGTATATGATTTATAAGCAAATGCATATACATATATATATACACATACATACACATTTTTTTGTAAATATGCATGTGTTGTTGATACTTGTTAAAATTTGTTATTCTCTCTCATTATCAGCCTCTGAGACAAGAACTGGGGCAGGTAGTTTGTGTGGCAGCTGATTTCAGGAAGAACATATTAGAGAGCAAGGAAGTGAAACAAGGAAGAGAGAAATGCCAATAAATGGTACGGGCAAGGTGGACATCTAATGCTCGGTCCTGTTGGGAACCATCTAAATAACCATGTAAATGTGTCCCAAAACAGCTCACTGAGATCTAGAACTATTGGGATACTTCTCACTGATTCATTTCCCTCATTTGTTGAAGTTTATCCATGGAGGTATTTAAACGCTGGCTTTTCCAAGCTGCTTCTAAATGTGGCTATGTAAAATCTCTCTATCCAAGGATAGAGGGACATGGGGACAGCCCTCATGGAGCGAGCAGAGGCCACAATGCCTGTGACAGGAAGTTGTGTCAACATGCTGGTACTAGCTTTCAAGTTTTAGGGGAAAAGAGAGTTTTCCACCACACCACCAAATGGTATGAGGCATGGCATCAATAGCATCAGTTATAATCTCCTATCAAAAATATTTGAAGATCTACATTCCTGGTGAAGGGTATACTGTAGAAGAGACATACGACAGATTGAAGTATTTAGAATTGGTGTTAGAAAGGTCTCTTGGGGGAAAAAAGATCTCTTGGACAGCAGTGTGATGACAGGTGTTCTGGAGAAAAAGAAGATAGGTAGAGCTGTTAGGAAGATGTTATGATAATCCAAATGAACAGTGGGATGGATCAGAGGGGCAAAACCTAGAGTTATGTAAAGGTTGAAATAGGAAAGGTCTTGGTGGCAGAGGGGCAAAACCTAGAGTTATGTAAAGGTTGAAATAGGAAAGGTCTTGGTGGCTGATTTGATGTTGGAGGTTGAAAGAAGGAACCATGGGATGATCCTCTGATTTTGACTTGGGTTGCTTGGTTGATAGTGGCAAAGAAGAATAGAAGGGACAGGTGGTGGGTCTGCATAATGGGCTCAGTTGGAATAGTTTCACTGTGATATGTCAGAGGGCTATCTAGGAAGAGATTGCTAGATAGAGAGGCTTGGAATTCAATAGAGAACTCCTACATTTTATTTATTTGTTTGTTTGTTTAAATGTTTATATATTTTTAATTTAAATTTTACTTAGTTAGCATAGAGTGCAGTATTGGTTTCCGGAGTAGAATTCAGTGATTTATCATTTAAATATGACACCCAGTGCTCATCACAAAAAGTGCCCTCCTTAATACCTTTCACCTATATTTTATTTTATTATTATTTTTTACTATGTTCAGTTAGCCACCGTATAGTACATCATTAGTTTTGATATAGTGTTCAATGATTCATTAGTTATGTATAACACCCAGTACTCATCCCAACACGTGCCCTCCTTAATACCCATCACCCAGCTACTGCCCACCCCCCACCAAAACACTCAGTCTGTTTCCTAGGGTCCAGAGTCTCTCATGGTTTGTCTTTCTTGCCAAATTCTCCCATTTCAGATTTCCCTCCCTTCCCATATGGTCTTCTGTGCTATTGCTTATGTTCCATATATGAGTGAAACCATATGATAATCATACAGTTTATCCATATGATTAGCATTATCCCCTCCAGTTCCATCCAGTAGATGCAAATGATGGATATTCATCCTTTCTGATGGCTGAGTAATATTCCATTGTATGGCAATGGAATGGATGTGTATATGTATCACATCTTCTTTATCCATTCATCTGTTGAAAGGCATCTTGGCTCCTTTCACAGTTTGGGTATTATGGACACTGCTGCTATGAACATTGGGGTGTATGTGCCCCTACTTTTCACTACATCTGTATCTTTGGGATAAATACTTAGTGGTGCAATTGCTGGGTCACAGGTTAGCTCCATTTTTAACATCCTGAGGAACCTCCATACTATTTTCCAGAGTGTCTGTACCAGCTTGCATTCCCACCAACACTGTAAGAGAGTTCCCCCTCTCTCCACATCCTTGCTAACATTTGTTGTTTCCTGTTTTGTTAATTTTTGCCATTCTAATTGGTGTAAGGTGGTATCTCATTATGGTTTTGATGTGAATTTCCCTGATGGCTAGTGATATTGAGTATTTTTTTCATGTGTCTGTAAGCCATTCGTCTGTCTTTAGAGAAGTGTCTATTCATGTCTTCTGCTCATTGTTTGGGTAATTGTTTTTTTGAGTGTTGAGTTTGAGAAGTTCTTTATAGATCTTGGATATCACCCTTTATCTGTAATGTCATTTGCAAATATCTTCTCTCATTCTGTGGGCTGCTTCTTAGTTTTGTTGACTGTTTCCTTTGCTGTGTAGAAGCTTTTTATCTCCTGTAGGTCACAAAAGTTCATTTTTGCTTTTGTTTCACTTGCCTTTGGAGACGAGTCTTGAAAGAAGTTACTGTGACTGATACAAAGTCAATGTATAGAAATCAGTTGCTTTTCTAGACACTAACAATGTAACTATAGAAAGAGAAATTAAGGCATTGATTCCATTCACAATAGCAACAAAAACCATAAGATACCTCAGAATAAACCTAACCAAAGAGGTAAAGGATCTATATTCTAGAAACTACAGATCACTTATGAAATAAATTGAGGAAGATACAAAAAGATGGAAAAGCATTCCATGTTCATGGATTGGAAGAATAAGCATTGTTAAAATGTCTGTCCTCCCCAGAACATTTCACACTTTCAGTGCTATTCCTATTAAAATATCATTGGCATTTTTCAAAGTGCTGGAACAAACAATCCTAGAATTTGTATGGGACCAGAAAAGATCCCAAATCGCCAAGGGAATAATGAAAAAGAAAAACAAACCTGGGGGCATCACGTTGCCTAACTTGAAGCTATATTATAAAGCTGTTATCACCAAGACAGCATGATATGAGCACAGAAACAGACACATAGACCAATGGAACAGAATAGAGTCTCCAGAAATGGACCTTCAGCTCTATGGTCAACTAATCTTTGACAAATCAGGAAAAAAATATCTAATGGAAAAAAGAGAGTCTTTTCAATAAGTGGTGCTGGGAAAATTGGACAGCTACATATAGAAGGATGAAACTGGACCATTCCCTTACAGCATACACAAAGATAAACTCAAAATGATTAAAATACCTTAATACAATACAGGAATCCATGAAATCCTAGAGGAGAACATAGGCAGTAACGTCTTCGACATCACCTACATTTTAAAAATGAAGGATTTGGGTTTCTGTGACTTTTAAGTTCCTTTTCAAGTCTAATAATCTTTGATCCTTACTCCGCATTACCATTGCCTTTCATAATAGTTTCAGTCATCCAAGAGTTAGGCCTAGAGAAAGCACCAATTAAGATGATTACTATTGTTTCTCAAATGAAAATATTTCAGCATACTCACAGGGTGTTTCAACCTGCTGAATTGAAAAATAACAGTTTTAGCTACAGCACATCAAAGAGAAAGGCATTTTCTTCCAAATATTGGAGACTGACACAAATGAAAAGTATTTTACTCTTATTCTTAAGTTTTGTTAATGAATCTATAAATAAATGATTTAATTCTTTGTTACCCTTGATAGTACTATATTGCAGTATAAACCCTTCAAAAACTTAAATATGTACAAAAATCAAGTGGAGATCTTACTGGAATTCAGGTTCTAATTCAGTGGGTCTGGGGTGTGTCCTTATATTTTTCATTTTTAACAAGCTCCCAGATGATGCTAATGCTCCTGGTTCTTAGGTTTACAGCGTATAAGAAAGACAAAATGAGACATCCATGCAGTGAGATTTTGTTTGAATAAAAGCCCAATTGCCTGGTTTTGGGCAGTGCATTTTCCTGAATCCATTTTTTCTTGCTGTGAAATGAGGCAATCATCACCAGCTGCCATTGACCTTACTGAGTAAATCATTGCACCATGTGCACCTGGAAGATCAGAGAGAAATTCACAGGAAATGATGAGAAAGTGGATATATGAATGTATGCAATAGAGTGATAAAATAAAAGTTGGGAATTAGAGAAAAAGTAGAAACAGATGGGTGATGCATTGACGAAAATGAGCAAAACATGGAACTTTTTATTTATTTAATTTTGGAAAATACTTATGAGGGTCTTTTATCTTGTGAGTTGAAGGGGAAAAGAGAAAAGATGGACGAATTGAGGAGCAAAAGAATGGCAACTGCCCAAGAAAGCCAATCCCGCATATGCTATCTGTTGATTTAATGAAGGCAGTTTTAGCAAACATTAATGTATATAAGATTCAACTGCCCTGTTTGTTAAAATGCAGATTCCTCAACCTTATCTTTAGAGATTTTATATACAGTCCACTGGGATGGGTCAAGGTTTGTGCATTTTAAATAAGCACCTTAAATATGTGTTATTTGGAACCATACTTTGAGAAGAGTTGCTAAGACCCCAGGAGAAAGGGAAGACATTGTAGAATATTTGGAAGCCAAGATGATGTAGTAGATCAATGAAAAAAAAAAAAAAAACCAACCACTTCAGGAAGTATAAGTTTAAAAGTACTTCTGGAAAAGGATCTAGGTACCATTATTGGATTTAACCCAAAAGGCATTCTTGCAGAAATTTGGGGCAGTGTCTCTCAAATTTAATGTCTACACAGATCACTTAGTTTGCTAAAATTGAGATTCTGACTCAGAAAGTCTATGATGGGTCCTGTGAATCTGCTATTTTCACAAGCTCCCAGGTGATGCTGATGCTCCTAGCTTTTGGACTATACTGTGAGTAGCAAGGATTTAGTGGATGGGATCAAAGAAAACTATTAGGTCTGGGCATTTAAAGTTTACTTGGAGAAAATAAAGTAATGCTGTCTGGAATTTGCATTCATAACAGACAATGATTTGCAATATTTGTTTATCAGTTTACCATGGAATTGTTGCTAAGAATGACAAGAGACAGGACTAAAGAGTGTTAAAGTTAGTTAAAGTTAGTGCAGATGGTTATGAAGTATAGCATGGTAATGTGTGTAGCCAAGGCTGGACAAGGGGAGGTGTGGCAGAGTAATTCCTGGCAACTGAGCAGAGTTATTGTCAAGATAGTAGACAGACATAGCCTCCATACCTTCTTTTCTGGCAATCCCTGTTTGTGGGTTAGCTGCCCAGATCAATAAAATGTGATTATATCGGGTTAGGGGTGATGTAATCTTCAATGTCTACTAGCTGATAAGGAGAGGAAGAGGGCCTCAGAGGTCTATGGAGTCAGAGAGCTAGCAGTTAATTAAGCACGACATTCCTGATAGAACCAATGGAACCCTCATTCAATTTCTTGCTGAGGAAAGGAGAAGCCAGGGAAAGAGTTAATTTTCTCTATGAAAGTGTCTTATGAGAAGGCAGGCAAAGAAATGAAACCAAGATCAATCAGTTTTCTTTCTTGATTGCTTGGTCCTTTGTGAGATGCTAACCAAGTAAGTACCCTGAGGTGACGTGGTGGGGGAGGGTAGAAGGGTGAGAGCCATTGAGAAAGATAATCAATAAACAGAACTGAAGAAAAAAAAAACAAGAAAACAGGGAAATAAAGTCAACCCTAAAGAATTAAAGTACCTTGATTGTGGTGATGGTATCATTGGTATATGCATATGTAATCAAATTTATACATTAAGTGCAGTTTTGTATCTCAAGTATACATGAACAAAGCTGTAAACAAATAAAAAAAAGAAAGAACCAAAGAGAAAATGGGAGTTATGCTGTCCAAGTGATTCATGGATCCACAAAGATGGCAAATAATAAGGAAATGCCCTTCAGTTAGCTACATGCTGGAATACAATTGAGAAAAGGTGAGAAGTCAGTTTTGATCACGAAGTTCATTGAGGTGATACAGGCTTTCAGTTATGGAATGAATAAGTCATGAGAAGAAAAGGCACAGAATAGGGAATATAGTCAATGATATTGTAATGTACGGAGAAGTTAAATCACCATGTAATACACTTGAAATTAATATGTGTGTCAGCTATACTCCAAAAAAAATTTTAAGTTCATTAAGATTGTCAAAGTAGAAATAAAGAATTTAGAACAGGAACAGAATTCACCATTTATATCCAAATAAACACAGCAAAATATTTCATACAAAGTATGAGAAATCAGTGTGGGGCTTGCTCCTTAACATATTTGAATTAAAAGTTGAAGATGCCCCCTTATTAAGGAAAGTAAGCATCCCATTATGTCCTTTGTCAGAGTGTAAGAATGCTTTGCTGGTTATGTGGTGGGTTTCTTTCAAATCCTTGTTCTGTGCTCAGGAATATGCTTATGCAAAAATATAAATAGCTGAAGTTCCTCAAGCAAATTGCTCCCTTCCAAATGTGCACATTAGTGTAAAAGTATTTTCTCATGCATTTATGGTGAAATCTTCCTGAAAGCTCTACAGATAGTGGATGCCCAAAAACAAATGCTATGAATTGGCTCCTCACTGATAATACTAGACAAGAACTTTACCATCAACATTTCAATATAATACATATAGCAGGTTATTTTTAAAAAAAACATACAGTAAACATAAACACATATATATTTTTAATTCCATTTATTTATTATTATGTTATAATACACCATACAGTACACCATTAGTTTTGATGTAGTGTTCCATGATTCATTGTTTAGGTATAACATCCAGTGCTCCATGCAATCCATGCCCTCCTTAATACCATCACCAGGTTCACCCATCCCCGCCCACCCCCCAGAACTCTCCAGTTGTTTCCCAGAGTCCATAGTCTCTCGTGGTTCGTCTCCCACTCCAATTTCTCCCCCTTCATTTTTCCCTTTTCCTAATGTCCTCCATGCTATTCCTTATGTTTCACAAATAAGTGAAACTATATGATAATTGACTTTCACTGTTTGACTTATTTCACTTAGTACAATCTCCTCCAGTCCTATCCAAACTGATGGAAAAGTTGGGTATTTGTCTTTTTGATGGCTGAGTAATATTCCGTCGTGTATATAAACCACATCTTCTTTATCCATTCATCTGTTGAGGGGCATCTCAGCTCTTTCCACATTTTGGCTATTGTGGATGTTGCAGCTATGCACATTGGGGTGCATATGGCTCTTTTTTTGACTACATCTATATCTTTGTGGTAAATACTCAGTAGTGCAATTCCTGGGTCATAGGGTAGCTCTGTTTTTAATTTTTTGAGGAATCTCCATACTGTTTTCCGAAGTGGCTGCACCAATTTGCATTCCCACCAACAGTGGAAGAGGATTCCCCTTTCTCTATAACTTCTTCAACATTTATTGTTTCTTGCCTTGTTGATTTTTGCCATTCTAACTAGTGTAAGGGGGTGGTATCACAGTGTGGTTTTGATTTGAATTTCCGTGATGGCTAATGATAATAAACACTTTTTCATGTGTCTGTTAGCTATTTCTATGTCTTCTTTGGAGAAGTGTCTGCTCATGTCTCTTGCCCATTTCTTGAATTGATTATCTGTTTTTTGGGTGTTGAGTTTGAGAAGTTCTTTATAGATCTTGGATATCAGCCCTTTGTAGTGTCATTTGCAAATATCTTCTATTCTATGGGTTGACTCTAACATTTGGGATTTAATAAAGATAAAAAGCTTCTGCACAGCAAAAGAAACAGTCAACAAAAAAATATTTTTAAGTAGTGATAATTTTTAATGCTATCTTTCTAAGCAAAATTTGAATATACTTTTTGTCTACATTTCAAAAGATAATTATTTCTATGTCTTATAACAATAAATTCTTATTGTTTTGAAAATATAATTTCTTTTCACTTTGACAGTTATCATTACTTTCTTCTACTAATAATAAGTGTCACGTATTTTAATCTGATACTTGCAGAAAGTTGTTTTTTTTAATTAGAACAATGATGGGGAAAGTTTGAGATATTTATTTATTTGTGTGCGTGTGTACATGTGCATTTTTTTTCCTGTGGAACCATGAAATATATTCAAATGATCCCAAGGTTGGCATGTTTGAAAAAACTGTTTGAACCTTTCATAAAGTTTATTTGAATTACTCTTGTGGAAAATCACCTCAGATTAGTACGTTTTTTTCAAAATGTGCAATATATCTGAGTTTTAAATATCTTTTAATTTTATCCTCCTAATTTCTCATTTTGGTCCATTAGAAGTCAGTGTTGATGTGAAATTAATAGTGTGCACACTCTAACAAATTAAGAGGAAACTGTTATCTGTTTTATCATTCTTAACTTAAATGAATTTATTAAATACATTTTCATGGGTATTTCTATGCCAAGTACATTACAAAAAGTTAATCATTCACATCCTGATTGGATCCTATAATCAGTTGATAGAGATGTGTTCTGTAGCACAGAAATAATGAGTCTGTAAACAATTCTGCCTTAAACATTGGATCTAAGCAGTGTTTACCACTACTTCTTGGGGCCTTTGGTCCACTGATTTCATTCATTAAACATTGGCAGTTTCCTTGAATCAGCACTGTTCTAGGCCCTTGCATATGAAGCAGTCCTGTCATGAATTCTTATTTTAATGGGTTCGGTATAAATAAATAGACTTAAGTACCTTAGGTGCTATAGTAAGTTATCTATAAAATGCTTGGGAAAGCCCAAGAAATAGAATTACGTCTGGCAGAATCCTTTCTCAAAGAGTGTGTCATTTGAGCAGAGACTTGAAGGGTAAATAGGGAATTTGTCAGACAGAAAGGGGAAAAACTACCCATGCAAAGCCATGGCAGTGTAATACCACATCACCTGTCAGGGTTTGGAGGGAAGCCAGTGTGGATGCTGCCCAAAGATTTGGGGGGGAAGGTAATGAAAGCTAAAGCATGATAAAGATATGATAAGACATGATAAAGAGGGCTGCCGTTATAGAAGACATTATGTACCAGGTATATGAATGAGAGTTTTGCATTACAAACAACAGAATTCAAAATAAATGTCATGGAAACCCAGGAAGAAAACTTTAAAAAAAAGTTGGGAATGGGAAGACATGATAAACAATGCTGAGATACTAAGTAAAGTGAGGACTGAAATCCAGTGGTCTTACTAGTTACTAAAACTCTATTACCAGAGTAAGAGAATCTCTGTAAGATGGTGATTTGCAAAGTGTGGTCCACAAACAAATAACATCAAATCATCTAGAAGCTTGTTAGAAATGCAGAATCTCAAACCTGACTCAGAATTATTGAATCTAGAACTCAGGGATGGGATCCTCAATCCGAATGTTAGAATCTCAGTCCAGGGGATTCTGTGTAAGAGAAAATTTGAGAATCACTGTTGGGGTGTGACTAACAAAGAAGGATTTTTGTGGATTGGGGATTCATAGAAGTAAAGGCAGAAAAAGTAGATTGCCCCAGGGGCACCTGGGTGGCTCAGTGGGTTAAAGCCTCTGCCTTTGGCTCAGATCATGATCTCAGGGTCCTGGGATCGAGCCCCGCATCGGGCTCTCTACTCAGCAGGGAGCCTGCTTCCCCCTCTCCCTCTGCCTGCCTCTCTGCCTACTTGTGATCTCTCTCTCTGTCAAATAAATAAATAAAATCTTAAAAAAAAAAAAAAAGTAGATTGCCCTTCTGAGAAGTTTTACCAAAAAAAAAATAGTTTGGGGGAGGAGGTAGGGTTATGGAAGCATAACAACCCATCATATCTTTCACCTATTGATAGCTTTTAAATTTTCCAAATAGTGCGTTTTTTATTCAACAGTGTTACATTTTAATTTTGTTTAAATTTTTAAAAGATTTTATTTATTCATTTGAAGGAAAGAGAGACAGAGCACAAGCAGGATGAGAGGCCGAGGGAGAGGGAGACGCAGACTCCCCCGTGATCATGACCTGAGCCGAAGGCAGACGCTTAGCCGTCTGAGCCTCCCAGATGCCCTGGACTATTTCCTTTTAAACACTGTCTCTTCCCTTCCTCATTGTGAAAAGCCACTTCTTTTTATCATATTTTAGGTTCTTATATATACTACATGTTGGTTAATGCAGCAGACACTTGCACTATGACCTCTGAGCTGAGGCACCATAGTATTACCTCCTGTTAAATTTATATGATCAGTTAAATACTCAGGTTGCTTTCAAATCACTTCTTTCAAGCGAGGTAATTCAATTTTTATATGATATGAACATCAGTGTAGATATAAATTATAAATATAAATATATAAAATAGTTACATAAATGTAATATTTTAATCATAAATATATTCAAACTCAATTTCTGGCTAAGGATAGAGATCAACTGTAGGTCAATGATTCTCAAAGCGCCAGGCCCCATCCTACTTTGGGGAACCTGGTCCTCTGTGTTCTGTATTAGCCCTGCAGGTGATTTTGTTACATACCAAAGTTTGAGAACCCATCCCTCTTTGCTTTCAGATTTTAATTTATTTTTTATTCTTATAGACACCTGGATAGAGCTGGAGTGATGAGGCCAGAACTTAAATTACTTTAGGTCCAGACACCCTCACACAGAGACACCCATATTTGTAAAGAAGGATGGTTCTTGGACTAACTGATCCAGAGAGGGTATCATTGCTTATGTCCCCATGGCAGTGGCTACCCTGAGTAATTCTAATGGTTGCTCCAATTGAAATAATTAACAGTCATGATCAAATCAACATTTTGGAGCAACTGGCTTGCAGTTGTTTCTTATGATTAAGTGTTGGAAGATAGGTACAATTTGGATATGGTTCTGTATTTTAAAAATCTGTGAAATTAAAATTGCCTTAAAGGTAGGATTTGGATTATATTCTTATTACCATTCCAGTGAGTAGTGCAGTGCTTATCTTTTAATGGGTGTTCATTAAACCTATGTTTACCATGAATGGGTGCAAGTATTTTCTGTAAAAAGTATGTATACTATATTTGATTTAAAGTTACATATTTTATTTTTTTAGTTTCTTTCAAAATTCTCTTTAGTTTCCTTCAAAAATTAACTGTAGGGAGGAAGCTGACTGCTGTGGAAAGACATTAGATTTTCACATTGGCTAACGGCTCTGGATATTTCTCAGTTGTATATCTTTTAGCAAAAGAAACAACAAATTATGTTTTTTCCTTGAATACTTTTATTTTTTATTTTTTTAATCTTAAAACTTTGTTTTACTTTTTTCCTCCTAAAACCAAATGGCATTATACAAAAAAAAATAACTAAGTGGAATGAATATTTATTCACTTAGCAAACAAACATTTTTTTTCTTTACCAGATAATAATTTAATATTTTCTTCCATTCTATGAGTTATCTTTTTTTTATTAACATATAATGTATTATTTGCCCCAGGGTACATGTCTGTGAATCATCAGGTTTATACATTTCACAGCATTTGCCATAGCACATACCCTCCCCAATGTCCATATCCCTAACCCCTCACCTCCCAGCAACCCTTAGTTTGTTTCGTGAGTTTAGGAGTCTCTTATGGTTT
>CM052811.1:89292236-89461752 GCA_028533885.1 Nasua narica | reverse complement strand
GGTTAGATTTTATTTCTTTTATTTCTCCCGAAAGGTATTCTTTGATCTCTTCCATGCTTTTTTCGAGCCCGGCTAGCACCTTGATAACTGTCATTTTGAACTCTATTTCCGACATATTACTGATGTCTGTATTAACTAGGTCTCTAGCCATCAGTACTGTCTCTTGTTCTTTTTTTTTGTGGTGAGTTTTTCCGCCTTGTCATTTTATCGAGCTAAGAATAGATGAGTGAGAGAGAAAAGTACTCTGGAGTTCTACAGTTCTCACTGATTGATGAACTTGGGCTTGGCTGGATATTCTCACTGACCTTCTGGGGAGGGGCCTTTACAACTTGGTTCTCAGATGTCTTTGCCTGTGGCAGAATTGCCCCACCCTTGCCCAGGGAGGGGCCAAGCAATTCACTCAGGTTCGCTCTCAGGAGTCTTTGTTCCCTTAGCGCTTTCCGTACCGCCCTGGAAGCCAGGAATGCAAATGGTGGCTCCCAGTCTCCGGCCAGAGGAGCTGAGCGCTGGAGTTCCTGAGCGCTGGAGTCCCTGCTCCTCAACGCACCGTCAAAGGAAAGCAGTCAATCACTCCCATCTCCCGGGTCCTCGCACAAGCTCCGAGCTCAGCCACCGGTGGCGGCACGCCTCTATCTTTGGCGCAGGGCCCCGTCTGGAGTCTCCAGACCTAGCAGATTTCTGCTGCTCACTCCCGCACTGCTCTTCCCGGAGGAGGAAGGAGGGGGT
Organism: Nasua narica; assembly: GCA_028533885.1. NCBI lineage: Eukaryota > Metazoa > Chordata > Mammalia > Carnivora > Procyonidae > Nasua > Nasua narica. The sequence goes on along the minus strand of CM052811.1, from coordinate 89,461,026 downwards.
CTCTCCGGAATGCCTTATGTGGTCCCCGCTTGAAGGGCCGCGGCCAAGGTCTAGGGTAAGCCCCAGTTGAAAAAACACTGCGCGGCTCTTTCTCTGCCGTCGGCTTCTCTGCCCCGATATCTGGGAGCTCCGCCGCACTCAGACACCCCCGGTCTCTTTGTAACCCGCGGGTCCTGAAACCACTTTGTTTCTGCAAGGGCTGAACCTCCGGCTTAGCCTCTGGAGGGATGTCCCTCAGAGGAGCAGACTCTAAAAGTTCGGATTTTGTGCTCCGCGGCTCTGCGGCTGCAGGGAGCCGGCCCCTCCCCCTGCGGTCTCTCTTCCCGTCGCTTTGGAATCACTTTTCCAAACATCCTACCTTTCGGAAAGTGGTTGATTTTCTGCTCTTAGGATTGCTCTTCTTCCTCTCTTCTCTCTCCTGTTGAGTATGCTGGCTTTTAGAATGATTTAATAACTATCTAGATGAACTTCTGGGATCCGACTCTATCTCAACCTCCTACTTCTCCACCATCTTTCCTTGAATACTTTTAAACCAAATATATTTTAAAGGAAAATTAATCCATCTGTTTCTGATTTCTTTTTTTTTAAGATTTTTATTTATTTATTTGATAGAGATCACAAGTAGGTAGAGAGGCAAGCAGAGAAAGAGAGAGAGGGAAGCAGGCTCTCTGCTCAGCAGGGATCATGACCTGAGCCGAAGGCAGAGGCTTTAACCCACTGAGCCACCCAGGCATCCCTGTTTCTGATTTCTTTACACTACGCTAATGGCCATGTTAAAGGACTGTTTAATGGCCGTAAAATTCTTTGAGAATTTAAGAGAAAGCTAAAAAAGGTCTTTGAACCAAAGATTGATAATAAATAAATCATAGATATTCAGATTGGTAGTTTACTTGGAAACCAAGATGTTGTTAACCTTTAAACATGGGGCAGAGACATGAGGAAGGAATTGGGAAAGCCACTTTATACAGCTGCCTGAGAACGCCTGAGCATTGTTTTGTCTTTGCACAAGGTATGGACAGTAGATATTTTAACACAGAATTCTGCCCAGTCACAGCATTAAGTTTATTTCTTATCTTTAGTTTTTAAAGAAAGCATTTCTTCCTTTTCTCCATCTTTTTAAAACATTTATTTTAATTTCAGTAACCCCACGTTTTTTGGACGAATTCCACAATAGGATCTTCCAGGCAGTCACGCCCAGCCACACAGATACCTCCTAAACTTCCTATCCTAAAACCTGACCCACCACCAGGAGACAGACATAAAAGGGTTGAGTCAGATATTAGTAAGTACCCGAAAAAGGAAATCTAACCCGCTGAGCCACCCAGGTGCCCCTCGAAAAAGGAAATCTAAAGGCTGTATGTTCACATCATTACTGAGGAAGAAGATGAAAAACAAAACAAAAGTTATGTTTCGGAAGTACTAGATTTCCAAGTCTTTGCCCATTAAATTTCTCATTCGAACAGGTACAATAATTACCAGTGATATGTGGTTCAACTAGTAGAGTGATTCAGTGGGAGTTGAAAAAATGTTCTAGTACCTGGCTTATGATCACATACGGTTACATCTGGCAAATAGTATAACCACAGTAAAATCAAAGATAATCACACGACTATATCAAATTGAAAATCCAGCAGCATACCTTTATCAACAGAGCAGTTTTAAGTCTCTTCCGTCTTTGTAGATATTAGAGATATATGCCTTGATTACAGTGATGTGCTGAAAAGCATTAAATTAATGCATTAGGGATGTGTACAACCCACTCAAGATCAATCATTTTATCTTTTCTGCATCACAAAATCAAAGTTTTACCCATATTGACAAATACTTCATAGATAACTGGTAAGTTTTTTAAACTGGCAGTTTTCTATGTGTTGTAATCAATTTATAGATAATACCTCAGACATTTGCATTTTCCATATTATACTCATGAAATTCCTGATATATACTGTAATGGTTTTTTGGCAAATGGGAGTATATTTTTACTTGTTAGATTGAAGTCCTTAGTTGGAGACCCAAGAGAACTGTCAACTTCCCACGCTTATTGCGTATCTATGACATGTGAATAGTTCAGTATGCAGTATAGTCATTTCCCTATCCTAAAGGTCACCTTGGAAATAAAACTATTTAGTTGAAAAAAGCCATTGAAAATACACATAATTCTCTTATAATGCTAGGAAAACACTAAACAGCAAAAGGATATGGCCCACATAATAGAGTAAATGTCATGAGGTCAGTATTTAAAATACTCACTATTCCTGATGTATTATACTTCCAGGAAGTGTTTGGTGGACTGATACATTTCACTTTATGTTTTTTTTTTTTAAAGTAAAAATGAAACTCATTTTTTTTTAAATAAAAAGTTCCCAGTGATGTGAATTGAGTCCAAGAGGGAGAAAGTTATGGGTAGAGCTTTAGGCTCTGCTTTTTAGAAGTTGTGACGTTTGTATGAAGACAGAGCCAATTACTCCACAATCTAGTTCCCCCTGTAGAAGCATATTCATCCTTTGGCAGCTAGTCAAAATCAAACTTCAAATATTTAAACAACCCTGATACTATAATCCTTTGCTGCCATTAGTAAACACAGGTGTATAGAGTTATCTCGTAGTAATGATAGGCCTTTTGGTAACAAGAATAAACTAAGTATATTAAAAGGTGATGTTTTGGATAAAACATGCATTTGTCCTGAAGTGAATCAGTCACAGGAATAAAATATAGGGCATATAGTTAGTGGTATTGCAATGGTATTGTATGGTGACAGACGGTAGCTGCACTTATGGTGAGCACAGCATGACATAAACTCATTGAATCACTGTGTTGCACACCTAAAACTAATGTAACGTTGTGTGTCCGCTATACTTTAACCAAAAAATTAATCAAAACCTCCAGTCTGGTATGTTTTCAAGCTGCACATCTCTGACAATCATTTATTTTTTAGAGCATGTCTTGCATTTTCTTTTATAGGACAGCAGGTTTCATGATCATAGAGGACTTGCTCTCTCCCTTCCTAGGTTTCTAATTCAGTTCTAAGTATAAATTAAGGTCTTATTAAGGTCTGCTCACTTCGAATTAACTTATAAGAGTGGAATATTTATAACACTGCAATAGTAGAATAATGAGGCTTAGTTTTCCATGTCACTTCTTAATTCGTATCATCATTTCAAGTTGTCAGTTTAGGAGTATACAAATTTAAAGAATGCTGCCTTTGCTTCAAACAGTCTTAAGTTCCTTTTATGAAGTCATGTTTTGTCTCAGATACGACCACTTTATCAGCCTGAACTATAGTGCAAATCATCCTCTAGAAGGGAGATGTGACCTTTGGAAAATAGGTGATTGGGTGAAAAGTCTGGTGCTTAATGTATGTGATCAAATAGGGTAATCGTGTTTTTCTTTTAAAAAGAAGTAAATGCCTGTATGTTCTTCAGTGGCTCACAAACTAAGATACTTGGCAATTTAATTCAGATTGATTAGGAACTCAATCAATATTTGAGCTAAAATATTTGGCTTTTACCCTGAATAAACTGGAAGGAAATGAATAAATAGGTTCAAGTAATATTGATTGAGCACCTATTATATGACAGGCACACTTCTCCATGTTAAGTAATAGTTCTGAAAAAAAACTGCCCTTGTAGTGTTTCTATCCTAGAAAGAGAGAAAGGAAAAAAAGATGAATGAGGTAAATAAATAAGATTAGGAGTGACGTAGGAGAAAAATTAAGTAGGAGGGGGAGAATAGGGCATGTTGGAGGCGGGTTGTAATTTTTAAACAATGTGGTCAAAGAATTTTTCACTTTTTTTCACCTTGAAAAGATGCTACTCGAGTGGGAGCGTGACGGAAGTGAGGGAGGGAGCCATGTAGATATCTGGGGGATAAGCATTCCGTGTAGGAGCAAGTGGCAAATGGAATTATTGGCAGAGCTCCTACTGGCTGGGCAGAGTGAATGAATGTGGGAATAGGTGAGGAGTGAGGAGATCATGGAGGATCTTGTGAGTCAGTAAAAAAAACTTTTACTTTGAGTGAATCAGGAAACCATTGGAAGATTTTGTTTTTTTAAATATATTTTTTTAAAGATTTTATTTATTCATTTAACAGAGTGAGAACACAGGCAGAGAGGCAGGCAGAGGCAGAGAAAGGAGCAGGCTCCCTGCAGAGCAAGGAGCCCGATGCGGGACTCGATCCCAAGATGTCGGGATCATGACCCGAGCCAAAGGCAGCCGCTCAACCAACTGAGCCACCCAGGCGTCCCGATTTTGTTTTTTTTAGAGAGAGAGAGTGAGAGCAAGTGAGACGAAATGGGGAAGTTGGGGCAGAGGGAGAGGAAGAGAATCTTAGGCAGGCTCCACACCCAGTATAAAGTCAATGTGGGGCCTGATCTCATGACCCTGGGATTATGCACTGAGCTGAAATCAAGTCAGATGCGTCACTAACTGAGCCACCCAGGTGCCCCACCATTGAACGATTTTTAATAGTCAACTGCCTTGATATCATGTATTTCTTATATTTTTTTGTTATTTACTTATGTTTTGTTAGTCACTATACAGGACCTCATTAGTTTTTGTTGTGGTGTTCCAAGATTCACTATTTTCATATAACCCCCAGTGCCCCATGCAATATGTGCCCTCCTTAATACCTACCACCAGGGGGCACCTGGGTAGCTCAGTGGGTTAAAGCCTCTGCCTTTGGCTTGGGTCATGATCTCAGGGTCCTAGGATCAAGCCCCACATCGGGCTTTCTGCTCTGCAGGGAGCCTGCTTCCCCCCCCCCCCCCACCGCCTGCCTCTCTGCCTACTTGAAATCTCTCTGTCAAATAAATAAATAAAATTAAAAAAAAAATACCCACCACCAGGCTCACCCATCCCCCCACCCCTCTCCCCTCTAAAACCCTCAGTTTGTTTCTTGGAGTCCACAGTCTCAGTCTCCCCCTCCGATTTCCCCCCCTTCACTTTTCTCTTCCTTCTTCTAATGTCCTCCATGTTATTCCTTATATTCCACAAGTAAGTAAAACCATATGATAATTGACTTTCTCTGCTTGACTTATTTCACTCAGCATAATCTCCTCCAGTCCCATCCATGTTGATGCAAAAGTTGGGTATTCATCCTTTCTGATGGCTGAGTAATATTCTACTGTATATATAGACCACATCTTCCTTATCCATTGGTCTGTTGAAGGGCATCTCAGCTCTTTCCATAGTTTGGCTGTTGTGGACATTGCTGCTATGAACATTGGGTACATATGGCCTTTCTTTTCACTACATCTGTATCTTTGGGGTAAATACCCAGTAGTGCAATTGCAAGGTCATAGGGTAGCTCTATTTTTAGTTTTTTGAGGAATCTCCACAGTTTTCCCAAGTGGCTGTACCAACTTGCATTCCCACCAACAGTATAGGAGGGTTTCCCTGTCTCCACATCCTCTCCAACATTTGTTTCTTGCCTTGTAAATTTTTGCTATGCTAACTGATGTAAGGTAGTATCTCAATGTGGTTTTGACTTGAATTTCCCTGTTGGCTAATGGTGAGGAACATTTTTTCATGTGTCTGTTAGGCATTTGTATGTTTTCATTGGGGAAGTGTCTGTTCATGTCTAATGCCCATTTTTCAACTTGATTATCTGTTTTTTGGGTGTTGAGTTTGATGAGTTCTTTATAGATCTTGGATATCAGCCCTTTGAGTGTATTGTCATTTGTGATTATCTTCTCCCATTCCATGGGTTGCCTCTTTGTTTTGTTGACTGTTTTCTTTGCTGTGCAGAAGCTTTTATCTTGATGAAGTCATAAAAGTTCATTTTTGCTGTTGTTTCACTTGCCTTTGGAGATGTGTCTTGAAAGAAGTTGCTGTGGCTGATGCCAAAGAGGTTACTGCCTATATTCTCCTCTAGGATTTTGATGGATTCCTGTCTCACATTGAGGTCTTTCATTCATTTTGAGTTTATCTGTTTATTTGAGAGGGAGAGAGTACAGGGAGTGGAGCAGAAGGAGACTCTCTGCTGACTGAGGAGTCTACTGTGGGGCTCAATTCCAGGACCCTGAGATCATGACCCAAGCTGAAAACAAAAGTCAAGGGCTTAACTGACTGAGCCACCCAGGCACCCCTCGTATATATTTTAAAAGGATCATTCTGGGGCGCCTGGGTGGCTCAGTGGTTTAGGCCTCTGCCTTCAGCTCAGGTCATGATCTCGGGGTCCTGGGATCGAGCCCCACATTGGGCTATTCTCAGCGGGGAGCCTGCTTCCCCCTCTCTCTCTGCCTGCCTCTCTGCCTACTTGTGATTGCTCTCTCTCTGTCAAATAAATAAATAAAATCTAAAAAAAAAATGATCATTCTGGCTGCTATGTTGAGAATAGATTAGAGGCAGATAAGGGCAAAAGAAGTGGGACCAGTTAGGAGGTTATTATAGTAATTCTGGTAGTGATGATGGTAGGTTAGACTAGTGAGAAGTACTGGTCAGGATCCCAACAGGAAATAGGTGGCAACCTTTAATTTTGGTAATTCAGAAAGAATTTTGTTTGTTTCACAAAGGGGGTTAATTATAAAGTGTGGATAGCATATAGGGGAACCGAAAGAGCTAGCGTAGTAACCTAGGGTGAGTAACTCTTACTGTGCATAGGCCAAAAAGGATAAGGGAAGAAAAGAGTACCAGAACTAGACAAGAGAAATTCGTGTAGAGAAAGGCCTCCTGAAAGGAGTAGAGACATGGCCATCTCGGGCTGACCTCACAGGGTGTGCCAGAGCAATAGACATTATGACCTCACTTTCTTCCATCCATCCAATCTCCTGTCAAATTTCTACTTTGGCTAAACCCAGTTAGGGGCCAGAGGGCAAGGGAACCATTGATATCCTTATAAGGTCAGCCTCTTGGGCCAGAAAGCAGATGAAAATAGATCTGGAGAGACAAATAGAAATTATTTACCACCGTCTACTCTTGTCCTCAACTTTTTCTCTTTTCTTTCTTCTGTGTGAAAAGTTTGTAGTCTTCAACCTAAGGAATGCATAAAAATCCCATAAGAGAACCACATCACACAAAAAAAAACAAAACCAAAAACCTACATCATTGTGGATGTTGTCTATGCAGTAATCCTCCTACCAACCATCTATAATAATAAGCAACATCTGTATTATTCATATCAGGTGGTAGGGAAAGAGAAGAGAGAAAAAAATTAAATGACATAGAACATAGCTACTATAGGCTTTGCTTCTGTACTTGATCATGAGCCAAAACTGGTAATCACAATTGTCTCCCACAGATCATTGCACACTTTCCCTTTTCCTTGGCTAGCACCATATAGACAGTGATTTTTGTTTGTTTGTTTTTGTTTTTAACCTCATGGGATGACACAAAACTTCATTCAGGCAAGAGCTGAGCCCTTGATGGTCTCATCTTTTTTGAGTTGCATTTCTACTGGTTAAAGACTTTTGGTCAAAGAAATACTAATAGGTGCCCCACAAAAATGCATGGGTTCCTAAAACAATGTTCTTGCTCTCATTATGTAGCAACAACTCGTTTACCCCTAGGTAATCAGGATCAATTACCTGAGTTAGTACAGGGACTTCCTTCTCTGACTGTTCGCTCTATGTACCAGGAACCAAAATGAATAGGGAGAATTCACATTTTTTAAATCCCTGAATTTGTAATCTAATTTTCCAGTGAAAGCATTCCTCTTTTGGACATCAGGACTTCTAAACACAGTGAACCTTAGGTTGTGGGAATGAGAAGAAAAAAATTGTCAAGTGGGTTATTGGTAGAACAGTGAAAGGGGTCAAAGATTTGGTTGTATACATTAGACTAAGTTAAAAAAAATAATATGTATTGGCCATATGTTTAAAGCATATATTCCATCTAGAGTAGAGCACTCAGTATTCCAAGATATTGACTTCCAGCTGGTTATGTTATTCTTCTTTTAGCTGGACATCCCAGGCTTGTATCAAGCCAAGCCTTTCTGGATAATGTAGTGATTTCATGAGTGTGAAGTTTACTGTAAAATTAATCTCCTGGTTGGAAGCAACACTGCACAGGATGCTGTGGTAATAGAGAAGGCATTCTGTAAGTATACAAATGCCTGTGCTTGCAGAAACACTATGGGCAGGAGAGGCAAACAGTATCCTGAATATATGTCTATCCTTTTGAGATGGTATCTCTCCCCTTCATGACAGAAGATATGCAATGAGGTTAGGTGCCACCAAGTGGCTGGCTGGATCTTCAGGGAATGGTGCAATGTTGGATTATCAGCATTTGCCTCTTTTGTTTGGCCACACTCCATGATGGTAGTAGCCAGATTAGCTTTTGTGAGAGAAAAATCATGCTGTTGATTCATAGCCTCTATCTCCATTTTATATACAGACCCGCTAGCAATCTAAAAGCAGCTTTTCAAATAGAAAACAGTTGTCAACAAAGGAGAGCATATCCTTGTTCCAAAATCCTAGATATCTATAGAAGACTCTCTATTTGGGGATTTTCCAAAGGATCCATTCAACAACTCTACCACAGATGATTCCACTATTTCTGGTTGTGCTGGGTCATAGGGCCAAATGGTAAGGAAGCTTATATCAAAGGCTATACTAGCTGTAGAAGATTTTTTATGCCCTTAGCCCTATATGAAATTGTCAGTATTATGGATTATCAAGTAAATGATTCAGGTCAGCAAACCCAGATGTGTTATATATTACCTTCAAAATCCAAACAAGTCTCCCAAGTACTGTAACTCTCTTTATGATAAGTGGTGCAAGGTACAGAAATTTGTCTTTCACTTTAGAAGGGATATCCTGCCAAGACCCTACTCCTGAGCCCCTATAAACTGCAATGTTGTAGGCTATTGGACTTCTGAAGTTTATCTCTCACCATCTGGAATACCTATGTTATTCTAATTTATCAAAGGAACATGATACTTTATACTAATCAAGTCTAAATTAAGATAATGCCATTAATAAATTGGATCAGCATGATGTTTTATAGGATTTTAAATTAGTCACATTCCCTAGAGACTATATTATGATAGAGAATGGGAAGGTTAACAGAACCCTGGGACAAGGGTTTTCTTTTTTGATTGGAGAGGAAAAGAAATTTACTAGATCAATAGCTGCATTTCAGGTGTACACATTGTGTTGATTTGTTGCAATAGAGAGAAACCATTCTGTAACTGTATGTATGATTGTCATAGTCATATGACTAAATTTTGATAATCTGTCATTCTATAGGAGCCATTTGTTACTATTTCCTTTTCTTTTTTTATTAAGCCAAAAAGGTGACTTAAAAGACATGTAATAGAAATTATCACATCTGTATTCCTCAAGGATACCTCTGTAATTTGCTCAGGAATATGATGAATATCTTGTTAAACTCTTTTACCTTTATTGGTAAGGAAACTCAGTGGAATGTGGGATTTCAAGATTCTTAGCTTCATCCATATTTAACCAAATATCCCCATACCCTACTTCATGGTTCCAATCCTTCCCCAATACTACTTTTACCTTACTATAAGAGACCTGGTTGAGTCGAACTCTGAAAGGCACTAAAATTATTCAACTCTGATCACCCTCAACAATATTTGCTCTGTGACTATAGGGGATAAAAGATGCTTTCAAGTCTTGTCATAAAAGTCTTTTTATTTCCTTTGTTTCCTTAATTTTATACACATAGTTTATAATTTTTATCCTTCCCATGTTTATTCTCTTGAGCCATAATAAGAAGAAAGTTGCCTTCATAGTCTTTAGCAAATCATATGCCATTGATAACCTTCACATTTAGTAAAGTTTTTGGGAAAAATCTTAAGAAGAGTTGATTCAGGAGGGAATGGAAAAAGATAACCTGGACAGTAGGCATATAGATACCTCTTTTTAGAAGGTTTGCTGTAAAGGGAAGAAAAGGACTTTTCTGAAGGGGGAAGTGGCATTAAGAGTTGTGTTTTTGTTTTTGTTTTTTTGTAATGATGAGAAATAGTAAGGGCCTGATTATATGGTGATAGGAATGCTCCATAAAAGAGGAACAGTCAATGATACAGCAGAAAGAGGGGAGAATATCTGCAGCAATATCCTCTAACAGGTGCAAATGGAAGAGTTGGCCTTAAAATGGGCACATGACCGTTTACTGTGATAGTGAAAAGTAAGAGAGTAGGCATGGTAATAAGAGCTTATGGGCTCTAATCTGATTGCTTCCATTATCTCCAAGAAGTAGAAGCAAGGTTATCAGCTACCAGGGAAGATGAGGAAGTGTCTTATATTTAAGGAGAGAGAAGGGATCAAATAGTTCTTTAAAGAATGAGAGAGTGAATGACTAGGAAAGTATAGGGTGTGTGCTGGACAGCACTGAGGCACCATGTAAGGTTACTCACCATTAAAGTAGGAACAGTTGGGGCGCCTGGGTGGCTCAGTGGGTTGAAGCCTCTTGCCTTAGGCTCGGGTCGTGATCTCAGGGTCCTGGGATCGAGCCCCGCATTGGGCTCTCTGCTCAGCGGGGACCCTGTTTCCCTCCTCTCTCTGCCTGCTTCTCTGCCTACTTGTGATCTCTCTCTCTCTGTGTCAAATGGATAAATAAAATCTTAAAAAAAAAAAAAAAAAGTAAGAACAGTTATCATAGGCATATGTTTTTCTCTAGCCACATTCAATTGTGTAGGTATAGGCATGGGAGTAGACCAATAATTGGATTTAAGGAAGATTATAGTTTAGCCAGCAAGTTTGAAGGAGCCTAAAGATCAGATGTCATGGTTAATCTTGAATGACAAGAAGCAAATTCATTTTGTTTCTAATACTGTTACCAAAGGCAGTTATTAAACCATAACCTTCAACATGAAATATAGGCATTTTTCCAAGGTTAATTTTCATATAATATTAGGCATTTCAAGCCATATAATTAAATTCAGTGAACATTTTTATATGCTTATACCATTAAGAAACCAGAATACCATATCTGGGCACATTCTGTCATATAATGATAACTAAGGAAAATTAGTTAATTTTCTCAAATGCTCCTTCGATCCCATTGCTTTAGTTAATTTTGTCCGTGTTGTTTTGATTAGCTATAGGGTGATCTTCAGTACTCACCCCCCACCAAGTTAGGGAAGAATTATGCTTACGAAAAGTGAGATAATTGTATCCATTCTGTTTTTGAGCATTAGGTTTCTGTGTTAGCTTCTATTTCAAAAAATGAGATGTCAGTTCTGCTTTATACAAGTGGAATGGATGAATGGATGTCTACCTCTCAGGGTAGTTTCAGGGGCCGCTGATTCTTCCCTTTTTCGAAAATCCCTTCCTTAAGATCATATTGGTGCCTAAATTTCCTGCCATTATTCTGGACTTAGAGTTGAAGCATAACATCCTGGAGGATATTTAAGATGTCCTCTGTTTTCTTGTAAGGGATAATACAAAACCCATTGGTCACAGTCACCATTCTTGCTTGACTTATTTTATCGCATTAACACGAGAGAAAGTGGAGCCTTGAGTCTCTTATGCACATTCAGGTGAGTTTTGATCAAATGTAGGTAGTTGAGAATGAGCTTGTCTCTGCATGTCTTGGTCAATTTCTATAACCTTGAGGGCATGTTACCTGAGTTGTATCTCTCAAACAGGAAAGGGGTATATATCCAAAGGACATTAGAGGATAAACTAAAGATTGACCCCAGTGTCTTTATAATGTTTCTAGAAGCTGACTCTGGGCTCCAGCATCTGATCTGAAATTGTTAGTTTTCTGAGAGATAATTTGTTTTCCTCATCAGAATAGCTAATAATAAAAGATAGTATTTATTGCTTACTGTGTTTTGGGCAGTGTGTTAAAACTGGTATATATGTATTGGTTTCTTTAAGCCTGACAATAACTGTTTGAGGTGGTTGTTTTACAGATAAGGAAACTGAAGCTTAGGTTTAAATAACTTACCTAAAGTCATAAAAGTAGTAGATGGTTTAATCAAGAATTTGGAAAAGATCTACCTGACTCCCTATAATAAAAAAAATCCATGAAAACAGGCATCCCCCTGTATCCTTTTATGTGCTTTATGCAATTTGGCAAAAACTGATAAATGTTTATTCAGTGCAGCAAAGGGGACTTCTCTACACTCTACACTCACTTGGGCAAAGTAAAGTGGATGCCAAGTGAAGTGGAACATTAAGGTGCTTCGCACTGATAATGAACACTGCATTAAATAAGACTAATCTAAAATCCTCTTTATGTTTTTAGTCTGATAGTTGAAGCCAAAATACTTTCTGATACAAAATAGTACATGCCTTCACATCTTTCACAATGCATATTTTCTAGTTGTGTGATTCCTAGTAAACCTGCAGGTATATTTTTGTTGTTGAGATCATATGAAAAGTTTTGCCAAAACTACATATTCTCTAAGGCATTCATGTAAAAACCAGGAGGGCCCTCCAAAGCAATATGAGATATCTGGCTACATTTTGATAATTCTATTTTTCACTGTAACTAATTCCAATTTACTTGCCAACAACACTAGACATTAGCTGAACACTTTCTTAGAGGGGTAAAGAAGATTTGGGGGTGGTGATGTATTTTAAAGGATATTTAATAAGAGTAGATTTTGTAATTTGAAAATAAGAAGCATTGCTCTGGGGATATGCCTATGCTGAAGAACAGACTCACTATGAATTCTGTAAATGACTCTCCTTCCTAAGTCCATTCAATTCAAAGGTTTCTGGGTAAAATCTATGGAAGGAAATTCATGCAGGAAAGAGGGTGGAGATGGAAAAAAAAGTTCATACTTAAGTCACAGTCTATGGATAAGAAGGAATTTGAATATTAATGTACAACTTTGAGAATTAAATCCTCTGTCTAGCAACCTTAAGAGCTGGCAGCTGGCTAGGGGCTGATAAGGAATGCTGGGTGGGGGGTAGGTCCTGGGAGGAACCAGTTCCCAGGGAAGGCTCTCATCTCTGGCTGGCATTAGAAAGAATTACAAAGCATGATTCAGAATCTAATTTTGTCAGCTGGTGATTGGCTCCCACAAGGCTCTGGCCTCACAATGTGTTCTATTAAGTAATGGGAATTGGGTTGTACTCTTTTTCTCTGCTTCACGCCTCCCACCCCACTTTCCTTCACAGTGCTTCCCATGTCTCCATTGTAAACTTAGGTGTACTTGCTTACATGCACATTCCAAAAGACATTTTAAAATGTTTTCACAATGCACAGATGTTAAAATGCATAGAAGGATGCCAACACCATGTTGATTTTTAAAATTTATTGATATTTATTTTAAAAGACTTTATTCTTATTTGAGAGAGAGAGCACAAGTAGGGGGAGAGGCGGAGAGAGAGAGAGGGAGAAGTGCACTCCCCGCTGAGCTGGGAGCCTGACATAGGGCTAGATCCCAGGACATGGAGATCATGACCTGAGCCAAAGGCAGACAGCTAACCATCTGAGCCACCCGGGTGCCCCGAGTTTTAAAATGTAGTGTAAATGTTTTGACTCGTGGGCTTCATCGAGAATAACAATGTTACCTTTTCAGGATGGACAAAACACCAATAGGAGAAGGGACGGTTTAAATTTCCTATTTCCTAGTCCTCATTTGGTGGCTTTGTGCGAGAAAGTCTTTTCGTCAAGAGTAAAGAGTAAACTGTGAAGAAATACCAAATAAATAAACCATGTGAGAAATCATTTGGTTTATGATAACTTCACAGAAAGGGAACTGAATGAAAATTGACTCTCTAATTCACCTTTTTTATAGCCAAATGCCAGATACCTGTGAAAACATCTCTTTATTCTTTACGATATGATCTGTAACATCCATGGTGACACGCCTATTAATGGTAGTAATTTATACATCTACAAAAAGGTGGTATTATGTGTTCAGAGGAAATGCGGGGTGGGTTTTATTATCTTGTGTAACCTAACAGGAGTTGGTTTCTTGAAAGAGTTATGTAACAGAACCATTTTCCCTCCATATTAAGATACGAGAACTCTGTTATTCTTTCTGGTTTCCAAAACATATGAAAATATAATTAGTGAATGAGGGTGATGTGTTCACTAGACAGAAAATTTTAAGATTAATAAATATTTCTAAGAATATTTTTTCTTCAAATTAAATTACAGGATCCATTCTTTCTAATTGAAACAATTTCCATACCAAAATTTAAAGACCCTCTCAGAAAGAATTGAACAATCTTAGTTCTGTGCTGTTCTTTCTTATCTTCAAGTGATGCCTGTTTTAGATAGAAACAGCCAGCCTCTTCTTAAAGAAAGGTTCTACACAAGATAGCAAAAGAGCTGGACTTTATTTTTGTTCGGGCATAAACCACCCATAGCAATTTGAATCAGTCACTTTCTGGACCAATTTTCTCATTTGTAAGAATAAGGGAATTGGCTAGCTCAGAAGGCAAACACTCTTGGCTGGCAGGCAGCTTCCAGATGTGTTTCCTATGGCAAGCAGAGTTTTCTAAAATCTGCATTTGAATTCCTTTAGACAGACATGTCTTATTGCAATTTACCACAGTCCTCACCATTCCTTACTACCCTGTTTATATGTATGCATGGATGAACCTGCCTATTAGCTAGCTTTTGTCATGTCACAAACAATTCCAAAACACAATCGCTTAAAAACAAAAATATTTACTCATTCAACATTTTAGGGTAATTTGATGGGCTTAGTCCTACTTACTCATCTGTGTTCAACTGCCGTTCAGCAAGGTAGCTGTGTTTCTGGGGTCGGTGGGCAGTCACCTGGGGCAGTACATATTTCTGAGTCAAGTCATCATCCAGCAGGCTAACTAGAGCGTTTTCCCATGGCGGACTCTGGGTTGTAAGGGCCCAAGAGCAGAAGCTGCAAAGCCTTTTGTGCTCTAGCCTTGGAATTCATACAACATCACTTTTCTTGTGTTTTATTATCCAAAGCAAGTAACAGACACCAGCTCAGATTCAAACAGCAAGGAGACAGGCTGCATCTCTTGACAGGAGAGGCTGCAAAGTATTTTGGCCATGTTTGCAATCAATTACAACCTGCCTTCAAGCATTGAATCTTGCAAGTTGTAGGCTGTGTGGCCCTGAATTTATTCCCACACTAAAACAAAGCAAATAACAACCAAAACAAACATTCCTACTTTGATACCAGCAGTATACTGATAGCGCTCAACAAGTTGTTGAAAGTAAAAATCACTTTAGAGCAGTACTGGCAAGTACATACCCCATTGAACCACAAGTCCCTAGATGGTTGGGGATTTCTGCCCTTGGTGACCAGACATTTGTGCCACAAACTACTGGCAACTCCTAAACTTGGGTTATGCCCTCGTCGTAATACGGAGCCGCAGTTTAGTGATGGGTCAACCTTGGGGGTGGGAATTCTGACTGAGACAATGAA
Organism: Nasua narica; assembly: GCA_028533885.1. Classification (NCBI taxonomy): domain Eukaryota; kingdom Metazoa; phylum Chordata; class Mammalia; order Carnivora; family Procyonidae; genus Nasua; species Nasua narica. Next base: position 89,445,741 of record CM052811.1, on the reverse strand, counting down.
AGCCTCCAACTGTGTCCCAGGATATCCCTGAAGACAAAACACAAAGTGAATCATTTTAGAGGTTTGGAACTCAGTTTCCAGACGCCCTGCTTTGACTTTTTCCCAGAATGTTCTTAGCTTGAAATGATGATCTGGGAAAACATTCTTCAGATTGGAGAGTTATCTTTCATGCACAGTGTGGTATGAAGGAAAGACTGTCCAATTCTAAAATACAAATATAGTAAACTCCATTTTATAAAAGCAAAGTCTTAACATGCTATGTGCTGAGTCAGAACCTCTGTGTATGTGTATAAAGTTTTAAAGATAGATAATACAACGTGGTCATTAATTGAACATGTACTAAGCTCAAAACATTTTCCTACATACTGTAATGACTGAAAATATGGGTAAGAAAATGCCCCTTCTCCAAAGTGACACAGAAGTTATTCTGTGATAGGACCTGCTTGAACTTGTGAGTCCTTGTGAAAGAATTTCTCTTGACATGACTCAGGAAACCTATAAAAGTTTTTATCCTGTCATAGATAATTTTAACTGAATCTAATAAACAAAGAAATGCCTTATTTCATCACTTAATTTTGACTATAAGATGGAAGACCTACAGATAGATTTTTGCTTACTGTTTCCTTTTGTGAGGTGACAAGATAAAGCACATGGGGAAAGATACCTCAGCCATACTATTTAATTAAGAATGCTGAATTCCACTCTGAAGTGGCCTTTACACATTCCTCTTATGGGACGGAGCTTTGAGTCTACATCTCCCTCAGTTGTTTGGTTAACAGGAATGGAGAAAGGCAGTTAAAAAGGGCACATGCGGAGATTGGGAAAATAGTTAATGCACTGTGAGGGGAAACTTCAAGAAAAAGTTAGCAACTTATTAGAAAAAAAGGAGTCAGAGGACACTGAAAACAGTGCACAGAAAAGTGAATCCACGTGGCCCAGAAATGTTTGAAAAGATGGCTCACACTTATTAGTAGTCAGTACAAAGCAAATTACAATAAGATTTTATATCTTTTATACTGCCAACAATTAGAAAAACATTATCACTGAATATAGGTAGTCATATCACTAGAGCTGAGGCCTAGGAAACTGTGTTTTAACAAACTTTTCATTTTGATGAACATGAAACTTTGAGAACCACTGCTCTTATATAGACCTAGAAATTGTTGCAGGCTTTTTGGAAAACAGATTGGCAAGACCTAAGGAAATTGAAAATGCATATACCCAGGACTCCTAGTTCTAGGAAGGAAGCACTAGGAAATAAAGATATCTGGGCATATCTTATTGCAGCTTTATTACAAGGCAAAGCCCTGAAAAAAAAAATGAAGGCATAACAGAATATTGAAAAATACATCCAGTATTAGGTATAAAGACTTAAAATATGAATTAGGTGTACATCAGGAGAGCTTTCAAATTTTTCCATGGAGGAAAACAAGTTGTGTAAAAATCTGTCAATATGATCCAATTTTGTTATAATAAAAATTATAACTTTGTGACAAGCAGCAGAGAGAGAAGGGAAAAGGCAAAGAACTTAAAAGAAAAACACTATTAAGAATGCCTGACATTAAAACAAAAACATATAAAATAACATGGTAAAAACATTTAGGGTGAATTGGTGACTTGCCCAAAGTCATGGAGTTATTAAGTGACAAAGCCTGAAAGGAAAGACAGATACTGATTCCAGACTCATCTCTATTTCCACGATTACTGATTATGTCTCATTCAAATGTTAAGTCCTGGAAGAAGCCGTTTAATTCTGATCCAATTTTGTACTCATCCTCAGAGGATCATACATACTAGCCGCTCATTAAACATTTGTTGCAAAAATGGAGAAAGGAATATGCAAGGAAAGCGTCTTTCCAAATGTCAGGGCAGCAATACTGTGTTCATTTTACTTGTTAGAAAATCTTCCAAAAGTTCTCTTTTGTTGCTTCCTATCATGTTCAGGCAACTTGCTTGATAGTAAAAAAGTTCAAAAGCTAACTCCAACTTCCCAGCCCATGCTTATTCCCTCTCCTTTTTCATATGCTTCCTGTAGTCTACCATTTCTGGTCTAACCAAAGCCTCTTTCTCAGAAACCATTCAGTGCTTTTACTTGAGACTTTTTTTTCCCTTTGCTCTCCTAACCCATCTGTCAAGGCCTAGTTTCTTTTCTATCTCTCCCATAAAGTTTTCTCTGAATAATTCTTTGTTATTTTTTCATATATTTATATTGTCTTTTACCTACATTATTAAGCACCTATGGTCAGAGACTATACTATAAGCTGCTTTGTCCTCCCAAAGGACCTTTCTCAGTCCTTTGCATATATAGTAGGAATTTAATAAATGTCGGTCCATGATTCAAGTTTTTGTTCTATGTAAACAGGAGTATTTGCCCCTTGTCAATGTCAGCCTTCACACTGCTTGTTTTCATAGTGTCTGCAGCCCAGATGTCCTGAATGGAATTAATTATAGTCCCTCCATGATCCCGTATCTCTCTGCTTTCTGCCCCAGTTTCTGACACCACCATTATTAATTCAGCTATCCGAACCATATTTGATCCCTTATTTTTACCTCTTGCATTTAATTGGTCGCTAAGTTTAATTGATCTTTCCACTGCCACATGCTGCTCCTTAACGTATTTCTTTCCTTCCATCCGTCCCACTGCCAGTGCCCTGGTTCATGTCCCCATGATTGCAGCTGCTTCCTAACTGACATCTTCAGGTCCTCACTCCCGGTCCCTTCTTCACAGAGTCACCAGAGTTGGCAAGTGTCATTTTATTTTTCAGAAAATCATTAAAAATAACAAGTGCCGTTGTATGGCGTTTAAAATCCTCTCCCATTGGTTCCACTTGTAACTTTTTTATCTCATCGTTTCTCATCCCATACACACACATGGTATCAAGAGCTGGCACACCTTAGCACCTTTCCTCAGGCTTCTCTCCCTGTCTGAAATGCCTTGCTCTCTTATCTACCGATCTAAACTCTAGCCCCTGTCACATAGGAAATATTATCATGGATATTGTTAGTATGGTTAAAGGATAAATCTAAACGATTATTTTCTTTGTGAAGTTTGCCTTGATTTTGCTGACGAATATCGATGGGTCTTTACATTCTATTTTTGTCATAAGCTGTCTTATAAAACTCTAATTTTTTATGTTATAATTGCACATCCTTCTCTTGACACCTGACTGTGAGGTCTTTGAAAAGAGGGACGGGGACAGAGTTCATATCTTCAAATCCATCTGAAGGCGCACAGTGTAGAGAAAACTTACAAGTGTGAGGAGTGCGGGCAGGGCTTCAATCAGAGTTCCCGACTTCAGATTCACCAGCTGATCCATACTGGTGAGAAACCACACAAATGTGAAGAGTGTGGGAAGATATTCAGTCGTAGAGCAGATCTCAAAATTCATTGCAGAATCCACACAGTTGAGAAACCATATAATTGTGAGGACTGTGGAAAAGTATTCAGGCAGGCCTCAAATCTTCTGGCCCATCAGAGAGTCCACAGTGGAGAGAAACCATTCAAATGTGAAGAGTGTGGGAAGAGTTTTGGTCGCAGTTCACACCTCCAAGCCCATTAGAAAGTCCTCACTGGAGAAAAGCCGTACAAATGTGAGGGGTATGGAAAAGGCTTCAAGTGGAGCTTGAATCTTGACATGAATCAGAGGGTCCACACAGGAGAGAAACCCTACAAGTGTGGGGAGTGTGGTAAGCACTTCAGTCAGGCCTCAAGTCTTCAGCTTCATCAGAGCGTCCACACTGGAGAGAAACCATACAAATGTGATGTGTGTGGTAAGGTCTTCAGTTGCTCTTCACAGCTACAGTCTCATCAGAGAGTTCACACAGGGGAGAAACCTTACAAGTGTGAGACATGTGGTAAGAGCTTCAACTGGCAATCGAATCTTACCATTCATCACAGAATCCATGCTGGCGATAAATCCTATAAAAGTAGCAGGAGTGGGAAGAACATCAGAGAGTCTGCACAGGAAAATAGTTGTATAAGATGATTTTTTAAAAGAAAAAAAAAATTTTTTTCTGCAGAGTTGCCCAGCATCTAGTCCAAACATGATACATAGTGATTGTTCCTTAACCGTTTGATGAATGTATGAAGGAATGAATGTTTTCTCTCATCTAATTGTGCTGAAGAATTGTTTATACTAAATGCTTCACACCATCCCACATATTTCCTTCAGCTAGCTATAGCAGCAAGCATGTGTTTGTTTTCAATATATGATTTCGTTTTTCACTTTACGTTTTAATTAGGGCAATATATGTACAGAGATGAAAACAGTTTTTAAATAGTTAATAAAGAAAAATACTAGTTCCCCACTCCTTAGCATGACATTTTCAACTCTTTTAACTATTTCTTGTGCTTTTTAGGTATATATTTTTAACTACGTGTATACTAAAATTTTTATTAGTTTATTAATTGTAGACATTATCTATTGATTTCCAGTTACACTTCATAGATGAATAGTTAGCTCTGTCCAGTAGAAAAGACCAAAAATCTGGGGCGGAGCAACAGAATTTTGTATACACAGACCCAGCTGATTCTTGAAGAGATTGAGCTTGTAACTTGCCCTGTGTTAGCCTCTGACTCTCTACCACTCAAAAGACTTCTTAGCTTAAATGATATGATCATTGGCATAAGTCTTAGGACTCTGTAGAGTCCACTATTTTGCTACTAAGCTTTAAGTTGATACTTGTGTTTAAATATTGGTTTAAAGTTAATTTCTTATATTTGCATTTATTAAACACAATAATCTTTCATTAAAGCCTCGGTAAGTCATTATCCATTTACCTTCATGCATTCACTCATATGACTTGGAAAATGCTAGTGCCATTTCCAATTTGGAAAACCATGGGAATATAAATAATGGAGAAATAACATCTGTAAAGAACAGTTCTTCCTTTGAAACTTTTTAAGAAAACATTGCAGCAATATCATAATTAGGCAAAATAAAATGTAAATTTCAGAGCAGTTCAGTACATCTACAAGAGACAATTTGTGAATGTTAGTTTTTGTTTCTCTTTCATCATCCAGGTACAACTTCATACCTCAAGGGGAAATGGTGTCAAACATAAGCTGTGTTTGTCCTAGACATGTTCATTTAGTCAGAAGAGTTCAACCAAAGGCTATGAGATGTCCAAAAGTTCTTCTCCTTATTATACATTGGCCAAGAATGTACAACAAAGATAGAGATAAGGTAAAGACAACAAAAGTAAGGTATGGCCCAATCCTAGATGGTCTGTGCTTAGGAAGAATGAAAGAAGTTTTAATTGTTAAAACTGCAGACCAGGTGATGCTTCATATCACTGTGTGGTCAGATTATTAACAGTGGTGTTGTCATGAGCAACATCATTATTATGTCTGAGCCATGTGTGTGCAGGCCTCTTAAGTGATTCACAGTGATATCATCAGTGTGGGCCAAGGGGTACTGGCAAAGACAAAGACTGAATCCAGTAGAGGTAGGGCCAAAGAAAGCTAGCTTTTGAGTCAACATTAATCTCTATAGGATCTAAACTGGGGAAAGCCCAGAGTGTTTCCATGACCAATCCCAAGCAAATAGAATTTTAGTGCAAGTAAAATCTTTATTAAACAAATGAACTGTCATGCAAATTTTAAATGGAGAAAAACAAATATGATGAAACAAAATAGTGTCCCAGCTCCTAACATATTTTCAGAAGTCAATCTTTGGGTGAAGTGATTACTGGGCTTCTTCACTAGGTATGCTTTTGGAGTGTGACGTTTTTCATCTGGCATGTCTTTGTCTGTTACTTTCTTTGTGGGCTGTTGAACTGAATAGAGGGCAGACATTACTCAGAATGAGGATGGAGACTGTCTGTTTTCTAGTAACAGAGCTTTATTTTAAATGTCTACTTTGCCCTAGATTTTTTTTTTTTTTGGTAATGATGCAATAAAAATGAAATCTTAGGATGTTTATCAGCATTAGATCTAGAGAAATTCAGATTTCTCAAGTCTTAAAGGTGCCTCACAAAAGGAAAGGCTTTAAACGATGGACTTGCTTTTCTGATGTCTAAAACTGCCATTAAAGTTTGTTCCTTTCAGAATTGGGACATTTAAACGACTTCAAATCATTACTTTTATTTTAAAAATCACATTTCAGGGAACCTGAGTGGTTCAGTTGGTTAAGCGTCTGCCTTCAGCTCAGGTCATGATCCCACGTCCTGGGATCGAGTCCAGCATCATACTCCCTGCTCAATGGGGAGCCTGCTTCTCCCTCTCCCTCTACTTCTCCCCACTGCTCGTGTGCTCGCTCTCTCTCTTTCTCAAATAAATTTAAAAAATCATTAAAAAAATCATATTTCATCAAAAAGTATATCTGTGTGTGAAGTCGATTGCATACAGAAAAGAGCTCATGACTAGCTATTTTATCATTAACATTTCTTTTTATAATATGTATTTGTTATTAAGGCGACAGTCCTGCATTTAGCCAGAAAAAAATAACTCATTTAATTTTGAATATTACTCCCCATGTGTTTAAATGGAAAATAATGAAAATGCCCTACTGGAAAATAAGAGTTCATCTTACTTGCTCCTGGAGTCTTATATGAATCATAGAAAAAAATAGTAATTTGACTCATAAATAAGGATTGCCTCTGTATTAAGTGAGAAATGACTTAACTCTGTATCTTTCTAGTCTTACCATATCAAGTATTATAGTTAGTTTTTTCTAATTTTCTAATTTTTTTTCCTAAATTTTTCCTAAAAAAAATTTTTTTGAATATTTATTCTGATGTCCGGCATAATGTAATATTGTGCTGCAATGTAAAATTGAGAGACCAGCATTGGGGCTCCATCTTGGCCATGGATTTTCTGTGTGGTTTTAGGTTTAATGAAGTAATCTCCTTAGGTGTCAGTATCTGCACCTAGAGAAATCTACAGGGGATTGAATATAATGGTGCTTGAGGCTCCCACTTGGTTTATGCATTAGGTAAAACCTTTGGTCACAATTGGTATGCATTTTACCTTGGTCATCAGAAGTTTGCCCTGGACCTACCTCATGTAAGAAAAGATGGGATATTATATTCTCCTTACCCAGAGTCAAATTATTTTCACATTCGCTTGTAGCTGGGAATGAAGAGCACTCCCCATAGGGGCATATGTTTTCTATTTGGAAAACAGATATGCAGAGGCCATTCTAATCAGGCTTGTGCACCTTCCTTTCAACTTGACTGCTCAGTAAACAAAACAGTACCTCTGAACTATTCCAAACATCAGCATGAGCTGCCATCTTTGATAAGTTTTTGCGTGAATCTCTCTTTCCTTTTTGCTTTTATTGGAAGTGACATAGTATTTCTGCATCAAATTAAATCTGGCCCACATGGAGCTCTCTTACACATAAAATGAGAGAACATGGGTTGTTGGCAAATGTAAGGTAAATATAGAACTTCTGATGGAGTTTGGGTGCTATGAAGCTTATTCGTTGCCACAGACCAGCAATTGCTATACTGTTCATAAGTGGTGAGGCTGTGATAAAAGTTGTGCAATTCTTCCAAAAGTTGTGGTTATTACAATTTATACTAATGAGCATTACATGTGGCCAAGGGGTACTGGCAAAGACAGTATTAGTATTACATACTAATGAGCATTGACATTACATGTCAATATATGTAACTGTGCTAACTTTTTTTTTTAAAGATGTTATTTATTTGAGAGAGCGCATGTGGGAACAAGCAGGAAGGGAGGGGCAGGCGAGGGAGAAGTAGACTCCTTACTGAGCAGGGAGCCTGACTTGGGGCTCAATCCCAGGACCCTGAGATCATGACCTGAGCTGAGGGCAGATGCTTAACCAGCTGAGCCACCCAACTGCCACTAATTGTGCTGTCATAGACTCTTTTACTTCTTTGCCTTCCTTTTTGATTACTATAGAAAGGAGTGGTTTATTAGTCTGGGTGGAGCAAGAAATCTGTCAGTCTTGACTCCGAAACGTAATCTGGGGTCCTAGGAAAGTGGGGTTTGAAAGTATCCTGAGCTCGACAGAGTATATGCAGCAGGTTAAGTGAAACTATACCAACCTGAATATCATGAGTTGACAGAACATGAACTTGAAGACAAGTTAGTTCTTTATGGGGCAACAGACTTCTTATCCCTGGTGGGAAAATATGACTAGTAGAATTTTGCTCAAAACTTTGTAATATTATGACATTACAAGTTGAAGCATAACTTGATTTGGGATTTACATTTTTGAGTTCATATGAGCTGCCTTGCTTCTTAGTTTACACTTCCTGCTAATTGATATGTGATATTCATTCAACAGGGAATTAATAAGGGCCTACTTTCTGCCAGGTACTTTGCCAGATATTGAGACTAATAAATATAGCTCAAAGTTGACCTGAATTCTGGGGAGTTACAGAGTTTAGATGGTTTCTAAGTAATAATTAACCCCTGAGGCTCTTTGCAGCGGACATTCTAATGACTTTACTATTATATTCAGAGAGAGAACTCTTGAGTTTTTAGCATACACAGGTCCATCCCACATTTTGAGAACTGGGTGAGAGCCCTAGAATGTTCTAGGAACCCAGTATTGACATTTGCTAATGAACCTAGCATCTAATTCTTTGGATGAGTCGTAAGAGCCTTGGTTTCATAATCTTTTCACATAAGAAAAGAAAGGAAAAGAATAGAAAAAGAAAGGCAATTCTGAAGAAAAATAAAACCAACAAAATTTCCTACTCATGGTCATGCAGTTTTTTTCCGAAAGATAAAGGAGAAGATCTAGGTGGAATCAATCAGAATGATTCCTTCCATACAAGGTTCTTGGATCCTGTTTGTAGGTTATCAGAAGACTAGGAACACCCTACTTTACAAAAAGCTAACCAAATGCATTTATTTTATGCTTATTATTTCCTTTTTCTATGTTCTTTGTATTCACTATGTTTTTCTTTTTCTAATTTCTTGATAGGGATACTTAGATTACTATCTTTCAGCCATTCTTTTTTAATATATGCATTTAGGACTATAAATTTTCCTTAAAGCATGACTGTAGTTACATCTTATCAGTTTCGATATGTACTGTATTTATTAAACAGTCGATCCTTGAACAACATGGGTTTGAACTACATGGGTCTGCTTATATGTAGATTTTTTCCCATAGATACTGTATAGTACTATATTTTTTCTTCCTTATCAGTTTCCTAGTAACCTTTCCTCTAGCTTGCTTTGTTGTGAGAATACAGTATATAATTCATATAACATACAAAATATGTTAAACGACTTTATTTTTATTGGTAAGGCTTTTGGTCAACAGTAGGCCATTAATAGTTGTTTAAGGGGAGTCAAAGTTATATGTGGATTTTTTTTTAAAGATGTTGTCTATTTATTTGACAGAGAGACACAGCGAGAGAGGGAACACAAGCAGAGGGAAGTGGGAGAGGGAGAGAAGCTGGCTTCTTGCCGAGTAGGGAGCCCGATGCGGGGCTCAATCCCAGGACCCTGGGATCATGACCTGAGCTGAAGGCAGACGCTTAATGACTGAGCCACCCAGGCGCCCCTATATGTGAATTTTTGACTGCACAGTAGTGGACACCCTAAACCCTATGTTTTTTGAGGGTCAAATCTTAATTCAGTTAAAAGTACTTTCTAATTTTCATTGTTTCTTCTTTGACCCATGGATTACTTAGAGATGTATTCCTTAACTTCAAAAACAGAGACTTTCTAGTTAACTTTTTGATATGATCTCTAGCTTAATTCCACTGTAATTAGAGTATATCCTCTATATTATTTCAGTTCTTTGAAATTTCGTGAGATTTTCTATGTAGTCCAATGTATGTCATTTTGGAAATTTTCTATAAATGTTTGAGAAAGATGTCAATTCTGCAATTTGGAGGGATAGTGTTCTAATAGATGAAGTCAAGTTGCTAATCATGTTGTGTTAAGTCTACTCTCTACTTTCTGATTTTTATGTCTGCATATTATCCAAGTTTTTATTACAAACTTCTTTAGTTTATATCAAATACTTTTGCTACATCTACTGAAATGTTATATTACTTTCTCCTTTATTAATGTGGTAAATTAAAAATACTGATTTTTTTAAAAAAGATTTTATTTGAGTGACAGAGAGAGAGAGAGAAAGAGCAGGAGTGGGGCAGGTGGGAGAGGGGCAGAAGAAGAAGGAGAAGCAGGCTCCCTGCTGAGCAAAGAGCCTGATGTGAGGCTCAATCCCAGGACCCTGAGATCATGACCTGAGCTGAAGGCAGAGGCTTAACTGACTGAGCCACCCACATGCCCCTGTATTGATGTTTTAAATGTTAAACTAACTCTGTATTTTAGTCCTAATGAATTATCTTTTTTTAAATGTGTCTATGAATTTGTTTAATAGTATTTTATACCTTTTGATTGTGTTGCTTAATGTCTTTTGCCACTTTGGAAAACCCCTAGCTATTATCTTTCAAACATTGTTCTGTCACATTCTCTTTCTCTTTTCCTTCTGGGATTCCAAATATATGTAGATTAGAACTTTCAATATCTCCCATGCTATTTTTACAGTCTTTACTTTTAATTGACTTTTAAAGTCATAGTACATGTCTTTCTTCCTGATCTATGTTCCATTTCACTAATTCTCTCTTCACCTTTATACAGTTAAAATTATGCATCATGTTCTTAATACTCATTATTGTATTTAGTTTCATTTTATTTTAATTTGACAGAGAGAGATCACAAGTAGGCAGAGAGAGAGGGGGAAGCAGGCTCCCCACTGAGCAGAGAGCCCAATGCGAGGCTCAATCCCAGGACCCTGAGATCGTGACCTGAGCAGAAGGCAGAGGCTTTAAACCACTGAGCCACCCAGGCGCCCCAGTTTCATTTTATTTTAAAAAGAAATTACTGTTCTACTCCAAAATTTTTCTTCTTAAAAAAAAATTCCTGATCATATCACTGATAGTTAATTTCAGTCTGGCATCTTCATAGTCATGATATCCTTGTGTTTGTTTCTATTATCTGTATTTCCTCTGAGTTTTTGGTCATTTTGGCCATCTTATTTTCGGTATGCCTAATTTTTTTAATATAAAATATTGTATTTGATAACTCTTAGCAGTATTTTGGAGACCTGGCTCATTTTTATCTTTCTCTAAGGAAGAATTTCTCTTTGTTTCTTGTAGCCATCGAACTTAGAGTCACTAACAATCCCAAATCCCTTTAACCCAGTTGAAGTTTATCATGATTCAAATCAGTCTCTATGAGGTTTGTGCTACTTCCAGTTCAACTTTTTTTTCCCTAGGTGTGGTCTTTGAGGTACCGACCAAAAGACCAGGGTGTTTACCAACAATCTTCTTGGTATGCAGTGTGCTACAGTTTTTGTCCTTCTAACAATATAGATCTAGTAAAATCACTGATCAGCTTTTCAACTTCTTACTGTCTATATTCAAAATGAGAAAAATCCTCGAGGAAACCAAATGCCTGAATCATGTTTCTGGACTTTTGTTCTCTTCCTTCTTCCTTTTTTTGGGGGGCGGGGTGAATGTGTTGTATACCCTCCATATCTTTACTGCCTCAATAGTTCTCCCGTGCCTATAAAAAGATATTTGAAACTGTTTTTTTCAACTCTTCTTGTTGTTTTTAAGGAAATGGAGGTGGGCCAAAATTAGTTAATCCAGTTTTGCCTAGAGCTAAATCCAAAACTAAAATCTTGGTTCAGTGTACCCTATTCTCTTTACTCATAGTCTTCTCTATTTTAGGAATTGTATTCAATTCCTCAAGCCTAAAATATAGGAGTCATTCTTGTTCTTGTCACTTTCTCATACATCTCACATCTAACTCATGAGTATATCCTGCCAATTCTTCCTCCAGAAAGTGTTTTTGAAATTCTCTGATTGCATTGCTACCATTAAGTCTGAGCCACCTTTCTCTCTTTATTTCTTTAAAGTAACCATTGTACTGGTGTCTTTATTGCTATTTATTCTTAAGAAAGAAACAAGAGTTATCTTCCAATAAATGACTTTGTCCTCTTTAATGTGAATAACCCTAGAGCAGCTTGAATTTAGAATAAAATCCACTTTTTTTTTAAAGATTTTATTTATTTATTTGACAGAGAGAGAGGGATCACAAGTAGGCAGAGAGGCAGGCAGAGGGAGAGGGGGAAGCAGGCTCCCTGCTGAGCAGAGAGCCTGATACAGGGCTCCATCCCAGGACCCTAAGATCATGACCTGAGCCGAAGGCAGAGGCTTAACCCACTGAGCCACCCAGGTGCCCCAATAAAATCTTCCTTTTGACTCTTGTCCAACTTCATCTCACACTCATTTCCTTCTTTTAAGTTACATGTCAGCTACAGTAGCCTTTTACATTTTTTAAACACAATTCCTTTACATATAATTTCTTTCACTATAATTTTTCAAGCGCACAAAGTTGTTCCTATCCCTTTCCCCACTCAGGACATTATAGGGTCTTTGCACACGCTATTTCCCTGCCATGCTATGGGCTAAGTCCTCTTATCTTTCAGGTATTCACTTAAATATTACATTAGTGGGGTTGCTCACATTTGGTGATATAAATATGCCATAAAAATGTAGAAGAAAAGGAAATACAAGTGAGAAAATAAGAAGTTAGGAAATGGGGGCCCCTGGGTGACGCAGTTGGTTGAGCAACTGCCTTCGGCTCAGGTCATGATCCCGGAGTCCCGGGATCGAGTCCCACAGCGGGCTCCTAGCTCCATAGGGAGTCCGCTTCTCACTCTGACCTTCTCCCTTCTCATGCTCTCTCTCACTCTCTCTCTTTCCTAATAAATAAATAAATAAATAAAATCTTTAAAAAAAAAAAAGAAGTTAGGAAATGATGTTTGGGAATATAAATTGAAACATAAACTGAACACAGCATATGGCTAATGGTAGTCTTTGACAGGGGGTGGGTATTGAGTAATCCATGGAAGACATGCTTGCAGAGGTACACTGTATCCATATTATGAGGAAGCTTGGGAGGCAGACAGAAGAGTTTAAGTTTGACATACAGTAAAAGCAAAAGAGGAGAGGGAGAAGGGCAATACGATGAAAACATGGGTTAAAGATTAGACTGAAGGTAGTGTGTGGGGTGGCCTAGAGGTTAGGAGGAATAAGGAAGGGTCAGCTTTGTGACTGCCCTTGTAATCCAGGCGTGAGGTGATGAGGGGCTGGATGAGGGTGATAGCAGTCAGGATGGAGAGAGTCTGAATTTCAAAGGACAGTGTGGCTGGACTTGATGACTGATGGGATATAAGGAATTAAGAGGAATAAGGAGTCAAAGCTGTCCCCAAGATTTTGTGCCTAGAAGATGGGAGACTGAGAAATAAGAAGAGGTAATAAATTCATTATATTTACATGTTGATTTGGAAGTAACAACAAAGTATACGAGAAAAGAATTGCCCCAGAAGAAGTGGAAAATTAGGACATTTGTCTTCAAAGAACAGGATAAAGCTAGACAGGTGGTGATAGACCCCAGTGTCCTGCTGAGAGATTTCTCTTAGTGCCTAACTTTCCCTCAAAGAGTCAACAGTAGACAGACTGAAACCAGTGTCTGGCCTTAGAGAGTGCATTCTAAGGTTGAGCAATCTCACGGTGCTCATCTACTTCTTGACTTCCTTTTTCTGTAAGAAGATAACAAAAACTTTGCTGACCCTAACAGAGATAAGGAGAGGTCATATTTTGGAATCCTCTTGCTATGGTTTTCTAATATACTGGGCTTATAAAACCCTAAGTGTTTTGCCCCAAGTACGTTTCTTCTTTTTTAAACCCATATGTATTTTGGAGTCAATTTAATCCATATGTTTCTGATTAATTTATGCTGAGCTCATCAAAATGTTGTTTTAAGAAGAAAAGCTTATAAAAAAAACAGTCATGCTTCACCAGCCACTGATGAAATCAACTCCAGAAGACTGTAGCTTAGTCAGAAAATCAGATAGGCTAAGGGTCCAATGGATTCCAAAATTTGGAAACTCATTGTTATGACCCCAGTGAAACTGAGTATGTTCAACACGGGGGAAAAAAAAATCTTAAGTTTTTTTTTTTTTTTTAACATGTGTTTGTTTTTGATTTCTGGATGTATTGATTTGTTCTTTGGATTAACTATAATTCTTTATTGAGTTGTTTAGCCAGCTTCCAGGTTGTTATTCATATAGCCAGCTCAGGAGGATGCTGGAAGATGGTAGAAAATAATGAGGCTATTTTCATGGTGTGTATATGCAGTTGTGCTTTTGTCACTTAAAAGGCATCTCTAGGCCATAAGTTTATTAGAAAACCTATATATTTCATCTACTTGGGTCATAAAGGTGGAATTCTCTGTATGTTCCTGATACTATATTTAAGAATTAGAAGTAGTTTTATAGATTTTATTTATTTATTTATTAGGAAAGAGAGAGAGAGTGAGAGAGGGCATGAGAAGGGAGAAGGTCAGAGCGAGAAGCGGACTCCCCATGGAGCTAGGAGCCCGATGTGGGACTCGATCCCGGAACACCGGGATCATGACCTGAGCCGAAGGCAGTCGCTCAACCAACTGCGCCACCCAGGGGCCCCAGAATTAGAAGTAGTTTTAAAACTAACTCATTATTTCAGATTATCTATGCCTTGGAAAAATCCTAAAAGATAATAAATATTGACTGTATTCCAGAGTTAGAATTTAGATAATTTTTTTTCTAATACCAGGACATTTGCTTGGAAATCATAAATAAATTTCAACAAAATACAATCTTAATTTAAAAATAGCTCTACCTCTCTGCTTCCCCCTCCTTTTTTTTTTTTTTTTTTTTTTTTTTTTTTTGCAGATATAGTTTCATACACTTGCTGTCTCAATATTTGTTTTTGCCTTATCTTCTCATTTTACTCTTTACAGATTCTGGGTGATCTCAGCTACTTCCAAGGTTTGATGGTCATGCACGAACTAAAGACATTCAAATTTATATTCAGACTTCAGCCAATTTCTTCATGTTCTAGACTGATGTATCTGAATACTTCCATTTAAATGTCCAATGGAATAAAAAGATGGGCACCCCCTAACACAACTCTCCTTCATTTTTCAATTTCCTTTTTCTCCTCTTCTTCTCTGTCCTGTAATCTTTAATCTGGTTTATTGGTATCACTATTCACCTTGTGAGCCAAACTGAATACATTCCCTTCTATTCACTGCCAATATCTAATCAGGCACAAACTTTCCAGCTCTACCTCTTGAATGACTTTCACATTTTTCTTTTCTCCATCTGCACTGCAATAGCCAGGAGGTAAGAGTCTCCTCTAATTTTTTCTAGTCTTGCTCTTTTCCAATAAAATCTTCTCACCACTGCCCTTGCCACCATTCCAAAATAAAAATATGATCGTTTTTCTCAGGTGCTTAACCCTTTAGCATTACTTATTTTCTGTAGGACAAAACCAATCCATTGTGCATTGCTTCTGAAATACAACATGATCTTCCCCCATTTACTTCTCAAAGCTCATTTCCTTCCATTTTCACCCTCTCACATCAAATTCAGCCATACCGGATTTTTAAGTTTAAGTTCTCCAGACTCTCTGTTTTCTTCTTTAGCCCCATGTTCTTACCCATGGCGTCCCTTTTTCTTGGAATATTCATTTTCTACACTCTTTGGCTGGATCACTCCTGTTTATTCTTTAGGTCTGGGTTCAAACATAACTTCTCCCCAAAAGCCCTCTCAAACTTCCCTTATCCTCATATTCTATAGGAGCCCTTGTTCTTTTTTTATTCATAATATTCAGAATACTTGATTTCATTTTAATGGATTATTTAATCATAAGTCTCTCAAGAATATAAACTCTCTGAAGGCAAGTTTCTTGTCATCCTTATTTACCACTGAATCCGCAACTTCTAGCACACTCAATACCAGACATAGAATAGGTTTTCAGTTAATATTTGTGGAACAAATGAGTAAAAAGCTTTTTCATATCTCCGTGATTTCACACAAATTATTTCCTTTGTCTTGAATGTTCTTGTCCTGTTTGATCAGTGAATTCCCACCTTTGCTTTGACAATTCATTAACATCCCGCAAAACTAGTTTCTACAATATACACTCTGGGAAATGCTGATGTAGTCCAACTTTCTCCTTTGACACAACAGGAAACTGAAGCCCAGAGAAATAAAGTGATTTTGAAGGTCAGACAGCTGGCTATATTGGGGAACCAGAATGCAAGTGTATTCCTAATGTGCATAATTTTCTTGCCAATGATAACTTGGTTTCATTTGTAAAATAAAAGGCTTCTCATTTTTTAATGACATGAGATCACTTTTTAATTTACTGTTTGCTAACAAGGACATATTTTGTCATCAATTTCTGGTTCATTCAATAACAAAACTCAGATAGTAAAAGATGAGTACTCATATGCCATTGATAATGGGAGAATGAGAACATTAACAAAAGGATGAAGTGGGCTGCACCATCTGCGTAAATTTTTCCACAGTAATAAAATGATCAGTGCTGCACATCATCAGAGTTTGGAGTCTCTCCTTGGGACTTTGGTGTTTATTTTAACCAACACTTTTTAAAAAATATGTTGCTCCTCCCTAAAGATGTAAAATTTCACCATTTATTAAGTCTTCTTGGCTGAGTTGAAGATTGTAGCATCCACATTCTCACATGCAAAATATTTCCTAATCACAGCAAACGTTTCACATCTGCTCTGAGTAACTGGCCAAAACCCAAGAAATAGAGGCATTCTTAGAGGATCTTTGTTGATCCCCAGCCAGTCTCCTTGACATTGGAGAACTACAGTGAAAGGGACGCCTCCCCCACCCTCTTTCTTCTCTCCAAGTATTTTTTCTTTTGGTTACTTGATGACACCCTCTGCATGGAAAGCACACCCCTCTATGCTAATATTCAGGAACTGGGCCAGAGTTCCAGTTGTGTTTTTAGTTCTGTCTACTCTTTCCACACCCATTGGAAAGCCAAGAACAGATCTGTGTGACTTCCAACTGCTTCTTGGCTATCCTAGTCTCACTTTTACCACATGGAAATTCTTCACCCATTATAATCAAACTTAACTCCAACACTTAATAAACACTCAAGTGGTGATTTACAAAGATCCAACTAATATCATATTCATTTTCTTGTTCTGCTCTTATTTATTGGTAGTATTTTCTATAGTACTTGCAATTTCATAGTCTCAGTCTATTGTGTTTTTGGCTAACCTATCAGACCAAAGGAGAAGACACTCTTGTCTGTTTCTGGAGTAAAGAAGAATGGAGTCGTCCCAAAGATTATTCACATTGGAAATGATTTCCGTGTGCTTTCATTATGATCCAACTTCCTCTATTTATTGGAAGCAAAGATTCAGCTAGTGATGAATGTCATAGCTTGTGGGCCATTTTCATTACCATCACCTGGTTTCTACAGATAACTTTAAGTACATGGCAAGTAAGAACATTGCTGATAAAGTCTTAGATGGATATGAAGCACTGGCATAGAAGGGAAGATTTTAAAACAACATATTTGGTGGCAAGAGATAGAAAACCTAACACAGATGGGCTGGAAACCAAACTCTGAATGAAGTCAAGAAGAAGATATACTGGCTTAGAAATGAAAAGATCCAGAGGTAGATTGGATTCAGGCATGACTGTATCTAAGAACTGACAATACCATCAGAGTTAGGTCTCCTACTATCACCTCTGTTTTCTTTTGTGTTGGTTCCATTCTCAAACAACTTTTCTCCATGATGGCAGTTAAGCTTTCAACACCTCCATGTGTCCATTTTCTCCCTTCAGTAACCTCAGTAGAAAAGAGAGTGCAAAAGTGGTAAGATTAACTTTGATTGGACTCACCTCAGTTACATACTTTTCCTGAACCAATAACAGTGACTCTGTGTAATGCTGATTGGCCAGACCTAAATCATAGGCCTTCTTCAAGTCACATGGAATAAGAATAAAATTGAGATGGTTTCCCATAGGATTATCAGAATCTCACTACCATAAGAAAGGAGAACATATACTTGGCAGAGTAAGATAACTCATCTCCACTAAGGTTTCATAACTGGTTATACTGACACATATGTGCAATTTTTTTTTTAATGAACAAACTTGGTAGAAAAAAGAAAGGAATAAAAATATCTCAAGGGAAGAACTTACAGTTCTTTTATTTTGTAGTTGAGGACAAACCTGATAGCTTAATGATGATACCTGTGGTAGGAGATGGCAGATCCAGAGACCTTTGGTAGGAGATACTTACCAGGAGATACTAATCATTGCTTGGAAATGAGATGACTATGCTCACAGGTGGGTTTTGGGGGAAGTGGACTCATCTCTGTGGACAGAGATATAGTTTGGCATCACCTGTGAGAATTAAGCAAAATAATGACCTATCTATTTTAAAAGAAACCACCTTCATTTCCTCCATTTAACTTTAGTGGTGCAGAAGTCATGCTGGGGGATTTCCAAGGGGATATGGTGAAAACCAGGTCACTATTAATGTGTTTCCTGAAACCATGTGGAAGTAAGATCAATTGCCTGTCTCTGCCTAGGACATCAGGAAATTGTATCCTCATCAGGGAAGAAAGGGTTGGTGGGGCAGGTTCTGATAGTGAAATGCGTTGGGAGAGAGAAAGAGAGGCTAATCACAGAGTGTGTTTCACCTCTTCTCTACCCTTGAATTGTTGTGTAAGTGGGGCACTGTGGATAAAATAGACTGAAAGTAGAAAAGTGATGGGCCCTACAGGGGCACTGTGTAACCAGAGTGTGGGAATGTGTTTGGAGGTCGTGCTTGCTGGGTCTACAGTAGCTATCCAACTCTCTGCTCAAGTGATGAACTAATGCTATGTCTACAAGTCTTGGGAATTTTAGCTGTAGTTGAAAATATAACTTTTCTCTGTTCCCTTGTTCTCTTCCTGACTCACTGCTCTTGGAGCTTTGGACTTTTTTTTTTTGCCATCTTTGTATACAACAGCAAACTCATTCCTAGGCAGCTGGAAAACATTTGTTTCCTTGAATAATAACTGTGTTGTACATGACTAAATTGGTTAGTCTGTAATGGAAGAATGGTCCCCAAATGCTCTTGAGATTGCAAAGGGACTCAATGAAGCATAAGCCCAAATGTGTTGTAATGGAATTGGTCATTATCATGGGAAACTTTCATTGTAGGAAGGAACCCTGCATAGAGACAGTACCTTACAATCAGAGCCTGCCTAAAGATGATGCTCCTTCATTCACTCTGTCCTTAAATAGAATGAGGAACCAGTGGGCCTCTGCCAACATGCCTTCCCCTTTCTTCTCCTTCCTTTGGCTGGGCCCAGGCTTGTCCCTAACTGCTTCCTTTGTTTCATTTCTTCTCTCTTGTCTGCCCTTGGGCCTCTAGGTCTGGAACAAGTGTTCTGCTGCAATCTACCAAGCCAACAAGCTCCTTTGCTGACCTGTCCTTAAAACTTTATCTCTGAGGACATTCAACCCTATCTCTCCACTCTAAGGTCAGAGTCTATAAGGAGAGAGAGGTTCGGAGAAAGCTTCATATTAGGGAAAAATGAAAACAATTACTACTTAAACTTTGAAGGCACTCATCTCCATACTATTTTACTGTTTTTTAAGTGTTTTTACTGTTATTTATTTTTTTTACTGTTATTTAGGTGAGTTGTTTCTTTAAACAAATGGCAAAACTGTCATTCTGTACTTAGGAAATAATTACAATATGTATAGCAACAATAATTTCTCTAAGTTTCCAATTCATTTCACATCTTTATCTCCTTTAATCCTAAAATGATATTTTTCATTTTATTTTTTTTTAAGATTTATTTATTTTAGAAAGAAAGAGAGTGTGCACATATGAGAGTGTGTTGGCGGGCTCATGCCAGTGTGGGGAGGGATAGAGGGACAGAATCTTCAAGCAGACTCCCCGCTGAGTTGAGCACAGAGCCCAAGGCAGGGCTCAGTCTGGAATCATGAGATCATGACCTGAGCCAAAAACGGAGTCAGCTACTTAACCAACGGAGCCATCCAGGCGCCCCTATTTCATTTTATAGATAGGAAAACAGATTCAGTATAGTTACATGTTTTGCTAAACACATACAGCTATTAAGTGTTCTTTTCACATAAAACAAACCCTCCCTATTATTAGAAATAAGCAGAAGAATGGCCGGCCAAAGTGGTTCCTTTAAAGAAAGTTGATGAGTTTGCTTGAGTTAGAATCTAGAAAGTCTTCATGAAAAGATTATTTTTATCTTATTTATATTATTATGCCCCAGAGTTTGGGTCCCCAAATTCTTGGCCTGCCCTTTCATATTCTGTATTCTCTATCTGGATTCTGAGGATAAATGACAACTTTCATATGTCACGGGAACAGAACCTGCCGCCTACACTATCTATCCTGTTTTTGGTAGCTCCTGGTTTTACTTCAGATCCTCTCGACTATGTGCCAACCACCCAACTTGTCCTTGCTTATTTTATTTTTTTTTATTTATTTGACAGATTGGAGAGAGATCACAAGTAGGCAGAGAGGCGGGCAGAGTGAGAGGGGGAAGCGGGCTCCCTGCTGAGCAGAGATCCTGCGGGGCTCCATCCCAGAACCCTGGGATCATGACCTGAGCCAAGGCAGAGGCTTGAACCCGCTGAGCCACCCAGGCGCCCCAAGCCCTTGCTTATTTTAAGTGAACAAACAGATTCCTAATTGAGCCAGCAAATAGCTAAAATTGCTTACATATACACTTTCTGCATGGCCCTCAGTACTGCCTTTCAGTGTTTGCTCCTTTTGTCATTCAATTCTAGGACAGGCAACTAAGGCATTTATTCTTATTTTCACTCTATAAGGTTCTCCTGTCAGGGAATGGTATTCAGTGACTATGGGGGCTTTTTAAATCTCCATTTGGAAATGCGTTTCCTTGTGTAGTAGACAAGTAATTTCTGCCTGACTTTATATATTTTATTACATTTATCCCCCTAGTTTGCTCTATTTAGAACTATAGGAAGAAATGTGAGTGATGACATGTAGAAAAACACTTTATATGTGTTATTTAAAATTCACAGGCTGGTGGAAAAATCACTGAAACTGCAATATTCACTGTTTTTTCCTCTAGGTAAAAAGCACAGTTAAGTGCTTCTTGATTTTTTAAATTTAAAGGTATATGGAGCTTCATAGTTTGCCCAATACTTGGAGAAAAGTAAATGATGATCAAGTAAGACTGAGGGCTTGATTCAGCAGGCAAACACATGGACATGCATCTCATGCTTCTGGCAGTGCTTATGCATTTACACGAAATTCATGGGGCAGTCCCACCAGAACTGAAATAATGAAATCCTTTGCTTTTGCTATTTGACAGCTTTTTCAAGGCTTTGCCAAGAATAAAAACTGAGACATTGACTGTTACCAGATCAAAATGGTGATTTGAAGAGACCTGGAGGTAGATGTGTTTTAAGGATGAGACAAATTATGGAATGTGGTTTGACGGATGTAAAAGAAAGGGTTTCTGTACCTCAAGGTGAAAGTGACAATTATCAGGAATAGCTCATTCTTTGCTTCTACTGGTGCTGGACAAGATCTATTTATGCAATGGAGCAAATTAAGACATAACTAAATATCAGGCAGTAAAAAAATATATATATCATGGCACAGAGATTACTTTTAATGAAATACTCAATAGAAACACCATAGTTTGATTCATTTAAAAGTTATCTGGACAGGGACACCTGGGTGGGTCAGTTGGTTGAGCAGCTGCCTTCGGCTCAGGTCATGATCCCAGCATCCTGGGATCGAGTCCCACATGGGGCACCTTGCTCGGCAGGGAGCCTGCTCCTCTCTCTGCCTCTGCCTGCCTCTCTGCCTGCTTATGTTCTCTCTCTGTTAAAATAAATAAACAAAATCTTAAAAAAAAAAAAAGGGTCTTAGGAACAATAACAACCAAATGCTATCTATGGTCCTTGAGAGGATCCTACTCTGAAAAGTTATCTGGACAAAGAAGGATGAGGAACGACATAACCGACACTGTTTTTATGGTGATCAGTAAAGAGCTATGTGGTTCTATAATCAAGTGTTTGGAAAACAAGGCAAAAAAAAAAAAAGGTTCACTAATTTGGACACTTGGAGAATGGGCTAACTTTTGGGAGGCCAATATTATGAAAACAGAGACACTCCCTGATCCTTGTGTGGAAGTAGAACAATGACAAGAATGACTTGAGTATCACAGTTGTCCCTACTCCCCTAAATAAGATTGTCCTTCCAGCAGTCCTACTTCTGGATATATATTCAGCATAAAGCACAATGGTGAAGGTATGGAAACAACCAGAGTGTTTGGATAAATATATATACAGAGATATATATTCACATATTTGTCTATATAATGAAGTACTAGTCAGCCTTAAAAAAGAAGGCAATCTTGCTATTTGTGACAACATGGATAAACCTGAAGGGCATCATGCTAACTGAAAGAAATCAGAGAGATGAAGGCAAATTCTGTATTATATCATTTAAATGGGGAATGTAACTTGTTTCCATTAAGGTCTCATAATTGGCCCTTTTGAGAGGCAATTTTCACATATGCCTAACTAAGAAAATGAACAAACTGTATAGGAAACATAGAAAGAGTAGAGTGGGAGTTACCAGAGTCTGGAAGGCAGGGCAAGTAGGGAGGGGTTGGTAAAAGGAAATAGACTTTGAGTTACAAGATGAATATGTTCTGAGGATCTAATGTATAATGTGACTATAGTTGATAACACTCTATTGCATAATTGAATTTTGGTAAAAGAGCAGAACTTAGGGGCCTGGGTGGCTCAGTGGGTTAAGCCTCTGCCTTAGGCTCAGGTTATGATCTCAGGGTCCTGGATCGAACCCCACATCGGGCTCTTTGTTCACCAGGGAGCCTGCTTCCCCCTCTCTCTCTGCCTGCCTCTCTACCTACTTGTGATCTCTCTCTGTCAAATAAATGAAATCTTAAAAAAAAAAAAAAAAGAGCAGAACTTAAATGTACTCACCAGAAGAAAAAAATCTAAGTATGTAAAGGGATAGACGTGTTAATGAACTAGATGGGGGAAATTCTTCCACCATGTATACCTATATTAAATCATCACTTGTACAAATCTTAAATATCAATTAAACCTCAATAGAGCTGAAAAAAAGGTTCTCATCATCCATATATAAGCTAGTTGGAGCTGGGAGGGAATGAAGCAGGTATCCCTCTGTGTGTCAGAAAAACATGTTGATGCAAAGAAAGAAAGAGAAGCAACTGGTTATTACTATTTCATCTTTGAATGCTTGCCAGTTTCATCGTCAAAACTCTTATTTTGATTTTGATTTAATTTGTTCCTTTCCATTCAGTACTACACCTCTATTAATAGTAACAGATACGGGGAATAAGAGCATAAAAAAAATATATAGTCTTCCCTAATAATTATGCTACTTTGTTTATATAAATAAATGAACGAATGTTCATTTTCCAAGGGAAAACTATGCTACATTAATTCCAGCATCCTCTGACAATGCTTAGCTTTTCCGGAGGAAAAACAAAGTTTCATTATAGAACCCCTATATACGGCTCTGGCCCTCATATTGCCAGTTAACTTTCCTCCTTTAGCATCATTGTATCAGCCTTTAGCTGGCAATCTTGTCTTTGTCCTTCTGTTGCCCTGAAACTTACAGTGGGTTTAGCAGTCCTCACCCAGTTAGTAGCAGTGCCAGTAAGGATCCAGGGTGGGAAATTTATATACGTTCTCTCCCCTCAACTGATACAGGTGAGATCTGAACTAAGGGTTAAAAAAAAAAAAAAAAAAAACAAGTTAGGACATTTTGGTAATTATGATTTAGTCCCAAGGTATAGAGAGGCACATCTTGGAAAGGAACTGTCAGCATATTTCTTTGCATTCCTGGAGGTACTAAGGTGTTCCCAAATACGTAGTTTAAGAGAGACAAAAAACCTTCAAGGCATTTATTCTTCTTCTTGAAATGTGGTTCTTACTAATGCTTCTAAATTTGCGATGAGGGAACATACCCTCATATTCCCCTTTGTATACTGATTTCTTTGTCTGCTTCAATTTGCTGGATGCTTTCCTATAATCCTAAAGCACCCTCTTGTTAGAGGTGGTAGTGCTTCCCTCTCCTTTAGTTGCCAAATGTGATTCAGTGAGGAGATAATTCATCCCCTGGCCTTGTTCGTAAGTTGTAGGCAGTGTCTTAAAAGTGCCCAGGTCTATAGATTCTAAGCAGTCATCAGATGTGGTCAAGAATATGGACCATGAGATCAGAATGGCTAGTTCAAATCTTGGTTCTGCCACTTCCCTGTTATGCCATTGCCATAATGGATATGTCCTTTTTTTGGCAAAGGGAAAGGGAGAGAGAATCTTAAGTAGGCTCCACACTGGGTGGGGCTCAATCTCAGGACCCTGAGATCATGACCTGAGCCAAAATGAAGTCAGATCCTTAACCAACTGGGCCACCCAGGCGCCCTAATCATGGATAGATCTTTTGATCAGTCCATGCTTGTATTTCCTATCTGTAAAATAAAGTTATCAGTGCATTCCTGCAAAGTTGCTGTGCAGTTCACAGATGCAGCACTACGATGTCTGTGAACTCCTCTAGCTATGGAAGGAAGCCCAGAGG
The DNA here is from genome assembly GCA_028533885.1 of Nasua narica. Classification (NCBI taxonomy): domain Eukaryota; kingdom Metazoa; phylum Chordata; class Mammalia; order Carnivora; family Procyonidae; genus Nasua; species Nasua narica. The sequence continues at coordinate 89,421,270 of CM052811.1, read as the reverse complement.
TGTGCATGGCTTGTGTCTAGGATGCTCCTAGAACAAAGCCATTTTTCTGACCTATATCTTTTAGTGTCCCAATGCTTCTTACAGCCAGTTCCATGCTGGCCTCCTAGATAAAGCCAAGTGGTTCTGCGTACTGTTTGTAGATATAGGTTAGTCATTTGAGCTAGAGAGAGAGCTTCTAAGCAGCTAGTAAAGGTTCCACTGTTGTCACACTTATTATCCTAATTGATGGACACAAAGTTTAGGCAATTTAAAATGTCCTGATTCTTTTCCAACACTTACTTAAAATTAGGTTCAGAATGATAAAGCAAAGAAGCAACAGCTGCTACAATTGTACATAATTATTTTTATGTAAAAAGCATGGAATATATGTTGTATAACAAAGCATTCATCTATTTCTAGAATATATCAGGGGCACATCTTCTAATTACAATCTACCTGAATTATAATTCAGGTAATTATAAACAGTAGAAACTTTTGAACAAGCATCTGCCAAAAATGACCACCTATCATCTTTGCAACAATGCCTATACTGACATTAAATGTCTTTAAGAAATTTATTCACTATTATTTCTTTCCATTCGCTTATTAAGAACACTGTAGCCCATGAATCATATCCCTTATTTTTGGAATAGGAAGAGAGAAAGTCATGTTACTTAAAATATAATTTATATCAAGGAATGTAAAATAATTGCTGCTCAAGAAATAACATAAATAGCATTTGTGAATATTCTAGCTTTAGGAGGTCATTGAGCTTCTCTGCAAATGTTTATAACCTCATACAATCTATTGCCATCTATCAGGTACTTTTTCTGGCTGATATGTACTAAAATCTTAAAATATCATTGGAGGTAACCATGGAAATCATTTAGTCCTACCCCTATTTGATGATTAAATTTCAAACCAATACTTCTTTTAGTTGACTGATAAACATGCTTTCTTCTCTTCTTTAAAAATAAGGTTTTTTTGTTTGTTTGTTTGTTTTCAGGCTCCTTTAAGTCATCTTTCCCCCATATTTACTAAAAGCAGTGATGAAGCCAAAGGTCACTATTTTGGGCAGATGCCTGTGGATATCAGATTCCTGGGAAGCCCAAATTACAGCACTGGGGTCCCAAATTCCTTGGGAGCAACCACATTCATTTCCAGTTTCCTTAGCCCCATGAATTCAAGCAAAAGTCTTCTCTGAAAGCATTTATTTCTCTTTTGTTTGTAGTCATCTTGAGTAATCCTTGTTTAGTAGGCCATTTCCGTTTCCTTTTCTTCCAGCTTTCCTTAACTGGTCTTGTGGTTTGGGAATATTCTATATTATATAGTGATTCTTTTCATATTCTTTGGAAGACTGGTAGATGTGTATAAAATCTGTGGAACTGAGCAGAGTAGATATCAAAGAAAAATAACGTTTCTTCAAGGAGACAAGGTATTCTCTTATTCAGATGGTGGTGGGCACCCGAGAAGTAACAGTCTGTGCTTCCATTATAAAGCCGACCTTGGGCTGATGGATCCCTCAGACCTGACATTGAAGCTGAGTTTCTCCATTTTCTAGATGCTTGACCTTAGACAAATTATTTTACCCCTTTTGACTCTCAATTTTCCCTGATGAAATGGGGACCCGGATGCCTAGTTAAATGGTTGCTGCGAGCTCCCGTGGAGGGGATATAAATATCCTCCTCAGTTTTATTTCCATGTCAGGCACACAGTAGGCATTCTGCAGGTTTAGTGCCTGTGGAGTGGGCTCATTTTAGAAGTCTTAAGAAATCTCAAAATTAATTCCATATTTGCCGTGCTTGGACACAAAATGAAAAACAGAAAAGCCTCCTTCTCACCCTGTGGGTGGGGTATCACTCCTCTTTACGCTGCTTCTTTTTAATAAGAAAAGGGCGTCTTGAATGTGGTGGGAAAGGCGAGCCCACATGGCAGAAAGTCACAGCACACAAGATACACTTTATTACATGGCGTGTTTCTGTACCACAGATGTGCACACAGATGTGGTCATCAACAGAGATAACTAGTTTACAAGCCCTCCCTGGAAACTCCTCACAGTTCTTAGGAGAAAAGTGATTCTCAGCCAAGAGCTGCACTGAAGCTGAGCCCATGATTAAAGCGATTCCAACTGCTCCACACTGAAAAGAATTAGAAAGGAGAAATGACCAGCATTGCATTTTTAGCCAAGGAACAAGACCAGGGGTCACCCAAGAAGCTAAAAGCCTATTAAAACAAGTATCTATTGCGGCTTTTTTTCATCTGTGTTTGTCTATCTTTACCTGCTTTCCCCTTTCTCCCTTTCTTTTTTCCTTCCTTTGTCCCTCTTCTCTTCTTTCATTTCTTTTCTTTCCCCCTTCTTTTTCCATCTCCTTTTACTCTAATGGAAAAATATCACTGTGTATCAAGGAAACAGTATGCAACATCTGTTCATTGTTGGATATGTTAACATGGAGAGGGCACATTTTATTCAAATTCTGAACTATGTAACTATTAATTGGTGATACATGATGAAGTTGTTTCTATAAGTGTCTAAGGCAGCAGTTTAGCATTATAAATATTCACTATGCTTAGGAACCAGAAAAAAAAAGTCCTAGGTTCAAGTCTGGTCTCAATTATATGACTTTTCCAAATAGTCTTGCAGATTAAATGAAATAAATATATCAAAGCAATGTATCTGTATTACACACAGAACAGCAGCTTGTCTTAGGTCCTCCTTTCTAGAAGCAAAGCCTAAAAGAAAAGCGTTCAGGTGCATGTCAACTGGTAGGGCTCTCAAGAGAAAGGGGATGAAGGAGACAGATGAGGTAGAAGGCACTAAGCCAGGATGTAGTCTCCGCTGGGCTCTGGCTTTAGCCTGATCCAGTAGAGAGCTCTGGAGTGGGAATTACACCATGTAGTTGTTCTACCCTGATGTTACTGGCTGGTCTTTTGCATTCTTCATGTAAGCCAGTCATTGGCAATGGCCTGCTTTGGGGGGTGGGACTAGGATGTAGCCTTCTGGGTAAATGGCTGCTATTTTGCCAAAGGAATTATCTGGAAAAGGGGACAATTGTGAGCCATTAGCAGTCAATACTTGCAGCAGCTGAGAGCAGGTGTCAGTCTGATAAAGGTCATCTGGGACATCAGTAGTATTCACTAAAAGGTTCAGTAAATGGTTGTTAAAATTCGTGTAAGTTTTGGTTGTCGTATGTCCAGCTCAAGTCCTCTACTGTGGAGGGTCAGTGTACTCCTATTGCAGTAGTTTATGGCCTTCTCCAAATATAAGAAAGTAGACTGATTATTTTTAAAAAAGTCTATGAGATTCTCTATAGCAAGGCTCCTCTGTCCACCTACATTGAATTCTTGGTCAGTTACCTGTGTGATGATTCACTGATAGGTATAAAAGCCATTCACTGCAACCTACCGAGGGTTTCCATAGCTGGGAACAGGTAGGCATCAATTCAGTACAAAATGACTTAGAGCGCTGATGGGATCATATACAAACTTGGGCTTTTTTAAAATCCAAAACACTGTCTGCAAATTAAGGTAGCATAGAATAGAGAATAGCTATTATAGAAGAACTGTTCACTAGAATTAAACCCATTTCAGTTCCTTCAAACACTGGGTCCATACAGGGGTTCGTGATTTAAATATTTTAGTTAAAAGTTCTTTGGGTACTTAGTTGACATTTTTAATTATCCTACCTTAGTGATCATGCATGAGAAGGGTGGGAATTCACAGAAGATACTGTCTGGGTTTAGTTTTTTTTTTCCCAAATATGTTTATTTTTTCAGTGTGACAAGAATGATTGTTCATGCACCACACCCAGTGCTCCATGCAATACGTGCCCTTCTCAATACCCACCACCGGGCTTTAGTTTTTATTATATAAGCCTTGGCCATGTCAAAATGTAACAAAAGGTCCAGAAAAACAATGACAACAGCATTAAAAGCTTTAATTCAAACTATACCCATGGTTATTTCATCTAGTTCTACACGTTTTTACAGACCCAGGAGTTAATTCTTACCATCAGGGCTCTTTCCTTGGGCTGCTTTTGACGGCACTTTTATCTGTACGATGTTACCTTTGCTCACACATAAGATCCTAGCTGTGTTTTCTTTTTTTTTTTTTTTAACTCAAAACACACAAGTTGAGAAATGTTTGTGTGAACATCCTTATTCTCTTTCATCAAGAGCTAGTTTCTTCTTGTCCTCAAAATGGTGAAAAATCAATCTTTTCCCACTTTCTAATAGAATATGGTTATATTTATTTTCCTCCTAACAAAACAGGTACCTGTAATGCAGCTTTTCTATTTATCACTCTTCACTTCAAAATCTACTAAATAAAATACAAATTAATTTTCTTATACAAACAAAAGTTTTATTACACATTCATATCTTATGAAATGTACATCTCTAAGGGAGACATGGGTGATTAATTGGTCTTATAGAATATGAAAATGAGCCTATCGTTAATTAACACCTAATGTCTCAGTATGGTGCATGAACAATTAATCTTGTAACACTGAAAAAATAAAAGTATTTGGGAAAAAAAAAGACTAATGTTAGCATATGGGTACTATCCCAGTAACTTCATATATGCCTCCTTCCTACATAAGACAATCCATTTTCCTTTGCCTTTTGGATGTTAGAATGACAACTGACCCTAAAATTATTAAAATGTCCAAAGTAATGGTCTGAATTTGGGTTGCTACATAGTGCAATTCATGGAATAAATAAATTACATTGTCCTGTGATTCAGAATTCTATATTGGCAAGACAGCCATTGTTTTCTGGACACTGGGCAAAAGCAATGCTCTCTTTCTGTTTGGTTGGTTCGAGAACAACCAGAGGCACTCTTACACTATTTCTGGCTTGTTCTCCTTACATAAGCGAGATTAGTTAATGACAAAGTAATGTTAAAAAAAAAATCAAAATGATGACCAAGCCAAGAGCATGAAATGACTAAAGCTTTGTTGCTTGTGGCTTGAGGGGGTGGGAGGCACCACCCTCTGAGGTGTCCGTGTGGGTCACCCAGCAGACTTGCCAAGGACTGGGAGGGAAAAAAAATAAGTTGGACAATTCTTCTCTAGGGACAAGGCCCAGAGTTCCTTTATTTGTAGTGATAAAAATATGGGTGGGAATTGGGGTATGTATTTAAAAGGAGAAGAAAGGAAGGGATTAGAGTGGAACAGAGGTAGAGAAGAGGATGTTTTAAATGTGATGAGTCTTTGGTTTCCATTGTAATTAATACTTCTTCTCTTTATAAAGATCCAAGATCCACTTTTCTGTTGGCTAGTCCTGTAAGATGCCCACATATTAACGGGAAACTGAAATGTTAGAATAATACCTACATTTTTCTTCTTTGATACAAAATTTATTCATATAAACAATTTAAGTCATAAGTCATCTTAATGATTGCTTTTGTCCTAAAAACATGAATGTCTTTTTTGAATCTTCTAATGAAAACTGAGGGGAAATTGGGGGAAAACAGGTCAATGTAGTTTTGGTTCTTTCCTCTGGCATTACAAACTATGTGAGGCTAAAAATATAGCTGTTTTATAGATAAGAAAGCTGACCCCAGTGTAATGAAGGTCATACTGCTGGCACACAGTAGAGCAGAATTTGGACCCTGGGCAATGCTAATCAAGAAACTACACTGATAGGCATTGCCGTAAGCATTATATTAGGCCCCTAGTCTTTAGGAGGCCTCAGTTCTACGCCCAACCCCATCTTTTCTTCATACTGTCTGTAGCCAACGTGACTTATCAGTAATGTGAATCTATTTGTTTGTCTCCCTGCGTAATGTCCTTGGATATTGGCATGGGTTGAATTGTGTGCTTCAGGGGAAGCATTCCCCCCCCACCCCCATAATCGTATGTTGAAGTCTTAACCTTCAGGACCTCAGAATGTAATCTTATTTGGAAATAAGGTCATTGCAGATGTAATTAGTTAAGATGAGGTCATTAGGGTGGGCCCTAATTCAATATGACTGGTGTCCTTATAAAAAGAGGAGATTTGGATACAGAGATGCATACAGGGAGAGTGCCATGTAAATGTGAAAATGGTCATCTCCAAGCCAAGGAGACAGGCCTGGAACAGATCCTTTGCTCACAGCTCTTAGAAGGACCTGAGCCTTCTGACACCCTGGTTTCTAGCTTCCAGAACTGTGTGGCTATACATTTCTGTTGTTTAAGCCAGCCAGTTCGTGTGCTTTGTTGTAGTAGCTCTAGAAAACTAATATAGCTACCTTTCCATTATTTTCACAGTGATGTTCAACATCCTATAAATGTAAACAGAGGAGAAGAATATAAAGGCAAAGAGTAAATGTAACCCAAGCTAAATTCAGTTGGATTTTTGGAATTGTCAGTAGTCGGTAAAAATTCATTGACTAATGACCATAATCTTACTTGCCAGGCATTGTTGTAGGTGCTGGGTATTTACTGTGAATTAAATTGACACAGTGTCTGTTCTCAGGGAGCTTCCACTGAGATAGGCAACTAATTACACAGATATTTCATTAGAATTACAATGAGTTAAGAGCTTCAGGGGGATTTCCTAAAGAATGGAATACTTGGGGAAGCAACCCTTTTCTTGGAGGAAAAGCAGGAAAGGCTTCTCTGAGGCAGTTGTGTTTAAGCTTCTCTTTGAAGGATGAATAGAAGTTAGTTAATGGAAGGACATGCTGGGCAAAGTGGCTTTAAAGGTAAGGGCACAGCATACATTAAAAAATAAATAAAGGTAAGGGTTAGGTAGTTATTATTCTGGTGTCAGAGGCACCCTGGCATTTTCCAGAACAACAACAAAAAAAGAGATAAGCATAGGTGGAAAAGGAAAGGTTAGATAGCAAATAGTGCTGGATGGGACAGGAGAGGGAGACAAGAGACAGATCCCACAGGCTGTGACATAATCAGAGTCGTATTGTTAAAAGCTCCCTAACAGATCTGAGGAAAACAATTGGATGCTATAGTAAGAGGTAAGGATGGACCAGGAAATGGACAGGAGTGGATGGATTTCAGGAATAAATAATTGATGGGTTCCAGTGGATAAGGTCCAATAATTAAATGAAGATTACAGAGGCAGGGAGGCATCTGTCAAGGCTGACTGCTAGTTTTCCAATTTGCCCAAATGAGTGAAAGGTGGTATTACTCCCTGAGATAGGAAATACTCGATAAGGGCCACTACCTCCCCCCCTTCTGGGGGAAAAGAGGGACAGAAGATGAAGTCTGGTGCCTAACTGAAGCAAATGATGTCAGATACCGTGTAGGCCGTCAGCCTCATTGATCAGAAAGTCCGAAAGACCAGAGAGAGAAATCTGTAAGTAGATGGGATATAAATGGTAAATGAAGACCTAGGAACAGATTACTTACCCAGCGAGAGAGAGTAAGATGCGAAGAGGAAAGGAAAGCACAACTGAGGGACCTAACATTTTAAGTTTGGGTGGAAGATGGGAGGTCAGCAAGAATGAAAAGGAATAGCAGGAAAGAAAGGAGAACTCTCAGAACGATGGGTTGTAATGGAGCTTCAGGAAGGAAGCAGCTGCTGATAGTCTTTACACTACTGACTAACAAGGAGTGTAATTTGTGAAATAAGTCTAAGCATTTTAGCCACATTGGCGCTTAGCAAGAGCTCTTGCAGGGGCTTGAGTGGAGAAATGAAAACAAGGGATAGCAGGTATTGATGTCCTGCCCATATCCCTTTGGTAGTTACTTCTGTATTCCAAAGGCTGCTTTGCTTGGGTCTCTTGTTCACTTGTTCACTCATTCATTTCTTAATTTGGCTAACGAGCACTTCCAGCCTAAGCACAGAGCAAACCAAAATGACAGAGGTAATGCCCCCAGAAACAAACCTCAATGAGAGCCAGAAATTTGATAACTAAATACCCTAGTCCTTTGCCTTTCAGTTGAGATACCTCTACGCTGTTTCTCAGAGCTCCCTAGGAAGGTTGAGCTCTAGCTGCCCACAGTGGTGACTGGCTGGAAAACATCCTCTTCATGAACCTTCTGCCCTTCCTCACACTCTTCTACTCCCCATCACTGTTTCCGGGATCATACTCTCGAATCCCTGTCTCAGAGACTGCTTCTGGGGTACCCACACCATGTAGAAGGTAATGAGGTAGAGCAGTAAATGCAGACTTAATGAGGATAGCTTAAGGGGGAGGTAGCAGGAGGAGAAACAGAGTCACACATGGTTTATTATAATTGTGAAAGGCCCCTGAGCTTGCTTGAATGTTGGAAAGAATGTAGGGGAGAGAGAGAGAGAGAGAGGAAAGTGCGAGCTTACAGGAATCCATGACAAATACTTTTTTTTTCTCTGATGCTGTTGGCTAAAATACAAAAGAAAAAAAGGAAAGAAAAATATGAAAAGGTTTGCATTATGAATCTTAGGAGACCTCTTTGTACTATTTGTAGGTGTGGCTGAGGCATAGAAGTTTCTTCTTCAAAAGACTAGAACAAGCTCTGATGTACTTGGACTTTTGTGGGTTTAGGAATTCCCAGCATCTCTAGAATCCACTTAACTACTCCATGACGTATTTTCCCCTCCAGATGTGAACACTAAAGAGTCAGTTGTCAGTTGAACCCTCCTGCATTATTTTCTCAGCAATTATTTTAAGGAATGCATTTGAATAAAATGCACTTTTGGCATCATTTTTAAGAATGGATGATGATTTATGCTTTTCTTACAGGGACAAGATGGCTCTGGGCATGAGTCATGACTGTAGGCTGGGAAGATTCCGATGGGAACCTTGCTTTTGCTGGTTGAGCCATACCTTACATGGACTTGAAGCTGTGCGTGGCTTTTATTAACATGTGCACTTTGCTTGTTAAGGCTCGAGCTTCAGCTTTTTCTTCCCAGTTCAAGCCCTGTTTGTATTTCACATGCACCTGATTCGGAGTCTGTGCTTGGGACTCAGAGCGGCTTGGGAATAGTAATTTGAAAAATCTTGGATAATTTGTTAGCTGAAATGGGATGGTGTGTTCCCAGCTGCAGCTGGGAAATGGGCTGTTTCTCTGCAAGGGAGTCGATTCAGATGGCAGACAAAGTTCTAATTCTTTCAGCATCTCTTATCTGCATGGGGCAGTTTGATGCAAATCAGAACTGTCCATAGGCCAAGAAGGATATAAACCATAACATAAATCTGGACTTTTCTCAACTGTGCAAGGATTTGCTCTCCATAACCTTCGGATGTAGTTTTCGTAGTGAAAACTCCCTGCACAAGAACAGATGTTCTTTGGAAATAATACCAGTGTTTTTCAGAAGCCAAGGTGAATGAACTGTAAAAAAAACCATTCTTAAAGTTTTCCAGGTTAAAATCATTTCTGTCATTGTCTTTGGCACTGGTTCTCAAAATAGGTTCTCTAACCTTGCTTCTCAGATTTTGATGTACATACAAATCTGAGGATCTTATTAAACTTCAGACTCTGTTTCAAGAGTTCTGGAATAGGGGCTTGCGATTCTGCATTTCTGACCAGCTCCTGAGGGATGTTGTGGATCTATGTTGATTCCTGAATTCGACATTAAGTATATTCGAGATACAGAAAGTTGGTCTTATAAGATGCTGTCCAACACAGAGTCTCTGGTCCAGTAAGTTCAGGAAAAAGACATTTGGATTTTTTAGCTTCCTCTTCAAAACTCTGCAAAAATAATAAAGACTGAGAAAACCTGCTCTGAGGAAGTCAGATACAAAACTAATAGACTATAGAACCATATTTTGGTATGCTGTTTCTTAACAACCTGGGAAACTGGATATTTGTGAAAGGAAAGGATGGTCTGAGGTGTGGTCTCCCTTCAAATATTTGTTCAGGCACTTGAGCAGGTTAAAAGGGAGTTTTAGACCCTCTTTGTTTGACCTTCTTTGTGGACCCTGATAATCCTTCTTAGGAAAGTGTTACTGCTTCTCCAGATGAGCGAGGCTGTAGGTCAGGCTCTCAGTATTTCCAGTAAACTTTCCACCTGGAGTTCTGGTATTCAAAATCTTTGGTGCTCCCTTCATTCAGCTTTAAAAATTGTTAGGAGTTTAGATGCACCATGCTCTTGCAAAGAGTCCAGCTGAGGAAAGTGATACGCAGGAAAGCTAGACTAGGGGAATTTAAATCCCTCCAACCATCTTACATTGTTCACAAGGTTTACTGTGTTTATCTACCAATTCTCTTATAAGCTCCTATGGAGATAAGTGAACCGTTGCTCCGAAAATTATCATGCTCTGCGGCGTGAATATATTCTAAAAAATCTTCGTCTTAATAAGCATTCCCAGGGTTTTCTGATGCAGGTGCTCTGGGGACCACATTTTCAGATTAAGTTGTTTGCGTAAGAGAGCACAGGCATCCTGGCCAAAAACAAACTTCCCTGTTTTGGCTCTTGGAACATGTACCTTTATGAATCATGTTTTAATGTTTGTTCTGCCCTGGATTTTTGTGGAGGATATAATATAGATATATTTATATATATATATATATATATATATATATATTAGCATTTTCTCTAAAACTGTTATTTTCTCTAAACTGTTATTTAAGATACTGTTATTATGTCAGCACAGCAGAAAATTCTGCAAAGGGTCCCCACTGGCAGAGGAGTATAGCCTTGCTCCCTCAGTTTGGAGTACAGGTATCTAGAACAGAACATTCTAGACATGTTTTTATTGTAAAAGCAAATGAAAAATGTGCTCCTATTTCATAAGACATGTATTTATACTAATATAAACATAGGTGAATTTTACCCCAAATTGCTACATTGATGCTCTAAGTCATCTGTAGCTTTAGGTATAGCCTTGCCATATCACCACACTCCTGGGGGCATTTCATCTATTAATGGGATACTTGGGCTGCTTCTGTAATTTGGCTCTTGTAAAATAATACTGCAGTAAGGCATGAGAATTGTAGCATTATATCCTAATTAGCATTCTAGAAATAAAGAATAAAAAAAGTTGAAAGGTACAAATTTCCAGTTATAAGATCAGGAAGTCCTATGGATGTAATGCACAGCATGTTGACTATAGTTAACAGTCCTGTATTATATATTTCTAAGTTGCTATGCTAAGAGAGATCTTTAAAGTTCTCATCACAAGAAAAAAATAACTATGTGAGGTGATGGGTGTTAACTAAATTTGGTGTGGTGATCATTTTGTGAAATACACTTATCACATCATTATGGTTATACACCTAAAACTAATACATATGTCAATGATAGCTCAATAAAAAAAAGAATAAATCGTCTTTATAATTTGTTCCCAGAGTGAAAAGTTGTTTTACATTGATATTTTATATTGAGATGTTTTATAATGAGAATTACATCATTTATTTTTTTTTAAGTTCAGCTTAATTGGTAGGAAGTTCAGAAAAAAAATTAAATGCTTAATGACATTGTTTTTAACATTTTTATTGATAATATTTTTAAATTCCATATTATAAACATGCAGTATTATATTAGTTTTGGGTGTACAATATAGTGATTGAGCAATTCTATACATTACTCGGTGCTCATCAAAATAGGTGAACTCTTCATCCCCCCAACCACCTCCCCTCTGGAAATCATCAGTTTGTTCTCTATAGTTAAGAGTCTGTTTGTGGATTTGTGTCTTTTTTTCCTTTATTCATTTGTTTTGTTTCTTAAATTCCACATATGAGTGAAATCGTGGTATTTGTCTTTCTCTGACTAACTTATATTACTCTCTAGCTCCATCCATGTTGTTGCAAATGGCAAGATTTCATTCTTTTTGATGGATGAGTAATAATCAAAACACCCACACCCACACACATAACTACTTTATCCATTCATCTATGGAAGGGATACTTGGGCGGCTTCTGTAATTTGGCTCTTATAAATAATGCTGCAATAAACATAGGGGTGCATTCATCTTTTTAAATTAGGGTTTCCCATATTCTTTGGGTAAGTACCCAATAGTGGCATTACCAGATCATATGGTAATTTTATTTTTAATTTTTTTTGAGAAACCCCCATACTGTTTTTCACAATGGCTGTACCAGTTTACGTTCTGATAATTCAGCAGTGCAGGAGAGTTCCTTTTTCTCCACATCCTCGCCAACACTTGTTGTTTCTTGTGTTTTTGATTTTAGCCGTTCTGACTGGTGTAAGGTGTATGTGAGGTGATACCTCATTGCACTTTTGATTTGCATTTCCCTGATGACTTAGTGATGAGGTGATGTTTAGTATCTTTTCATGAATCTGTTGGTTATTTGTAATGTCTTCTTTGGAGAAATGTCTGTTCATGTCTTCTGTCCATTTTTTTAATTGGACTATCTGGGGGGGAGTTGGTATTGAGTTGCATCACTTTTTTTATGTATACTGGATACTAACCCCTAATCACATATGTTATTTGCAAATATCTTCTCCACTCAGCACGTTGTCTTTTTGTTTTGTTGTTTGTTTCCTTTGCTGTGCAGAGTATTTTTATTTTGTTCTATACCCAACAGTTTATTTTTGCTTTTGTTTCCCTTGTCTCAGAAGACATATACAAAAATATGTTGCTACAGCCAATGTCAGAGAAATTACTGCTTTTGTTCTTTTCTAGGATTTTTATCGTTTCAGGTCTCACATTTAGGTCCTTAATCCATTTTGAGTTTATTTGAGTGTATGGTATAAGAAAGTGGTCCAGTTTCATTCTTTTGCATGTAACCATCCAGTTTTCCCAGCAGCATTTGCTAAAGAGACCGTCTTTTTCCCCTTGCATATTCTTGCCTCTTTTGTCATTAAAGATTAGTTGATCGTATAACTGTGGGTTTGTTTTTGGACTCTCTAATCTATTCTTTTGATCCACGTGTCTGTTTTTGTGCCAGTACCAAACCGTTCTAATCGCTACAGCTTTGTAGTATATCTTAAAATCTGGGATTATGATACCTCTAAGTTTTGTTCTTTTACAAGATTACTTTGGCAATTCAGGGTCTTTTGTTGATCCATGCAAATTTTAGGATTATTTGTTCTAGTTCTGTGAAAAACATGCTATTGGTATTTTGATAAGGATTGCTTTAAGTCTGTAGATTAGGTAGTATAGACATTTTAACAGTATTTGTTCTCCAAATCCCTGAACATGGACTACCTTTCCACTTCCTTGTTTCAACTTTAATTTATTTTGTTGATGTTTTATAGTTTTCAGAGTATAGGTCTTTCACCTCTTTAAATTTATCCCTATTTTATTTTTTTTTTATTTGTTAATTGTTTATTTATCAAGACAAACTATTCCATAACCCAATATTCATGCTTCATTGTTCAGGAACACGGGTCAGTGACAAACTTCAATTGAACTCAACCCAATGAAATTCTTTACATTTTAAAATCACTTTGTACTCTGAAAGATACCAGCCTTCCTCATCTCCTCAAAATCTTTCATGGAATCATAATTTCTGCAGAAATCTGCATATGCCTTCTTTCTTCGATCAGTCACAGCAAACTTATAGAAAGCTGCAACTCCCAGGGATACAACGAACGCTCCAAAAACATGAAATCACAGATGCTTGGCCAGAAGGCCTCGCATCTGAGGTTTTGCCCAAGTATTGGAAGTCATGGTGGTTACTCTCCTCAACACCAACCTCAAACCTAACGTCCTTCCTAACTGATACAGAAATCCCTATTTTATTATTTTTGGTACAACTGTCAATGGGATTGTTTTCTTAATTTCTTTCTGCTGCTTCATTATTGGTATATAGAAATGCAACTGATTTTGGTATATCCTGTGACTTTATTGAGTTCATTTATTCTAGTATTTTTTTGGTGGAGTCTTTTGCATTTTCTATATCTAATGTCATCTGCAAATACTGAAAGTTTTACTTCTTCTTACTGATTTGGATGCTTTTTGTTTCTTAATATTGTCTAGTTGCTATGACTCGGACTTGTAGTACCATGTTGAGTAAAAGTGGTGAGAGTGAAAGCCTTGTCTTGCTCCTGCCTTAGAGGGAAGCTCTCAGTTCTCCCCATTGGGTGTGATGTTGTTTGCTGTGGGTTCTTCATATAAGGACTTGGTTACGTTGAGGTGTGTTCTTTCTGTACCTACTTTACAGAGGGTTTTCATTGTGAATGGATGTTGTACTTGGTCAATTTTTTTTTTTTTTTTTGCATCTGTTGATCAAATGGTTTTTATCCTTTCTCTCGTTGATGTGATATGTCATGTTGATTGATTTGCAAATATGGAACCACTCTTGGATCCTGGGAATACATGCCACTTTATCGTAGTGAATGATCTTTTAAAATGCGTTATTGGATATGGCTTGCTAGTGTTTTATTGAGGATTTTTGCATCCATGTTCATCAGAGATAATGGCCTGCTGTTCACTTTTTTAGTGGTGTCTTTATCTGGTTTGGGTATCAGGGTAATGCTGGCTTCATACAATCAATTTAGAACCTTGCCTTCCTCTTCTCTTCTTTGGAATAATTTGAGAAGAATAGGTATTAACTCTTCTTTAAATATTTGGTAGAATTCACCTACAAAGGCATCTATTCCTGGACTTTTGTTTGTTGGAAGTTTCTTGGTTACTGATTTAATTTAGTTGCTGGTAATTGGTCTGTTCAAATTTTCTATTTCTTCCTGATTCAGTTTTTGGGAGGTTAATGTTTCTAGGAATTTATTTCTTCTAGGTTGTCCAGTTTGTTGACATATAAATTTTTGTAATATTCTGTTAGATTTATTTTATTTCTGTGGTATTTGTTATTTTTCTTCTTTCATTTCTATTTTGTTCCAGTGCTCTACCTTTATTTTCAGTGATTTTTTTTATTAATCTAGTTGCTTAGTATATTGGCTAAAAATTTCCACCTTTTCCATGGACAATTTCAGCTTTTCATGTTAATTCTCTTACTATATATGTTATTTCAAATATAAAGCACCTAGTATTTTTAACCTCATAGAGAGAATACTTAGGTTTTTACTGACCTACATTCTCCCAAACATCAATATTTTCTTACTATTCTTAAAATCAGAAATACTCTTCAATTTTATTGTGGTAGGTTTAGGCTTTTCTTGAAGGTTTAGCAACAAAAATTGCAAATAGTTCTATCAAAAGGGCAACTACAAGGTGAAGTGATTGACCAACATGGGGTGGTCAAGAGAAAACAAAGGTTACTCTGAGTGATATCTTCGGAAGACTTCTCAGGTGGTTCTGCCCTCTTTTTATGGAGTTACAGAAGCCATACTGCGCTATCCTACTACATGAAGCATTTCTGCATACCTTCTCGCATTTAACCTTCCCCATAACACTGCAACCCTGTGTATCATCTTTATCTGAAAGACTAAGGATTGATGCCCAGAAGACACTGAAGGGCTTATCAAATGTCAATCAGGCAAGGAGAACTGAAATTGGAACTTGGTGTTTGGATACCTAATCCATAAATGTTCCTCATGGACCTCAGCTGCCAACTTTCACTCACTTGGAGTCATATTGTAGGTGTGAATAGGCACATTTGTCAAAGTCTCTTAGTTCTTCCATCTGTTCAAATGGAAAAGTTCTTGGCTGGATAAAACTAAGAGGTATGTATAAGAAAAAGTAAAAACATGTTAATTTTAACAAATCAACATTCTAGAGCTTGACAAAGTGCTGACTGAATGCTTCTCTTTGGTTCTAAGATATTTGGGTTGGTTTTAAAATGAGATATAGGGATGATTTTAGCACAAAGGAATTTTTTAAAAAAAATTCCAATTCATTGGCTAAAGAAAGCATCTTTTTTAAATTGGAATGAAGTCCACATGAGTATTGCACACAGATAAGTTTTTCATCAACAAACCACAATCTCTCCATGCCTGAGTGACATCCTGGATTGGGAATTAAATGACATTCACAGAATATCATGGCAACCAGTTAACATTGGAAAACAAAACTGAGCAAAATAAGTAACAACAACAGTCAATTACCCTGTTGTTTGTTCAGTGTTGAATCAAACACACAATCTGATTTAAATCTCTTAATTGCCCCCTTCCTTTGATGTAGACACCCAGTTATGGATCATATGGATGCTACACTGACCCTTTTGGATTAGTATTATTAAGGTTCATGTTGAAGCTGTTTAAGTTAAATTTCTCCCTTTTTCTTTCTTGCACATACATATATAAACACACTCAAGATTAAACAAATATTGATATACTGATGTTTGCAGTGGGACATGATGAGCACTTAGTAATTCTTTTTTTTAAAGATTTTATTAATAAAAAATTCTTTAAAAAGGATGGATGAGGGGGTGCCTGGGTGGCTCAGTTGTTAAGCAGCTTCCTTCGGCTCAGATCCTGATCCCAGCATCCTGGGATTGAGCCCCGCATCAGGCTCTCTGCTCAGCGGGAAGCCTGCTGCTTCTTCTCCCACTCCCCCTGCTTGTGTTCTCTCCCTCTCTGTCAAATAAATAAATAAAATCTTTAAAGAAAAAGAAAAGATGGGTGAGATTACCCTGTCTCTCACTGTTTCTCACCACAGTCATCCAGTAGGATCCACGTTGTCCATTGGTCACCATATGGCCAGTGGATAGTTTTGATATATATGACAAAATCCCAAGACAGTCACTGTGGGAATGTTGTTAGTGGACTATAAGCTGCTATAGACCAAGGACATGTCTTACACTTGCTCTTTACCCTCCATTCTATCTAGCACAGTGCAGAGAACTTAGAAGATGCCTACCAAAGACTTCCTGATGGGCAGAGTGAAAAACACAATGTTTGCTTCTTTCATTGCCTGACTGTGGGTTGGGAAAGGGAGAAAAGCTGTGTGGGTGGGAGATAATTATGGACTGAATAGAAGCCAGGAAAAGAGAATGAATATTCTTTTTTTTTTTTTTTTAATTTCAACTTGGTTGATAGGAAGTTCGGAGAAAAATTAAGTGCCTGATTACATATCCTTAAGATACTTCTAGGTCCATAAGGTATACATATTCAATATTTAACTTAGAAACAAGCATTCTGTAATACAAGGAGTTTTATTAAATGTAATAATCCAGTCCAGTGACAATAAAGCATGTAACACAGAATTGATTGTCCTTTAGAGGGAACGTCCTCTTTCTCCCTAGCGGAAGTAAAAACTTTGACCTAATGAAAATGGTGAAACAAACCCCTGCTCTCATCCATGCGCCAATGAGAAGGCCCACAATCTCAACACAGGAAGTTCAGTATTTACTTTGCATTATAAGGATATTAGAGCCATAAAGATTTTTAAAAATTTTTGATTATTAAAGATTCAAACAATGTTTACATACAAGATACCAGTCTATATGACACTATATACTGGCAGAGAGCCAGCCTGTACACATACAGCCCCTATTGTGTATAGCAGACAGCAGCCATTGGGCTTTGGCTTTTGTAAATTAAATTAACAAACATTTAATGGGAACCAGCTTTAACAGATAGCTTGACCAGATTTATGAGGGAGTTTTATGATGTTGGTGATTTTTTTTTAATTCCTTCCCACTGACAGCTATTGACAGAACCAGTTACTAACTCTTCATATCATACACCGATTCACATTGAGAAAAATCTTTTAACTTTTTTTTTTTTTTTTAACAATTTTGGATTCTCTCAGCTACCCATTTGCTTCCTTTCTTACTGGGGTCACAGGCACTGTGTCTGGAGTTCCCAGAGAGAAGTACATGGATGTGAATCTACCCAGTGATGTGTCTCTGCCAGTGGAGCACTGAAAGGTATTGAGAAGAAATTACTGAGGCCACTGAATCCATACCTCCTAATTACATCCACTTTGGGGCAGCCTTTTCAATAGTGGTTGTGGAATCCAGAGAGGTCCTTCTCCATGTATTCACATCTGTAGCCTGTAAAAGGCACAGCAAAGGCTCTAGAACCTTGTGAATTTATTGCTCATTGATGAGTTTTGATTCTTATGCATTCAAACACGATCATGGAATCAACTCCCATAGAGGCAAACGAAATCCTACTATATTTTCTTATTTATGTAATTTTGTGGAAAAGCTTGTTTTAGAAGATATTAATATGCCAAGTATAACAATAATTTTCATTATAAAGGTCCTCTTATTCTGAATAATTACAGTAATTCTCCTCTGCAAAAATTTTAGTAATGTTAGTAATGAATTAACATATAGGTATGTATATTGCTCATTGTTAGTTATGATTTGTATATATCTTTAATATGCTAATTAAAGATTTCTAGATAAAATAGGGGATGTTTAGTTAAGTTTAAGTTTTAGATAATGATATTTTTAGTATAAGTGTATTCCAAAAAAATGCATAAGACATACTTATCCTAAAACATTAGTCATTATTTATGAAATTCTGACTTAACCTAGCATCTTGTAGTTTTATTTGCTAAATCTGGTTACTATTAATAGAGAGTGTCTCCAGCCTTCATAGTTTGTTTCTCTTTTCTTTTTTTAAATATTTTATTTATTTGAGAGAGAGAGTACATCCAAGGAGGAGCAAAGGGAGAGGGACAGAATCTCAAGCAGACTCTGCTGAATGTGGAGCCTGATGTGGGGCTCAATCCCAAGTCATGACCCTGAGATCATGACTTGAGCCAAAATCAAGAGTTGGATGCTTAATCGACTGAGCCACCCAATTTCCCCGTTTGTTTCTCTTTTTCTAATAGTTTCTATCTGGGATCTAATAAGATCTAATGTAAAATCTAATAAGATTTTAACTCCTAAAATACCAGACAGGGGAATAAAGTTTTTCATGTTTGGTTCACGTATATTTTATAAATACAATATTCTTAGGTACTATTTTAGAGAGTATGGATTACATTTGATAGTAAGGAAATGGATTATGCAATACCTTTATGAGTTATTTCCTTTCTCTTTAATAAAATAATAGCAGTGAGTGTCATAAAAAGAGGAATAAACCATAAGTAGAGAGACCTGGGTTCTAGTTTCATCTCTGGCACAATCTCTGGGTCTCTATATTATCAGTGACTATGAGTACATCTATGACCAGTGTAGATTCATTGCATTAATGACTCTCATTCTTTTCTCCTGCTTGTAATCACATCTTTTGATGTACAAGATAATGGGATCTATTTCTATGCCTCTTGATTCTGACTGTGGGCATGTGAACTAATTTTGGCCAATGAAATTTTAGCAGATTAGATGCATGCATCTGCTTCCACTGGTCCACATCTGCCTTGGCCATGAGAACATGCCTAGGCTAGCCTCTTGGAAGGATGGGAGAGTAAGGTGTAGAAGAATGTTTAGCTTCTATGCATTCCTTTCTCACACCCAGGAGAGGAAATAATTGGTATATTTTACTTAAAGAATCAGCAAGTTTTTGAGAAAACATATTCATACATGAATATAGACACCTAAAGCAAAATTTGATTGAGCCCTAGAATTCTGAACACACCAAGGAACTAAAGATAAAGTTTATTTTTCATACCGTATCACCCCTTCCTTGTTTAAGAAAAATGAAGTGGAGGACTATAGGATAAAAAGCAACAAAAAATGAAGGGTGAGTGCTGAAGATTGGTTGGTCCACGTGGTAAGGGTTTTGTGGGCAGCTTATGTTGAACACGTGAAGGCCAAGTTTAGGTGTTCCTTAGTGCAGGCACGGCCTTGGCTGAGGCTGGAAATGGGTATTGCGTCGAACTTATTTCTTCCAGCTGCATGAATCAGTTTCTCTGACAGTCGGACTTTTTTTTTAGAGCCATCGAAGAGGGTAGGAAGACACAAGTGCTTGTTTGTTTGTGGCTCTGTTGATCGAATGCTGAAGTTTCGTCTCCTCTCCACGTTATTGAACTGAACTTTTGTTCTGACTTACAGTAAAAAGACCTTGCTTTTGTTCCATTTTTGCTGGGTTAATTAACAAAGGACTGTCATCGAGATCAGATGGGGTGGACAGTGGCGAGCTCTTCTTTGACGGGCTGTGAGAGAAGGAAGGGAAAGGAAGGACTTTAGGGTATCCCATTTCAATGCTGAGTCCTTACTCTGTCTCCATATATTCCTGTGCCAGTAAGTAAACGGAACCCTTACGGAGTATTCATGTGTTTCACCTGAGCTTTAATAAAACACGGAAAGCGTCATGGACCAAAATTCTCATCAGACTTTTGACAAGGGTACAACTGAATATATACTCAGAAACCTATACAAATACTACAACTACTGCTAATTTCTCATTGCTAAGCAACCCTAGTCTATATGCCACTGGAAGTCAGGATAATGAAAGCAGTATGTATTTTCCTCAAAGTTTCTAACCTCGGAAGGAATTCCTAGATATAATAGGTATGTGAGAAAAAAAAAAAACTCTGTTGACAGGACAACAATTCACTCACTTCCTAACATGACTAGTCATGTACTGTGCTTCAGTATAAACAATAAGGTTATTGTTTGGATGGGAAAACAAGCAATTTGCTGGAAGGGGAAAAGGTGAAAATGTTCTATAAGCTGATTTTGTTTTGGCAGACTGCACATCATTTCCTAGGTAGTCTTAGAAGATGTATTTAATATGTAAAGATTAGGTCACTTGTGAAGGTTAGAATTCCTTCGAATTGCAGCTTTGGATTGAGATATTTTTGTTTGCTTTTTTTTTTTTTTTTTTATTCAGCGCCAGTGGCTCAATGTTCTCATTAAGTTAGGACAGTAGGGCTTCAGATAACATTGTTTTCTTTCTCTGCAGCATTCAAGCATTGGGGATTTTTGGCTGGAAATCCTTCAAAAGTGACAACATATCGATTAATGTGACCCAGGATTGTGAGGAATGAAACTACTGGTAAGTTGAATTTATCCTCCAACCAGAGGACTTTTCCAAAGCAGACTTGTGGTTTGGGTTCTCTCCTTTCCTTATTTTGCATCAATTTCTTGGTGGATGGTGAGTCAATCAGGATGGTGTGGGGAGGAAAAGAGAAAAAGCCCGACAGTCTGAGAGAAAGAATAGAAATTTGGAAGGCCCCATACAAGGTACAATACTGCATTTCAGGGTGCTACAGAATTAGAGATTTCTTTAGTGGCTGGTGGTGTTTGGATATTTTTAAGTTTGGTTTGGGGTTACTTATTGATCCCCAAATAGATACTGCTCATACAGTATTTAGAATCTATTATAAACATTCTCTTTTCTTAATTAAAACATACCTTACCTTGGCTGAGTGTTTTTCTCTTAAGTTTCTGAACCTAGGGACCTATTTTTGTTTGACTTTTAATTTAAAAAACAGATAAATATGGCCCAATTTGTATTTTCTCTCTAAGCACAAAAGGACAGGTATCTAGCTATCCTCAGTTCCTCCAGGCTCCCAAAAGGGAAGTCTTTTGGATACATCCACACTGAATAAGCTTTCCCTAACCTGCTCCTGTGGCTTTCCACCCTTCCATTCCTGTGAAGTAGCTAAGTTTCTTTCATTCTTTTTTTTTTTTTTTTTTTTTACGATTTTTATCTATTTTAAGGAGAGAGCAAGAAACGGGGTGGGTGGTGGGGGCAAAGGGAGAAGGAGAGAGAGAATTTCAAGCAGACTCCACGCTGAGTGCAGAGCTCCATGTGGGGCTCGGTCTCAAGACCCCGAGGTCATGACCTGAGCTGAAATTGAGGGTCTGACACTCAACAAAGGGGAGCCACCCAGGCGCCCCTTAAGTAGCTAAGTTTCTGAGAAAGATTTTGGCAAGTTCTCAAGTAATAGGTGTTGGGAATCCAGCCCCTTATATTCTGTCTATAGAAACTTTTATGGGCACCATGGTCAGACTGGATGCTTCTTCCTGCATTTGTTTATAGGTTCCTCCCAAGTATTTGGATCTCTCTGGTTTCTATTTGAATGTCTGCGGCCGAGAGCAACCATATGAGCAAAAATAGTCTAGGGGCAAAACAACCTCAGACAGACTGCAGTGAGCAGGGAACTGCAGCCTGAAATATCTGCATTGTCATCAGTCAGTGCAAAAAGGAGGTCAGTGGATGTTTCTGGATTTGCGGCATAGGCAGGATATGGAATCTTAGAAGGTTTTTATTGTACTGATATCCATGTGATTTGGGCGGGGGGGTGTTGCTAATAGTTCTTGCTGCTGACTTTGAGTGCCAGAGTAAGCAGTAGTGGCCAGGGAAAAAAGCCCTCTGGAGCTTATTTAAAGAATACTAAAAAGAGATTTTTCCTGCCAACCTGGGCTTCGTCTGTCAACCCACAACTGAGCAAGATGGAGGCAGAGAAAGATAGGCTGTAGTCTGGCAGACAGTTCATAAAAGAAGAACCGCCACTTTGAGTTTAATTTTTATGTATTGGTTTATTGATCTGAGGATTATTGTATCATTCTCTGTTCATCATTAACTAAGTCATTATACTCCATCCACCAATATTTGAAGTATGTACTATTATGACCCCAGTTTACAGATGGGGAAACTGATGCATTTGCTTATGGATATGTGGCTGGAAAGAGGTTATGAACTCAGGCCATGCCTTGTAATTACAAAGTATTTTTATTATCCTAATGTTTGTTTCTTTATATCACTTCATGTTTTCCTTTTTTCATGTAGGCTACCTTTGAAAATGCCTGGGATCTAGATTAGAGGGTAGTAAGGGATCAATCATTTGGCTAATCAGAGTCAAGTTTGCAGGATACTAGAGGATGTCAGTGCCCCTGCTAACACTGTTACTCATTAACACGGATAATCAGGAGTTGGCTCTATTCCAATTTGTAAAGCTAATTTATTATTTCTAAGAAATACTTCCCTTTAATGCTTTCCAATTCA
Organism: Nasua narica; assembly: GCA_028533885.1. Classification (NCBI taxonomy): domain Eukaryota; kingdom Metazoa; phylum Chordata; class Mammalia; order Carnivora; family Procyonidae; genus Nasua; species Nasua narica. The sequence continues at coordinate 89,398,708 of CM052811.1, read as the reverse complement.
TAAAAAACAATTCCTGGAATTTAGAGATAGACAAGATTTTCGGTTCTTTGGAATCTTGTATAACACTTTTTTTTTTTTTTTGGTATAGTAAATAAAAATTGGGCACCTGTTTGAACTTAGAAATGCCCTGTAGGTTAAGGCCACAGGATAAAGGTGTGTGGGGAGGGAAGGAGTATAGCTCAGCACAGTAATGATGATGGGCTGTAACATCACTACCCAGATCCGAATCCTGGCTTTGATGCTAATTTTTGTCTGTCTTTAAGTGACCTTTACATGCCTCAGTTTCTTCATCTGTGAAATGGGAATAATAATAGAGCCTACTTCGTGAGGTTGTTAATGAGGTACATAACAGGCATTTTATTAAACTTTGGAAAGTGTGTTTGGTATTAGAAAGTGCTCAGTAAACATCAGATGTTTTTACTCATTCTGAAAGGTTCCCCACATAAAGTTAACCTGGTACAAACAATGTGCACTTCCTAAACAAAAAGCTAGAGGTTTATCATCCTCAATAACATAAGTAAGTTCGGGCATTTAACTTCACATGTAGTTGGTATTATCTTCCTGCAGTCTGGCGGGTTGGAAACCGAAGTGTCGTCCTCAGCATCTCTCTTTCTCACTCTGTACGTAACATCTGCCAGTCAAACCTGTTAATCATTCCTCCATTCTGACTCCAAAGTTGTCCGCTTTCTGTTCCCAAGTTAGAACTACTTCGGCATCCTGTGGATGTAAGTTCTCCCAAACCCGCCCCTGGGCCCACCCCTCGCTCACAGCGTGCCTGGCAGCTGATCTGTAGAGGGTTCCTTTTCTTCCTCAGTTGCCTTCTGGAATCCCTCCAGATACCCTAACTCCAGACAAAACCTGGTCCCGCCTGCTCAGTTCTGCGGCCCTTTCGTTTCTGAACAAGTTCTTATATTTCATTGTACATGAGCGCCTTGAATCTTTAAATAATCCTCCACTTCCAGAGTTTAGCCCTGACTAGTATATCAGCTTCAGGTTTTGTTTTCTCCGCACACAAAGCTTTGGGCCATTCCCAACTCTCTGAGAGCCCACGCAACATTGTCAATGCGAGTACTGCTTCTTAGAGTTGAGACTTCACTAAAACAAGAGACTGTAGGCTAGGAAGTCTGAGGTGGAGCATGAAATCCTGTAATTCTAACAAACTGCCAGGTGATGCAGGTGCTGCTATGAATGCCAACACTGCAGGTCTCCTGATGAAGCCCTTAACTCTTCCCTCTGCTTTTCATCTGGACTTCAGATGTCCCTCTGCCAGAGCTGTTCGCTCAAATAATCCTGCTTATTTACATTTAACGGCGCCCCACAGCTTATAGGAAAAAATCTGGACGTGTCTGCAGAGCATTCAAGGGCATTCTCCTTAACATCCTATGAAATATTCTTGGGCACCTGGGTGGCTCAGGCGGTTGAGCGTCTGACTCTTGGTTTTGGCTCAGGTCATGATCCAAAACCTGATCCAAAACCTCAGTCGTGGGACTGAGCCCCACATCGGGCTTCACACTCAGCATGGAGTCTGCTTGAGAATCTCTCTCTCCCTCTTCTTCTGCCCCTCCCCCCCACTTACTTGCTTTCTCAATAAATCTTTTTAAAAATCCAATTAAACATTTGAAGACTAACTCTCTGTATCTCCTCTACTCTTGGTAAGCTGTCATCACCCCTTTGCACACTGGTTCCTAGTTCAGACCTTTGTTAAGTCCTTTCGGTCCTTTACATTCATGGAGAGTAAGTGTGTGTGCGTCACTCTGAAGATGCTCTCTGAGGGTCCACTTTTGCAATCCTAGTCTACATCGAGCCTGATCCCACGGTTTGTGTTAGACTCTGAGTAACCAGGGCATGGCCAAACCGGTGGAGCCAGAAGAATGATTGTGATGGATGGTTTTGTTGTAAACCACTTTAAAATGTCTTGGGGCAGGGAGGAGCCATTTTGGGGGAATGGGATGATTATAAATAATACAGCTAAGCATACCAGATTCAAAACTGAGAAGAAAAAGAACTAAGCCAAATTGAAGATTGCTATCAGCTTTCTTCTTTTGCAGACTTGAAAAAAGTGTTGTTTCTAGAACACCATGGATCTGAGAGAAATATAATTAGTGGCTGGGTATTAGTGTTTGAGGATGGACAGGATTTTACTAATTCTGTCTTTATGGCTCTATGATAATGTTTACACATGATTTTGAATTCCTTTCATTTTCTTTGATACAGTCCCTAGAACTCACCACTTGAAGGGCACATGGGGATTCACTTTTTTTCCCATCATTATCTGATTAAATTAATTATGCTTATAAAAACTAAAGGCTAAAATTTTATTAAGGCATCCTATATTTGCACACCAATGTCAGTGGCACCAATGTCACCCAGTGCTCATCATGACAAGTGCACTCCTTAATCCCCATTCCCTATTTCAGGGATCCTCCTACCCACCTCCCTTCTGATAACCATCAATTTGTTCTCTATAATTAAAGAGGCTGTTTCTTGGTTTGTCTCTCTCTCCATTTTTCTCCCCTTTGCTCATTTGTTTTGTTTCTTAAATTCTACATGAGTGAAATCATATGGCATTTGTCTTTCTCTGACTGACTGATTTTGCTTAGCATTATACTCTCTAGCTCCATCCATTTTGGTGCAAAGGGAAAGATTTCATTCTTTTTTATGGCTGAATAATATTCCTGGGTGTGTACCACATCTTCTTTATCTATTCAATTCATGGACACTTGGACTGCTTCCATATTTTAGCTATTATAAGTTATTATTTATTGCTATAGTAAACATAGGGGTGCATGTATCCCTTTGAATTCATGTTTTTGTAATCTTTGGGTAAAAACCCAGTAGTGTGATTGCTGGATCTTAAGTAGAGTAGTTCTGTTTTTAACTTTTTGAGGAACCACTATTTTGTTTTCCAGAGTGGCTGCACCAGTTTATATTCCCACCATACCTGCCAGATGGCTCATTTTCTCCACATTCTGGCCAAAACTTGTTGTTCCTTATGTTGTTGACTTTAGCAGTTCTAAAGGGATGAGGTGATATCTCATTGTAGTTTTGATTTGCATTTCCCTGATTATTAGTGATGATGAGCATCTTTTCATATGTCTGTTGGCCATCTCTATGTCTTCTCTGAAGATATGTCTGTTCATGTCTTCTACTCATTTTTAAATTGGATTAGTTGGGGTTGAGTTGTATAAGTTCTTAATATATTTTGGATACTGTCCCTTTATTGGATATGTCATTTGCAAAGGTCTTCTACCATTCCCTAGGTGACCTTTTAGTTTTATTGATTGTTTCCTTCACTGTATGTTTTTTGTTTTGTTTTATGGAGTTTTTTATTTTGATATAGTCCCAATAGTTTATATTTGTTTTTATTTCTCTTCCTCAGGGAACCTATCTAGAAAAAAAGTTGCTGCCTGTGTTCTCCAGCATTTTTATGGTTTCAGGTCTCACATGTAAGTCTCTAGTCCATTTGAGTCTATTTGTGTGTAGGCTGTTAGCAAGTGGTCCAGTTTCATTCTTTTGCATGTAGCTGTCTGGTTTTCCCAGCAGCATTTGTTGAAGAGACTGTCTTTTTCCCATTAGATATTATCTCTTGCTTTGTCAAAGATTATTTGAGCGTATAAGTAGTTGTAGATTTTTGGGTTTTCTATTCTGTTCCATTGATCTATCTGTTTTTATTCTAGTACCATACTGTTTTGATTACTGCAGCTGTATAATATAACTTCAAGACTGGGATTATAATTCCTCTAGCTTTGCTTTTCTTTTTTGAGTTTGCTTTGGCTAAGTTCTTTTGTAGTTCCATACAAATTTTAGGACTGTCTGTTCTAGTTCTGTGAAAACTGATGTTGGTATTTTGATAGGCATTACATTAAATCTGTAGATTGCTTTGGATAGTATGGACATTTTAACAATAATTGTTCTTCCACTCCATGAACATGGAATATCCTTCCATTTCTATGTATCATCTTCAGTTTCGTTTCTTTCATCAGTGTGTTATAATTTTAAGAGTCAGGTCTTTCACCTCCTTGGCTAGTTTATTGTTAGGTATCTTGTTATTTTTGGTGCAATTGTAAATGGGTTTATTTTCTTAATTTCTCATTCTGCTCCTTCATTGTTAGTGTATAGAAATGTAACAGGTTTCTGTACATTGATTTTTGTATCTTACAACTTCACTGAATTCCTTTATGACTTCTAGTAGTTTTTTGGTGGAGTCTTTTGGATTTTCTGTATATAATATCAAGTCATCTGCAAGTAGTGAAAATTTTATTTCTTCTTTACTAATCTAGATGCCATTTATTTCCTTTTGTTGTGTGATTGCTGTGGCTAGGACTTCTAGACTGTGTTAAATAAAAGTGATGAGAGTAGATATCTTTTTTTATTCCTGACCTTAGAGGAAAAGCTCTCAGTTTTTCCCCATTAAGGATGATGCTTACTGTGGGCTTTTCACCTAAGGCCTTTGTTATGTTGAGGTATGTTTCTTCTAAACCTACTTTGTTGAGGCTTTTTATCATGAATGGATTTTGTACTTTGTCAAATGCTTTTTCTCCATCTGTTGAAATGATCATATAGTTTTTAACCATTTTCTTGTTGATATCACATTGACTGATTTGCAAATAGTGAACCACCTTAGCAACTCAGGAATAAATCCCATTTGATCAGTGATTCAGTTTGCTAGTATTTTGTTGAGAACTTTTTTTTAAGATTTTATTTATTTATTTGGCAGAGAGAGAGGGGGAAGCAGGCTCCCTGCTGAGCAGAGAGCTCAATGTGGGGCTTGATCCCAGGACCCTGAGATCATGACCTGAGCCGAAGGCAGAGGCTTTAACCTACTGAGCCACCCAGGCGCCCCTTGTTGAGAATTTTTGCATGTTTGTTCATCTGAGATACTGGCCTGTAGTAGCTTTTTCTTTCTTATTTTTTTGTTGTGTTTTGTTTGTTTTCTGGTGTCTTTATCTGGCTTTGGTATCAGAGTAATATTGACCTCATAAAATGAATTTGGAAGTTTTCCTTCCTCTTCATTTTTTGGAACAGTTTGAAAAGAATAGGTAGTAACTCCTTTTTAAATGTTTTTATAATTCACCAAGAAGTCATCCGGTCCTGGACTTTTGTTTGTTGGGAGTTTTTTGACTACTGATTCAATTTCTTTGCTTACCAAATCAGTCTGTTCGAATTTCTATTTTTTTCCTGTTTCAGTTTTGGTTGGTTCTGTTTCTATTAATTTATCCATTTCTGCTACATTGTCCAACTTGTTGGCATGTAATTTTTCACCATATTCTCTTACAATTGCTGTATCTCTATGGTGTTGGTTGTTATTTCTTCTCTTTCATTTGTGCCCTCTCGTTTTTCTTCTTGATAAGTCTGGCTAGAGGTTTATAAGGTGGTTGTTGTTTTTTTTTTTAAAGAACCAGATGCTGGTTTCATTGACCCATTCTATTTCTTTAGTTTCTACATCATTTATTTCTGTTCATATTTTTATTATTTCCTTCCTTCTGTTGGTTTTGGGTTTTGTTTGTTCTTATTCTAGCTCCTTTTGGTGTAAGATTTGGTTGCTCATTTGAGCTTTTTCTTGCTTCTTGAGGCAGGACTGTATTGTTCTAAATTTCCCTCTTAGAACAACTTTTGCTGCATCCCAAAGGTTTTAAACTACTGCATTTTCATTTTCACTTGTTTCCATGTACTTTTTAAAATGTCTCTTTTGATTTCCTGGTTGGCCCATTCATTGTTCTTATTTGCATGTTATTTAACCTCCATGTATTTGTGGTCTTCCCAGACTTTTTTCTTGTGTTTAACTTCTAGTTTCATAGTGCTGGGTCAGAAAAGATGTATGGTATGACTTTGATTTTCCTGAATTCATTGAGGCTTTTTGTGCAGTGTGTGATCAGTTCTAGAAAATGTTCCATGTGCACCTGAAAATACTGTATAGTCTGCTGTTTTAGGATGAAATGTTCTAAAAATATCTGTTAAAATCCATCTGGTCCAGTGTGTCATTCAAAGCCATTGTTTCCCTGCTGACGTTCTGTTTATATGATGTGTCCATTGATGTAGCGTGGTATTCAAGTCCCCTACTATTACTGTATTATTATTGATTTGTTCCTTTATGTTTGTTATTAACTGTTTTATGTATTTGGGTGTTCCCATGTTGGGTGCATAAATACTTACAGTTGTTATATACTTTTGTTGGATTGTCCCCTTTATTATTATAGTGTCCTTCTTTGTTTCTTGTCACAATCTTTGTTTTAAAGTATGTTTTGTCCAATATAGTATTTTTGTTTTAAAGTATGTTTTGTCCAATATAGTATTGTTATCTTTAGGTCAAAAATGAGTCTCTTGTTTTTTTTTTATCCATTCTGTCACTCTGTCTTTGATTGGAGTGTATAGTCCATTTACATTCAAAATCAGTATTGACGGATATGCATTTAATGCCATTTTATTACTACATTTTTGGTTGTTTCTGAAGACTTTCTCTGATCCTTTCTTGTCTGTCTTTCATGGTTTTCTGGGGTTTTTAGTAAGCTATTTGGATTTGTTTCTGTTCTTTGCATCTTTATTAGTGGTTTTCAATTTGTGATTACCATTAAGTTTGTGTAAAACATCTTTTGCATATAACAGTCATACGAAATTGATAGTCATTTAAGTTTGACCCATTCTTCCTTTCTTCCCCATGTTTCATATTTAACATCATTTTGTGAGTTCCTTGAATGATCTTTTTTCCAGAAATACTTATACTGCTGTTGTGTTTTATATTGTCACTTTTGGTCTCTTGTTTCCACTCAAAGAGTCCTCTTTAATATTTCTTGCAGGGCTGGTTTATTGGTCATGAACTCCTTTAGTTTTTGTTTGTCTGAGAAACTATCCTTCTATTCTGAATGGTAGCCTTGCTGGATAGAGTATTCTTGGCTGCAGATTTTTCTCACTCAGCACTTAGGATATATCATGCCATTCCTTTCTAGCTTGGAAGGTTTCTGCTGAAAAACTTGGTGATATCCTTGTGGGGTTCCTTTGTTTGGAACTGTCTTCTTCTGTTTTGTATGCTGACCCCTAAAACCCCAGGCTTTAGGCTCTGCAAGTTGCAAGACCTCATGAGATTCAGGTCATGTCACTTTCCAAGCCAATTTCTATGGAGATTCATTTTTTCCTATGTGTTAGTCTTCCTCTTGCCCTTCTCCACAACCATGGCTCTCTCTCCACCACAGTGGCCGTCATCCGTGTCTCTCCCAAACTGCATCTCAGTACTTTCTGTCTCCTTTGATGTGGCCTCGTCTTTACCTTTAGTTGTAGAGTTTATTCTGACAATCTTCAAATTGATTTGTGGGGTACTTAGGATCATTTGATAGTTATCTATCAAATCTATCTATCTATCTTGTGCCACAAGTTGATTCTAGGGTTCTCCAACTCCACCACCTTCTTCCCTGTCAGTGGCCAATTTTTAAAGATGGGTTTAGTTATTATAGTATTCCTGAATCGGAGTCATTGGTTCAGATGCATTCTCTCTAGTGCAATCAATAATGTCAGTAGCCAATACTTATTTAAGAAATAAAAATTCAAATAAATTTTTCACTCCCAGTATTCTTTGGAAACATTCACGGAAAGCTGAAAAGAGTCCTAACAATTCAGGATTTGAATGGGAGATGCTATGGCAGAGTTAGACATAGCAGTGGCTCTCAAGATTATTTTAATATCTGGTTTGGCCTCTAAATGGTGGGTGATTTTAGACTGTCCATTGTATATCCCTGGACCTCAGTTTCCTCAATTACAAAAGGATGCAGCTGGAAAAAAAATTCATTCAGAAGTAAGTGTTGAGAACCTACCACATAGTAAGCCATGGGATATATTTGCAAAAGGAGTAGACATAGCCCCCGTCCAAAAAGAATTCATAAGACACACTTGAATCCAGGGCAGATGAGAGATAACATGAGACAGAAATGTATGAGCTAAGCAGAGGAGTTTTCTAAATTCATGAGCCCTGTGTTCATATCATATTGAACTTTCTGACAATAGAATCTCTCTAATCCTATGCTGTAGGGTTTGTGCCTATGCATAAGTGGGCACTTTTTTTTTTTTCCTTTTCCTGCTTATCATTGGAGACTTAAATCAGGAGTGACTTCACATGACCAGGTCTCTCTGGGAGCAAGAGCTCTCCTGTGCATATCCATAGCATTTGTCTTTGAATTTAATCCTAGCACCATATTACAGTATCTGTTTACTGATCTGCCATCCCAGTAGATATAGAATGCTTAGAGTCACTTAAAAGTTTGTTATATTTAAAACTACTATATAGTAGGCATAATACATAAGAAATCATTAGTTAACGAACTAAGTAATGTGGTCAGTAATTAATTATTGATGCCTGATGATGTCAGTACTTTATATCTCTTAGGTCCTTATTAACAGAAATCAAACTATAGCAATGTGGTAACACTCATTTACTTATATAAGCAGAAATGTCTCTGTAACAAAAATTCAAATATGATGAGTTTCAATTTGACAGTCCATTTTCATTTGATCCATATAGCCTCCTCTGACTTTGGAGTCAGAGTTGTGGCTGAATCTCTTAGTGTTAAGTTGATCATTCTCATATCCTGCTTTGATTTTTCTTTCAATTTGTGTATCACCCTTACCAATGCTATTGTACGCCTCCCAAAAGTTTTAAGAAATTTACAGTACATATCCATAAAAAACTAATTGTTCTGTTGGCTGGATGTGGCCAATCAAGGAGGCAATATATCAATCTGTGGTATGTAATCAGTGAACTTTTGCGTAAGAGTAGACACTCGAGTTTGGTTCAGTTGAATCAGTCATTTGCCATTTACTCCTTGGTTAAATATTCACATATTTAAATGATCACACAGAAGATGGTGAGAGCTGTGCCACAGAGGAGCAATGGAGCAGACTTTTCCAATCGGGATTGCACCAGAATCACGCATGAGCTTTTAAAGTATTGAGATGCCCAGACCCGGTCCCTAGAGAATCCAACTTGGGAGGTCTGGTGTAGAGCCCCAGGATCACAATGCTGAAAACCCTCCACAGATAGTACTGGAAAGAAGTCAGGGTTGTGAATCACTATAGTAAACTTCAGAGAATTAGGAGATATTTTCCTCTAGGACTTTGTGATCCCCTCAAGAAATGTGCAAATGTTATTGTTTTGAAAAGTGACCCCGAGTGCCTCAATTATCTTAGTTGCTGAGAATATTGGTTGATTTTTAGCCTGTTCGGGTGAGCTAAATGAAGGATTTTAGTGAGCACAGAAATCAGGAGTTAATTAAAATCAACCATTAAGTTGAAGTAGAAATGCCAGTAGTCTGGTGACTTGTTGACTGTTGACAGATTGGAGGGTGTTGAGTCAGTTCATATCCTCTGTGTTGCACCAATAGGAGGTAAATGAGTCAATCTTTAAAAATTGTGAAAACTGACGTTTTAAATGTATTCACAAACTTTCTCAGAAGGTTTGGAAAACAAGGCGGCTGTGTGGTCTAGAGAAAAAGGACCTTGGACCTCCTCTGAGGGCTGCTGCTAACCACACATGTGACCTTGGGCCCATTATTTAACCTCTTGAGGTCAGTTTTCTTATCTGTAAAATGCATGGGCTATTTTATTTTCCAAGCCCCCTCTCAACTTAAAATCCTATAATTTTTTTAAAGATTTCATCATTTATTTCATGGAGAGGTCGGAGAAGCAGGCTCCCTGCTTACAGAGAGCCCAAGGCGGGGCTTGATCCCAGGACCTTGGGATCATGACCCAAGCTAAAGGCAGATGCTTAAGTGACTGAGCCACCTAGGCACCCCTAAATCCCATAATTTAGTAGAGTTTTTATAATATCTTTATAACTCAAAAAATACCTGATTAATATTCTCCTTGCTCTCTCCCCCAGCCCAAATACTCTGAATCTTATGAATCAATCATTTGTGTTGGTTCACCAGTGCTTCCCAGTGTAAACTAAAACAGGAGACTTGTTAGCAACTTACATTTAGTTTTACCACTTAGCATTTGATTATTGATATTTATGGAAGAAAGAGAAGTCGGAATGACCTCCAATAACGGGACATTCAGTTCAACAGAGCACACATACTTTGAATAGTTTTTGAAGAATGACACGCAGAGAGGTGTAGAAGTTGTACCTATGCAGTTTGATGACTTTTTCCAAAGTGAACACACCCCTGTAACCAGCCCCCAAATTAATGAACTTAAGATCACTGGTGCCCAAATGCCACCCCATAATGCTCCTTTTCAGCTCCTATCTCCCACTCCCTCAAAGGTAAACCACTATCCAGGGGTGTAAAAAACTACAGGTTGGCTTTTGCCTTCTTAATGTTTACTTATATCTGTCTCTCCTTTCAATCAACATTTTGTTTTGAAATTCATTCAGACATTAAGATTCCTGTGAACACTGCTCATTCTTCCCTGTAGGATAATCTGATATATATATACATGTATCACAGTTTAATGTTGATTATTATTTCAGTAGTTTCCATTTGGGGGCTCTTTAACAAATAATGCTGCTGTGAACACTCTGACATGTGTCTTTTGACCACATCTGTCTACATTTCTGTTGGGTGTATTCCTAGAGCTGAAATGTTGGATTATTTTGTACGACATACTTCTCTTTGAGCAGTTCATATGTAACTGGCCTATTGTTTTGTACTGGAGTCTCAAATACATTCGCACCCTCAAGGGGCCAAACCATTGCTTCTTGGATTAGAAATGCATAAGTAACCATGCATATATATTTGAGCCGCAGCTAAACTTCCTGCTTAAGCCTGCTTAGGCTAATATTAAAGCACATTTCTGTTCACTGAACAAAAACCACATATTGGCAGAGGCAGAGAGACCCCATTATACAACGTAGTAGCACCAGGCACTCCAATGTCACAATGAGTTTGAAGAATGCCCTTCTAAAAGAAAAAACAAAAACAGGAAAGAAAGAAAAACATCATGTTCTGCTGACACTCCGTGTGTATTCATTTAAAGTCATCTGGGGAGTATTAGGCACAGTGGGACTGTGCTTTGTTTTGCTTTGTTTTTAGTTTAACAGAGGGTTCAGGCAATGCATTTAGGACCTGGACAAGGGCCTCCCACGCATCGATCCCTTGAATTGATCCCAAGCTTTGGCATATAAAAATTTCGTGGCTCTTTTCTTCCAGGCCATCCTGCAAGATCCATTTTTAGGCGTCTCAGAAAGTCACCTGCTCATTATTTCCACTGCGTGTGGGTGGGGCAGTTTGGCCCGAAGACCAGTTCCGACGTCTTTGTGCTACTATTAGTGGAGGTTTGTTTCTGCTCGAGGTCACGTCCACATTATCAGTTAGTAGCCTGCTGGGCCTTGAATGGATAGGGCCATTTTAGGCAGTGCATTCTGCTTAGGTTAGTAGCAGATTACAAGAAGGTCTGAGAGTGACCAAGTAGGGGGCTTCAAGAAGGCGGAAAGTCATCCATCTTCTTTCAAGAGCCAGTAGGGGTCTAAGAAGAACCAAGGAAGCCATAAGGCCTTTTCCAGATTTCTTTTATGAAGAAGGCTCTTTGCTGTCATACACTTTGGATCGTAGAGCAGGTTCCCGAGCAGAGCTTGAGAAGGGATTTGGCTGCATGTGATTTCCTGAAGGTGGGCTTTCATGAGTAGGGGAGGAGAGAAGCAGGCATCTTTCCCTGGTCCTGTCATTCGGCCTGATCCTGTGGGGGCTCTGGAATATGAGTTGTACCATCTAGAGGCTTGGGGGTCCAACATTTTGTACCCCTTGTCATTCCTGTCAGTCAGTCATCTATTATAAGAAGCCATTGTGAAGGGCAGCTAGCTGTCTCCCGGGCCAAGGAGGCTCCCATTCAGCCAAGGGTACTTCGGCAGAGAAGGGTGCAGTAGAGAGCAATTTGTAACCAATGGGAGCTGGGGAATAGATCCCGCAGCTAGTAATACAGACCCCCGTGAGGACGCCGAGAATATCCACGGCGCACAAATTGTGATTCCTAAGGATTTGCTACGGGGGAGGTGAGAGTAGAGGGATCATTTTCTTCTAAACCCTCAACCTTTGGCTGGCCATACAGGAAATAACAGAGGACACTTTACAATGGCAACTTGTGCTTACCAATAGGTATCTGGTCAACTTTCATTAGACTTTCAGGTTCCTGAAACAGCCTGCTCCCCCTCAATCCCTTTGTGCTCTTTTCCTGACTCCTAACATCTCTCACCTCTCACATCCAGCTGAAAAGTCACTGTATCCCCCAGAGTCTGGCAAAATATCCCATTTCCTCTCCAAAGTATATCTGTCTGTCATCTTCAACGTCATTTATTCCCTTCTTTCATTGCAGTTAATTCCTGTCACACAGTCTAACGTTTAATTGCTGATGATGTCTGTTTTCAAGATACACTGTCTTATCTTCATAAATGGACTATAAGTTTATCTTAGGTTGAGATTCCCCAAAAACAGAACCTGAGATGAGGATTTGAGTATTAAGGATGTGATTCCAGGGGGCACTGACAGAGGAATGAAGAAGTGCGACAGGGAATGGGTTGCAGGTAGTTCGAGGCACAGTAGTAAGGTTAACTGCGGTCAGCAACTGAAGCATAAGTCCGCTGAGCGCCTCTGGGAGAATCTGCAGAGCACACCTCAGAATCATTGCACGCAGCAGGTGAGGAAATGAGACATTTATCCTCCCATTCTTGTCCATCATTGAGGGGTGCCTCTCATGGGGCAGCTGACTCCCTGGTACTTCTGGCACGTATAGGCCAAGCATGCTCTTTCTATCAGAGCCAAGAGCTGTACGTGAATAGAGTGAGAGGCTTTCAGATAATATGAGAACTGTGAGTGCTGAGGAGATAGAGGTGGGGCATCAACCCATCTCAGCCTCTGAAGACAAGAATCAAGTATGCATCTGAATCTACCACTCCCCTGTAAGGGGAACATGCAGGGACATCTTTACTGGTTTCACTGATCTGTTGTTTGCTGATGACTAAGAAGTGCTAGAAATAGATTAGAGGTCTTATGAAGGTCGAGAAGCCTAAGACAATAATTCAGCCGGTTTTCCCATAACTAAATTTTATCAAGTTTAAATGCCACCGTATTTGTGCTTTACCAATTGATAAAAGTTGTTCTGGGTAAGAGATGCTATTAAGAAGTTTCATGAATTTGATGAGTCTATGTTAGGCACTGGATACTCAGACACACTGTTTTGTTTTATTGGAGAGCAGGGTACGAGAATTCTGTGCAGTTTAGAACACGTACCACAAAGCCAGATTCCTAAGTTTAACCTCTAGTGGCCATGCCATCAGCTCATGGTCCTTATATTCTTTCCTTATGATACATAATGGAATTTTCTGTTGTATCACTAATGTTTACCACTTTCCTGTAAAGTAGGCTGGCTCCGAGAGAAAGTATAAATTGGGGCTCCTTTCTTCTACGTATCACTATCAAATGTCCCTACTTTATAAAGGGAAATATCACAGTTCCAGTTCAGTATGGGACCTGGCCTCCTTGAATATTGCATTTTTCATTCTTTTATACTTTCAACAAATATATTTCAAGTGCTTGCTGTGTGCCAGGCAGTTCTAGAGGTTCAAGGTACATTACTGAATAAGCAACTGCCTGCCCTCAGTGGGCTTCCACCCTCGACAGGGAAATGATGTTATCCAATAAGTAAGATAAATGAGAAACTACAGTACAGGTCCTGTACTATGTAAAAAATTAGGGCAGGACAAGGGGGGGATAACAAATGTAAAGGGAAGGAGGTTGGGATGAATCATAAATAGGATGATCTTTCTGAAGCAACTAAAGTGAAGAAGAGATTTTCCATCTTTTTTCCTCCATAAGTTGGATGCTACATTTTTCTCTTTTCTACAGTTGTGATATCCCACCCATTTTCTTTTATGAGACTCCTAGTTCTTGAAATTAACCACCAAACGTACCCATTTTCTTTCACATGTAATAATTCTGACTCTCATGACTTTCTTCTGGCTTCTTTTAACACAAATATCACTTTCCTTTTCCTAGAAGTAAAGTCAAGCCCTAACACTCTATATTTTCTCAATTTCTAGTCTTATTACTACTTTTGAAGTGCTTAATGTATTGCTTTGAATATTGACCTTGTCATCTTTCCTTTAAATTGCTTAGATTTTCTTTTTCTCAAAAAAAAAAAAAACCACAGTCTATACGTTTCAAATTATTGTATGTTTTTTCAAGTTCATTCTCTGTGCACAGGACAGAATGACCAAATGCCACTTAGGACTTCTTTCCCATCTAAATTCCTGCTCTGTCAAAGAACCTTTCTAAAATATGGCCACAGCTTATTCTCATGATTTTTAAAGAGTCTCTAATGAGGGTAAATAATGCCAAGATTGCATTTCTCTAGAATACTCTTAAGGGAATGCCTCTTCCCACCTAATCATGCTCTTTCAACCTGTGATAAGATGCTGTGCACATTGAGTTTCTTCTTCTGGGATCTTTACCCAGATGTTGTTCTATTCAGTCTTGTATTTATCCTGTTTTGCCTTTGACAGATATACTGTACATTTATAGATAATAAGGAATTCATTATTCAACAACCAACGATGAGGAAATTTCTCTCAATCCATAGAGTTATTTTCTTTCTAACGATTAACTGAAATCTACTTTTTTCTTTTTGGAAGAGGAACAAGTTTTAGTGCATTTGCAATTCATTGGAGCTTTACTTTTACAAGTTAAATATAAATTATTTATTTCCTCTAAGACCCAAAAGAAATTTGTGTTATAGATCTTTTCTTGTAAAGAATGGTTCAAAATACAGGAAATTTATCCAGTCTATAGATAATTCTTTTACAAGTTAATATTCAATTTCTGTTTGGATGACTTTCAAAAATTGTTCTTTTGTTTTCCAGTTAGGTTTAGGTTACCCGGGGCTAAGATGAAACCACCAGTAAACATTTTTCCAGTTCCTCTTTTTTTTTTAAGATTTTATTTATCTTTTTGAGAGAGAGAACACAAGCAGGGAGCCCAATGTGGAGCTCGATCCTAGTATCCTGGGAACATCACCTGAGCCAAAGGCAGACGCTCAACAACTGAGTCACATAGGCATCCCCATTTTTCCATTTCTGATATATTTATGAGCAATACATTTAATTTACACAGTGAGTTAACCAAAATATATAGCTCTGACATATTTCCTTTGTCCAGGAGATCTTATAGTTGGGTCTGGTGGGTGTCAGTACCTGGCCAGTATGAAGGAGTGGTGTCTGGCCACTAAGGTGACCTGAGCCCCATAAGGATCGTCCATTAATGCAAACACCTCTAACAAGACCTATTCACTTGGCAGGATACTGACTCCAACTTGGACTCCATGAAAACAGTGGATACACTAGCTTAATTTGCTTGGGCTGATACTCCCCTTGGGACTTGTAGCACAGTTGGAAGGATCAACAAAAGAAACACTACAGTTCTGTTGTTGTTGTTGTTGTTGTCATTTGGCCTTGAAGTCAGGAAACACTCGGAGTTTTTTCTTTTCCTCTTTTACAGAAAGAGCCACCCAAATATTCCATGAAGCTTTTTTCCTGTTATCTATCCTACCCCAAACAGCAAAATCTGAAGGGAACAAGAAAGGCCTATTTTAAATCACTTAATGTTTTTTTATGTCAAAATTGGTAATCTGTTTTTTTTTTTATCTCTATGTTCTGGAAGCCTAGACTCATCAAGTGGCCATTAATTGATGTTGTACAGTTATGTTTTTATCTACTAAGTCCACGTACTAAGGGATGTAGACTATAGAAGGACCTGGGACAACAAGGATGATTTGCTTAAGTCAGAGAAGCTCCAAGTATGGAGTTGCTCTGTATTTGAGCCTCAAAGTTTATTATGGTAGCATTATAGGAGATTCTTTTTCTTTGGCTATGTGGAAGAAAATTACGAGTCCAAACAAAGGCAGAGAAGTGTGAACCTCTAAGATTATGGCAATGATTACTATTCCATCAGAACCATCTCAATATGTATAGCTACATCTGCCCCTTGTTTCCTGAGCACTTAGTATTCCCCTATGGGTTTCTCCCACTGGCCAACTGGTTATAAAAAATGGAAAATTGTCCCCGGGTTTGTCTTCCTTCATCTGTGAAATGGGAATAACATAACTGGATCTGCACTCTAAAAAAATGATTCAGGTATCTTTCCCCTTGACATAGCTCTTCTAATAAAGAAACATTTGCTACTCCCACCAAGTAGCAGAGAAATCTTAAGCCCTTGGTTCAAACTCGAGAATGACTGCCTGCGTGCAGGTAATACCTGTATTTCTGAGCAGAGATGGGATCAGCTGGCATGATTTATGGCCGTTGCAGCCCCCAAATAACCAGAATGATGTAGAACTGTATTCTGCCACTTGGTAATTCTGCTCAAGTCCTTTCCAAAGCTTGAACATCTGATAACTTGATCGTTGTGAACCAAAAATGCCAAAAAGCTATAAGGCAGTTCTCACAAACCACTTTACAAGGAGCCGTCTTTATTCAAAGATACGCAAGACAATCATTTTGAGATATTTCATTGGCTCAAAGCAGCAAGGAACTGTTAGAATTATTAAAATCCTTAGAGACCACCCTAGTCAACACCAGCATTTCACTGAGGAGAGTACTAAGACCAAGATGGTTGCTCATTCTTCGACTCTCTCTCTTTCTGAACCTTCAATTAATGCCTGCCTTTCTTGTTTTACTTTACTATCTTTCTTTTTTCCCTTTCTTGCTCTGTATTTCCCTCATCATTCTCCACTTCTACAGCCATAGGAACACACATTTGAAAAAGTGTAACTGACCCCACTTACATCATTGGAGAGATCATCCAAACAGAAAGTCTGTTTGGAAATGGCTTTGAATGACACACAGAGCCAGATGGACTAAGCATATATATTCACAACATTTTATTCTAAAACAGCAGAATATACATTCTTTTCAAGCGCACATGGAACATTCTCCGGAAGAGACCACAAAATAGGCCACAAAACAAGTCTCAACCAATTCAAAAAGATCGAAGTCATACCATGCATCCTTTCTGACCACAATGCTGTGAAACTAGAAATCAACCACAAGAAAACAACTTGAAAGAGCACAAATACAAGGAAGTTAAATAACATGCCACTTAACAATGAATGGGTCAACTAAGACATCAAAGAGGTCAAAAGTTACATGGAACCGAATGCAAATGAAAACACAATGTGGTCCAAAATCTTGAGATGCAGCAACAGCTGTTCTAAGAGGGAAATTTAGAGCAATCGGTACAGCCCCACTTCAAGAAGCAAGAAAAATCTCAAATGAACAAGCTCACTTTACACATAAAGAAGCTAGAAAAGGAACAACAAACAAAATCAAAACCAGCAGAAGAAAGGAGATAATCAAGATTAGGGCAGAAATAATTGATACAGAAACTTTTAAAAACCCAGTAGAACAGATCCACAAACTTGATAAACCTTAATCTAGACTCCCACCACCACGCCCACCAAAAGAGAGAGGGGGCTCCCACAAAGGAAAGAGAAGAAATAACTACCAACACCACAAAAATACAATTGTAATAGAATATTATGAAAAACTATATGCCAACAAGTTGGACAACCCAGGAGAAATGGATAAATCCCTAGACACATATAACCTTCCAAAACAGGAAGAAATGGAAATTTTAACAGATTGCCAGCAAGGCAAGAAACTGAATCAGTTATCAAAAAATGAAAGTCTAGAACCAGATGACTTCACAGGTGAATTCTACCAAACATTCGCAGAAGAGCTAATAGCTATTCTTCTCAAACTATTTCAAAAAATGAAGGAAAACTACTAAATTCATTCTGTGAATGAATGACTTTCATTTATTATCATACCAAAGCCAGATAAAGACACCACAGGGAAAAAAAAAAAAAAAAAAGAAATATAGGCCAGTATCTCTGATGACCATTTATGCAAAAATTCTCAACAAAATACTAGCAAACCAAATCCAATGATACATTAAAAAAAAAATCATCCACCATGATCAAATGGGATTTATTCCCAGGATTCAAGGGTGGTTCAGTATTTGCAAATCAATCAACATGATACATCACATCGACATGAGAAAGGATAAAAGCCATATGATCATTTCAACAGATGCAGAAAAAGCATATGACAAAGTACAACATCCATGATAAAAACTCTCTACAAAGTAAGTCTAGAGAAAACATACCTCAACATAACAGAGGCCTTATATGAAAAACTCACAGTGAACATCATCCTCAAAGAGGAAAAACAGAGCCTTTCCCCTCAGGACAGGAACAAGACAAGGATATCCACTCTCATCACTTTTATTCAGCGTATTACTGGAAGTCCTAGTCAGAGCAATCACACAACAAAAGGAAATAAATGGCATCCAAATCAGTAAGAAGTAGTAAAACTTTCACTATTTGCAGATGACATGATACTACACAAAGAAAACTCTAAAGACTCCACCAAAAAACTACTAGAACTGATAAAGAAATTCAGTGAAGTTGCAGGACACAAATTTACTATAGAGAAATCTGCTGCATTTCTATACACAGATAATAAAGCAGCACAAAGAGAAATTAATAAACCCATTTACAATTGCACCAAAAATAAGATATCTGGCAATAAATCTAACCAAGGAGGTGAAAGATCTGTACTCTGAAAACTATAAAACAGGAAAGAAGTTGAACATGACACAAGGAAATGAAAAGGCATTCCATGCTCATGGACTAGAAGAACAAATATTGTTAAAATGTCCATACCATCCAAAGTAATCTACAGATTTAATGCAATCCCTATCAAAATACCAACAGCAGTTTTCACAGAACTAGAATAAACCATCCTAAAATTTGTATGGACCAACAGAAGACCCAGAATAGCCAAAGTGATCTTGAAAAAGAACAGAACTGGAGGTATCACAATTGCAGACTTCAAATTGTATGACAAAGCTGTAGTAATCAAAACAGTGTAGTACTGGCAGAAAAACAGATACATCTATCAATGGAACAGAACAGAAAACCAGGAATAAACCCATAATTACATGGTCAAGTAATATTCGACAAGGCAGAAAAGAATATCCATTCTTC
This sequence comes from Nasua narica, assembly GCA_028533885.1. Classification (NCBI taxonomy): domain Eukaryota; kingdom Metazoa; phylum Chordata; class Mammalia; order Carnivora; family Procyonidae; genus Nasua; species Nasua narica. The sequence goes on along the minus strand of CM052811.1, from coordinate 89,379,691 downwards.
CAGGGAAAGACAGTCTCTTCAACAAATAGTGTTGGGAAAACTGGGAAGCTGTATGCAAAAGAATGAAACTGGACCACCCTCTTATACCATACACACAAATAAGCTCCAAAAGCATTAAGTACCTAAAAACCCTAGAAGAGGACACAGGCAGTAATTTCTCTGACACTGGTGTCAGTGACATTTTTATCTATGTCTCCTGAGGCAAGGGAAATAAAAGCAAAAATAAACTATTGGGACTCCATCAAAATAAAAACCGTCTGCACAGCAAAGGAAACAACAAAATACACTAAAAGACAACCTCCCGAAGCGGAGAAGGTATTTGCAAATGACGTATCCATAAAGGGCTAGTATCCAAAATACATAAAAAACTGATAAAAAAAAAAATCAACACCCCAAGCACAAATAATCCAACTATAAATGGGCAAAAGACATGAATAGGTATTTCTCCAAAGAAGACACATGAAAAGTTGTGCAACATCACTCATCATCATGGAAATGCAAATCAAAATTACAATGAGATGTGGCCTTATATAAATCAGAATAACTAAAATTAAAACCACGGGCAATAACAAGTGTTGTTGAGGATACGGAGAAAAAAAGAACCCTTGTGCCCTTTTCGTGGGCATACAAACTGGTGTAGCCACTCTAGAAAATGAAATGGAGCTTCCTCAAAAAGTTAAAAATCAAATTACCCTATGATCTAGTAATCTCACTACTGGGTATTTATCCCCAAAAAACAAAAACATTAATTCAAAGGGGTACCTGTACCCCTGTGTTTATTGTAGCATTTACAACAGCCCAAATACGGAAGCAGTCCAAGTATCCATTGATAGATGAATGGATAAAGAAGATCTGATATATTATTCAGCCACAGAAAGGAATGAAATCTTGCCATTTGCAACAACATGGATGGAGCTAGAGAATATAACGCTAAGTGAAATAAGTCTGAGAAAGGCACCTACCATATAATTTCCCTCATATGTGGAATCTAAGAAATGAAATAAAGGAGCAAAGGGAAAAAAAAGAAAAACCCAGACACAGACTCTTAACTATAGAGAATAAACCGATGGTTACCAGAGGGGAGGGAGGTAGGAGGTTGGTGGAAGTAGGTGACTGGATTACTGAGCACTGAGTATAGAATTGTTGAATCACTACATCGTACTCCTGAAACTAACATAACACTATATGTTAACTATACTGGAACTAAGATTAAAAACTGAATAAAAAAAAGTATAACTTAAATGTGGGGGTATTACAAATGTCTTGTATCATTGGCTTTCAGTCACCATCTCTCTCAACTCATTCTAACCCCACTTAGTTTATCATCCCATTTCTTTGATTTGGACATTTTTACTATGGCTTTATCATTTGAGAGGCATAAAGATTTCAATAGTCAGTGGTGATTTGGGGGATTTCACAGCTGAATTTTTTGTCTTTTCAGTCTTAAACAGTAAAAGAATACAGAAAGCACCCAAATCAACAGGATAAGTCCAAGTTGCAAACTTATACCCATATTCAAATTACAGTATTGGTATTTAGATTCTTTCTCGCTTAGAAAAGATGTCTTGAAAATAGTTTGTAATGGCAGCAGAATCTCTTAACAGAGACCACACCATAAAGACACTGAGAAATTGACACTCGATTTAGGATATCGTCCAATAGCAATTGTCCCAGGGCCATACTGGTAGCTTTCAGCTAAGTTACTTTGGATAGTATTCCCAGGCATCTCTATAGTCCGGAAATCATTCTAACAATTTGTAAATACTGCTGGAGGGCAAAATGTGGAAGTGGGAATAAACTGAATTTAAAGACACAAGCAATCGTATCTTGTTTGTACGTGAGAGAGAGAGAGAAGATTGCTCTGATCCACAGAGCATACAAGAGGAAGTCTGAATTTTAGAACAGACCAGAGGCAGAATGAAATCTAAATCTGGCAAGCAACTTTCTACAGTGTCTCCATCTGATGACTTTGCAATTCTCCAGTGGGGAGAAAAAAATCTTTGATTCCATTCATACAGCTTTAGGGCATCATGTCTATAAGCACTATAACTGACCTTTGGGAACAAGGGGGTGGTTTTAATTCTTTGCAAAGCTGTAGTTTGTACAGCTGTGGACACTCCTTCCACATTTTGGAAGAAGGTACGGAGCATTTTTATAATAACACAAGATTCTTAATCACTTTCTCTGTCACCCAGAGTCGGTGGTTTCCTGAAGTGCTACATGAAACCACATGAGATTTCTCCTGGTAGGCTAAGCAAGTGGTGTTCCTCCAATATCATACTTTTTACATATTCAATTGTATGTACTTTATGGAGGTATAGAAAAACTTTTTAAATTCATAAGAAAATTTTTCCTTTTTCTTTAAAAAGAAACATTCACAATTTTAACGTAGTTTTTATAAAAAACCTGAATAAGAGGCATATAACTCATATTCATTTAGAAAACAAATTACTAAGGCAGGCGAACAGCATTTTGTCAGGTGTCATTCAGATCTAGAATGTCTGCTCCCTTTATTTGTTTGTTTGTTTGTTTTCTGGTTTTTTAAAAATATTTGAGAGAGAGCATGCACGTGCCCAGGGAGTAGGGGCAGAGGGAGAAGGAGAGAGAATCTTAAGCAGACTCTGCGCCGAGCAGAGAGCCCAACATAGGGCTTGATCCCCCGACCCTGAGATCATGACCTGAGCTGAAACCAAGTCAAACACAGCTGACTCCACCACCCAGGTGCCCGAAGAATTTCTGCTCACTTTAAATCTATTCCTGGTGACACTGGGATACCTGAGACTGTACCATGAAATCTACACTTAAAGGAGAGAGAAAAAACCATTTAACAGCATTCAAAAACAAACAAAAATCATTTAACGGCATTCAAGCAAGAGGTGCTTAAAAACTTCCACCGAGCATGTTCCCTACTTTGGGGGATAAGGAAAATTTTACATTTCACCAGTTACAGAAGGACTCTCAAGTGGAAATCCAAGTGACCTGACACCATAGATCCAATTCATCAATGTGATAACCCCATTCATAGATCGGTAGTCAGGGCAGCTGTTACCTCACTGCCCTTTTAACCTCGCTTGGCATTTTTATGGAAGAGACATACTAAATGTAATAAGGTTTGGAGTCCTTTCTTCCACTGTCCTTTACATAGAAAGAGTAGCCGGCTTCAGAGATTTAAATTTTCCAAATTTCCAATCTCTCTAGCTTATGCTTTCAGTGCTCTTCCCGAATCCTTGGCCCTGACCCTTTCAGTACACATGCTTGAAATCTCGAAGGCCTGAGGACTCGCTCCGAAGCCAGACTGACCTGTGCAAGAGGCAGGCTGGGAGTACTGGGAATGAATGTTCCCTCGGAGCAGCCTCCAACCAAAGACTGTCGGGAGCTAGTGTCCAACAGTCGAGCTCCTGCCGCCCTCAAGGAAGCTAACCCTGAAGCACGTGTTCTCCACTGTCTCCCCCAGTTCCCCAGTTAGAACTGAGTCCCAGCTGTCCACAATCACTTCTTGGATAAAGCATCCTTACTGGCTGCCTTCCATCGTCAGTCTCGATTGCTCCTGGCTCCTCTACCGGAGCTTGCTAAAACTCCTCCCAAACAATTTCCTTTCAAATCTTTGCCTCGGGGCCACCTTCAGCCTGACTAGCCCTCAAACCCCCCAACAGCAAAATAAGTCACCTCCTATTCCCGGTTATCGACGGTCTAAATTTTACTTTGGCGCATATTTTCACATTGGCTTTTGTTTGGGGCACAACATTACTTTGGGAGATCTGCAAGAAAACATATATTACACATATAATATCTATAAGGAGATATAGATACACATGTCTCCTTGATCATGCTTAACGAGCACTTGCTTCAGACTGAAGCTCTAGGCAGCCGGCAGCGGCCTGGTTCATGTAATCCTCGAGAGCCGGGTGGCTCAGCAGCTCTGGAAAATGAAGTTCAATCTTAAAATTAAATGTTACAGGGATAATTTCTGACATTCCGCTTTTCAGATAATTGGCCTGCCCAGAATAAAAAAGAACATTCATCTATCTTTCCTTTTCCTCTAAGCAATTTAAGGACTCAAGCAAATTAAATTTAATGCAGTTTACAGAGGCCCAAGGCAGTGTTCACCTATATCAAAATCATTTGTGAAGCTTTCTTAGAATACATTTTTTTCTGAATTCCATCTTGAGTCTACAGAATCAGAACTTCTGGAATTGAGGCATTCACATTTTACAATCCCTCCTTCGCTAAAATAATGTCTCTAAACTCTTATGTTACGTCGGCTTGGTGCTTGATAAGTTTCTTTTTTTTTTTTCACTTTTCCTTTCTTCTAATCTCATAGTTAAGTTGAATCAGATTGCCCCATTCTTTTGACAATCTAAAGGAAACATATTTGCATGTACACCCTGTAGAACAGTATTTACTTAAGCCTAGGCTTAACACAAAATAATAAACGTAATAATATGTGCAAATTCCTATAATAAAAATGAAACAATAAGCGCATAGAAATATGAGGAAGAAATTACACCCATTAAATGCATCCAGCCTGATGAGTGATAGGATGGCTGCCTATTCAAGCTGGAAATTTTACACATGATCGAAGCTTTATTTAGTCTAATGGAATGTGCTTCCTGAATTTGACTGTGACTAAGCCAGAGCACAATAGCAAGTATTATGTGATTGGCCTGAGCTCATTCCCATCTCTAAGTCATTGTGATTCAGTCTTGACTGCCTCTTTCTCTCAGGTAGCTAATCACCTTGCTGTTCTTCTCTGGTTTAAAAATTCATTCAGGATATTACAGAAACAGACTTGGCAGCCTGCATGCATCATGGGTTCATCTTTGTAGCCACTCTCTTAAAACTTCTGAAATCATTGAACATTTAGCCTCATCCTACAGTGCAGGAAACACAAGCTCAGTGATTTATGGAAGCAAAATTCACAGCAAATGTTGTTAGTGGTCAAGATTAATGAGCCCGTCTCACTGCTAGATAATCCCAGGGGTAGACTAGTGCCATAGTTACTGCACCAGCCAAGTAGAGATAACCCCAAAATGTTGGGTTTTTTTTTTTTGGAAGAATTTAATAATTGAAATTTCCAAGAATGGTATTTTCCTTAGAAGTTTCAGAACACTCATACATATCCTTACATTTATTTCTCTTTAAGAGAGGTAGGGGTACACCAAAATCTAATTGGAACTTGTGACTTCTGAACATGCTTAATCCAAACTTTTCCTGTCCTCATATATTGCTTACCCACTAAGTATAAACCCATAAATGATAGCATGAGATGTCAAAATGCTCATATAGGCTGGGAAAAATTTTGTTATTCCAGTACTGATACTCAAATTGTTCTGAGTGTTTGAGTTGATCACATAGGGAACCTTGATTTTAGGGTTAATGTACTTCATTCCCAAACAATCCTTCAAGGGTGGTACGTTTCTAAGGTAGATGTTAACGTTATGATTGGCCAGGGGCGTTGTGAAGTGGCCATCTACCATAGCCCTTCAGACTCCCCAGGAAAGTGGCCAATCTCCCGGCTTTTGTATCGTTTTCAAACTCAGGTTAGGTCTTGCCTTTCTAAGACCCCTTTTTACATGCCATGCCTCTGAGTCTATCACCACACGGTAAGGAGATAAATGACTTTCACCATCACCTGAAGAAAATCCTGTGTTTCTCCTGTCATTGTTTTCAGAGATTCAGTGTGGACTCATTCTGGACCACCGGCCCAACTATGAATTCTAGGAAGTGTGCAGTTATCAGACTCTAGAAGTAATCTAGAATTCATACTGACCTATGAAAGATACAGTTTCTAATAACTCAAACCACATCTCAAGTTTTCCCTCCTCTAGAGTCTAGAGTGAAGGCAAAACATCATCAGGCAATATCCTGGGTAGAAACACTAGATGCTGATTCTGGATCTCCAGCAATATAAGCCCAACCACTTCAATCTTGCTGACAGCATTTCTCATATTCTTTACTTTATGGAACCTACATGCTTAGTTCAGGCTGACTTCCTTCTATTTCTTACTAGTGGTCCTGGACCTCTTCTACTTTACTGTCATATTGCTAATAAGTTCAGGGTAAGGGACAGAAGACTCCTCCTCCTAGCATGATAGTGTTATCATATTGGTTAGGTCCCTGACAGATGATCTGATGACTTAATTTGGTATAAATTCTTTCAGTATAGCCACTCATATTTAACTCATGTTTCCATTACTTATGGTCACTCACTTCGTGAATTCAGGTTAGCCTCCCTTAGAGCTAGTTCTAGAGATGATATAAGTAAAAATATACAGTTGAACACATCAAACACATTGAACACATCAAATAGTTCCCTGCTTCTTAAAATCTTTGGGCTAAGCTCAATCCTCCCAAATCTAGAATGTATGTTCTAGGATAGTAAAAATGGGGAAAGATACCAACTGACTGAAAAAATCTACTCCCCAAGCAACCAACTTGCTGAAAGCCAACTTGGCTGCCATTTGCATATGAACATTGACCATTCAAGAAATATCTAGGATTCTTGGGACCCCTGGGTGGCTCAGTCGGTTAGGTTAAGCGGCTACCTTCCGCTCAGGTCATGAAGTCCCACAGCGGGCTCCTTGCTCAGCAGGGAGCCTGCTTCTCCCTCTGCCTGCTGCTCCTCCTGCTTATATTCTCACTTGCTCTCTCCTGTGTGCACTCTCTCTCTAGCAAATAAATACAATCTTTAAAAAAATATCTAGGATTCTTAAGGTGAGAAAACTATTTTTGTTTTATCTATTATCATGTGTAAATTGCTATTTTTTTAAAAAAAACAAACACCATCAGTAACAATTAGAGTTTGTTAAGCTTGACTGGAGGGAAGAAGCTATTTTAATTCTAACAAACAGAAATCTGTTACTTTTTCATAATAAAGTTGTTTAGGTTTCTACCACTATGGAATTCCATGGAAACAAATGCCAGGCCATACTGTTGTACTGGTCTTCATGAAGAATCCAGGGTATCTTCCTTGTCTTCCCCTTACCAGCTCATGGTCAGAGGACAGGACTCACTCCCTGAGTACCAGCTTCTCAATTTAAAAATGAGAATGAAAGTACCTGTTTCATTTCTTTCTAGGTGGGATAAGGTTGGACTCAAAAATTGGCCACTGAGACACAGGTACCTGTTGGAGAGCTGAAATATTTAATTTTTAGGGTGGCAAAACAAATAATACTAGGAGGAAAGAGGTTTTTCCAGGATTTACTGATGACTGAGTGTATAAATAGATAATTCAGTCCTGGCTATTAATATAGACAACTCTGGGTAGCCCAAATCTAATAAACTCTGGGCAAATATTTAATCAATATATTGTGGTTTGACTAAGGGAGACTGTAAATCCTTTGGCCTAAGGCTCAATGCAATCATGCTTACTGTAGCTCTGAGAGCTTGTCCTGAGAGAATGATGATCATTGTTGCCCAGACCTATCCATCTAACACCAAATCCCCCTATCTGACCAGCCCTCCTAAAGCCTTATCAGTCACAGGAAACTGAATTCTAAGATCGTGCTATTTAATTTGCTGGTAAAAAAAAAAAAACAGCATTTTTCTATCATGCTAAGTATTTCACCCTATTGGTTCCACAAAGCAATGCTTTTATTGGTTTATTTCCGGTGGAGGAAATCTGTCCACATAAGTCAATAAGGCATGCTGATTATTTTTTTCCTTTTAGTTTTAAGGAAAGATTCAGGCTAATGCTGTCTATTGTCTTCTTATACCCAATTACTAGCCCCCTCTTGTAAGAGAATTATAAATCTCTTATGCGTTGCCCTGTGAATGGCAGTGACTTCCCTTGGAGGAGTGACTTCCTTGGCTCGATGATACCATTCGGCCTATGTGACTTGCTTTCATCAGTGGAATGTGAACAAAGTAACATATGCCATGTCTAAAGCTGTGAGTCATATATGATCCAACCATCTCCATTTATCTTCTGCAACGAGAAAGATATGTACCAAAGAAAGGCTGCTGCTTCTCCTTATGTTCGGGATGAATATATGTGGAGCAGAGTCATAGTTAAGGGGCAGCTCTCACAGCCTAAATACAAAATAAACAGGAAATAAAGCTTTATAAACCTTTGTTGCTTTGTTGCTTTGTTTCAGAAGCTGTTAGTTATTGCAGCATAATGTGTAATAAATACTGTCTTACACATTTAGCAAAATGCTGAACATAGTGAAAAAAATTTCATCTCAGGCACTTATAGTAGCCAAAATCCTTCTCAAGCCAGATTTCTTTTTCTTTTTATTACAAACATACCTTTCCACTTTGTGGAACTCAAGCCTTTAAGAAGTAGTATTTATGACACATTAGCTAAGACTTTATTTTTATATCTACCTTGTCGGTATCATATATTATGCCGGGTCCTTACAAATATATTCCAAGTCTTCAAAATAATAGTATTATGAGAAATTACTCTGGGGCATTGGGGGTTGACATTATACAGGCCACAAAGACACAGTATTGCAACCCGTGCCATGGCCCCCATCCCTGCACATTTTTTAAAATCACTTCTTAATCATCCTTCAAATTAAATGAAGTTTTTGAAAAGGCAGAAAGAATAGGTTTGTGAGATGTACGATTCAACAGAGAAAACATAGTTCCACAACCAAAACCCCCACATCCTTCCCAGAGTTTCACTTGAGGAATAACTTGCTCTTTAATGGTTTTTCTCAGCGACAGCCTCCTGGTGGCATACTGCCTCTCCTCCATTTACCTTAGACACCGAATCTTTTCCATTGTCCAGTGTAACTATGCAGACTTCACAGACAGAATTTAGATAACTACAGACAAAAATTTTAGTAGGATGGGATTTCCTTTTAACATTTGCATTTCTGTTACTTCGATTAACAAAAGTACTTTTTTTTGTAGAAAAACTGAAAAACGCATTAAAGCTTTAAAAATGAAAATATGCCATGATGCGTTTCTCTGAATGTGGTCTATAGACCAATTAAAAATTGGCATACACTTAACAGTTACACTACAGGATTGGTTTACATGTTTAAATTGATAGATTCCTGTATTAGGTCATTTATTCAGTAGCTTCTACGTACTAGACGGGCCCCTTGCATCCAGTGAATCCCACCGTCAAGATCTACCCTCGCGGCACTTACATTCTATATGGAAGGCAGATAATGAATGGGGTAGAAAAGAGGCACTCAAGACTGTTAAATATTAGGATGTAGCCTATGAAGGAAGTCATCAAGGTTAAGAGGATGGAGATGCCTACTTTGGATAAAGTGGCCAGTTGGTGAAGTAATAATTAGGTTGAAACTTAGAGGATGAAAATGAGTCAGCCAAGCAAAGAACTGGTGAAAGATCACCTTAGAGGGAAGAGGGAGGGAAAATGTGGGGCCTAGAAAGGAAGAGCAAGAACAGAAAGAAGGCCACTGGGCTGAAGTGTACTGAACCAGGATGAGAGGGATCAGAGGTGCTGGAGAGATGGAGGAGAAAGTGGAGTTTATCTGAGGCAGAACCTTGAGGACTTTAATCAGGAGCCTGGTTTATTTTTCAGGGCAAAGGAAAGCCATCAGAGAGATTTTATGCCTAATTGTTTAGCAAGTTCATCTCAGATGTTGTATAGCAAAATGAACTGAGAGAGGGTAGGTATGGAAATTTCTGGTTTACCTACGCATATTGTCAATATTGCTCACGCAGTTTCTGTAAACCTCAGAAGCAATGAAAATAAATAACTCATTCTCTAACGACTTAGCTAATAGGAAAGACAGGAAAAAGGAGAGCTCAATTAGGAAATTACTAAAGGAATACAGTTAATAGGTGAGAGTAACTTGGGCCAGGCGGAGAAAGGTAAGCAGATCTGAGGTATGTTGCGGAACTACAATCCACAGAATTTGGTGATGGGTTGGATGTGGGGTATAGTACAGGAGCACTCAAGAATGGTTAGCAGTTTTCTAATTGTCAGTGTTAGAGTATTTTTTTCAGATGGAAAAACCCTGGGCAAAAAAAGCACAGGCAAAAGATAATCACAACTTCCATTCTGGACACTGAAGGTAGTCAAAGGACAGACACATAGAGATATCAATTGTGGTATCCAAAAAATAAGTACTGGCTTGAGACATAAATCTGAAGAACTAATCATTTAGATAAGGGGTTAGCACACTACTGCATGTGGGCCAGATCTAGCCATTGTCTGTTTTGCAGGGCCCCACAAGCTACGAATGCTTTTCCGTATTTTTAAATATATGTATTATTTAAATTCAATTAATTAACATATAATGTATTATTAGTTTCAGAGGTAGAGTTCAGTGATTGAACAGTCTTATATAACCCCCAGTGCTCATTACATCGCGTGCCCTCCTTAATATCCATCACCAAGTTACCCCATCCCCCCACCTGCCTCCCCTCCAACAACCCTCAGCTTGTTTCCTATGATTTAAGAGTCTCTTATGGTTTGTCTCCCTCTCTGATTTCATCTCGTTTTATTTTTTCCTCTCTTCTGCTCTGATCCTCTACTTTGTTTCTTAAAATCCACATATGAGTGAGATCGTGTGATAAAATTGTCTTTCTCTGATTGACTTATTTCGCTTAGCTGTTTTTTCATATTTAAATTGTTGGGAAAAAAATCAACACAAGAAGACTATTTTATGACACGTGAAAATTATGGGAAACTCAATTTGTAGTGTCCATAAATAAAGCTTTATTGGAACATAGCCACATTCATTCATTTTTGTATTATCTATGGCTGCTTTCATGCTATGACTGCAGAGTTAAATAATTGTGACAGAGACCATATGGCCTGCAAAACCAAAAACATACACTATCTGCCTATTTACAGAAAATGTTTGCCTACCATTAATTTAGATATTAAACCTATGGGACTGGATGGTGGAAATCCTAGAAAGTTTTACTTTGCCTTTGCATCCAGCTACCCAGATGTCCTGGAAGAATGTGGGAACCTGGAAAGAGGACCATCTATTCACTTGCCTGCTGTGAGTTCCACTTGTGGACTCTCTAAGGATGAAATAACATCAGAAGGGAATGATGAATTAGAAGAGCCAGACAGAGTTCCTGCATTGCAAGCTCCAAATTAACTGTACAGTGAACAGATTTGCAAAGTTAAAAAAAACACATGGGAAAAGGGCCTTCTGTTTATTTTTTCTCCTTATTAATTCACCACAACCACCATCAAGTGTCCCAGTTTCTGTCTGGGAAGAGAGGCTGGCAGGGCCAGTGATCAAAAAGCAGCTGGAAAACCCCAAGAAATTATGGAACCCTCATAAAAGAATCAAAGGACAATGTTTTTCAAACCACTTGAAAAACTTAAGAGTCCATTCTGGTCATGTTATTGTGTTTTTCGTGATGTGTTAACAACTGTAATGAAGGACATCAGCAGTTGTGGACTGGAGTGGAATGCTGGCAATGAAATTCCAGGCCCCTAAATGACAGGATTCACAGGACCTTTTAGGGAAGCCCACGATTAGCATGAAAATAGTGCCCATGATATATCTTAAGAATGAAGATAGACAAGTAATTGTTCAGAAAAATTTCAAACAAATAAATGTTTATAACAAAGTATAAAACATATTGTTTGTTAAATATATTTATACTTATCTTCTACTTGATCTACACAAGTTGTCAGTATTTATTATGTAGTTTCTGTAGATCTCAGAAACAAGGATAATATCGCTTTTTGGAAAGGTTTAACTAATAGAAAACAGAAAAGAGGATGTTTTGGTTGTTTACCTCAGGATTGCAGCTTGAGAGTGAAAGTTGAAGAAAGCACTAAATCTTAAAAAGAAAAACAAAACAAAACCCTCTTTAGTTCAATACATCCACCAAGCATATAGGTGGTATTTTATTAGTGTTTTTGAAATATTGACTATGATGCAAGGAAGGCTAGAAGATGCCACATCCATTCTTTTTTTTTTTTTTTTTTCCTAGAATTTTACTGCTTCTGATTGTGGTGAACCAGCTGCATTCTACAATGACATGTCAGCTTTTCCATTTCCTGGTCACTTAAGTTATCATCTATTTACTTATCTCTGATATTGCCAAAAACTACGGTGAAGAAAAACATTATCCAAGCCATTACATGTTGAACTACTATTTTTAAAAAATGGCGTCTACATATAAATACTTCCAGGTGTAGAACTCAGTGCATGTATTAAACTTTCTGGAAACTCCCTTCTAGAAAATTTTGTCAGAAAACAGACTCATAAAATTATTTTGTTATACTACGTATCATAACGTGGAATCTGCCTATCGGTGCATTTGTGCACACGTGTGCATGCACACGTGTGTCAGCCATTCTGGACATTTCTGAGGGCAGTGACTACTCAGTAAATGCTGGACAAAAAGAGTAGAGACACATGCATACATGTATGACAGCTATGATCTGGACCAATTTAACATTCCAGGGGTCATGACCATACCTTATTCTGTTTAGAGGGTGCCGGTATTGTTAGCAGAGCACCTCGCATATACCAGGTACCTAATAAACAGTGGCTTAATGTGGAATAAAATCAGTAGTGCCACTTTCGTTTTCAATACTGAAGGGTAGGGCATAGCTTTCAATAGGTACTAGGTTGTTTTCAGGTGAAAATAACAGCATTTCATAGTTTACAAAGTGCTCTTATATCCAGTTTTTTATTTAATCCTTATTATAGCCCACAAACTAGATATTCTTACGCACATTTTAAAATAATAAAATTAAGCACAGAGAAGTTATAGGACTTGGTCAAGGTCATCACAGAATAAGTTGCCATGTTGGGAAGCAAACCAAAATTTGATCCCTTAGCACCATATAATTTCTGTGTAGCCTTCACAAGCCAAAAGTCTGTCATTTACGAGTGGGGATGCTGATGGACAATTTGTGTCACCCTTTTAGATCAGCATTTATGGCATCCACAACCTGCAAAACTACCTTCTTTTTTCTTTATAAATTTCAGAGCTGGGTATTTGCCTTGTGACAATTCACTGAAATGAGAAACATCTTCTGTACTGTGTCTTGTGATGTCAGGCTTAGATTCTGGGTTTTGCTGCCTGCTTATTAAACCTTTCAGGCTATCAAACTCAGAGAACTTCCCAAGTCCCCAAACGTCTCCAGTCACATCTTCACCCTTCCCGTCTTGTGTAGAGGTTGTCTGAAATTCCGACTTTTCCCGTTGAGAGTTTTAATAAATGATTGTTTGCATCGATAATCTGATGCTGCTAGTCGCTCAACCTCCTTTCTTTTCCCCATGAGCTCCTTTTAAAAAAATCGACTTCGAAAAATAAGAGAGGATTATTTTTCCATTTTGGTTCTGGGGTTTCATTGGATTTTGTTTCGTCTTTTTTGATGTCGAGTTTCAGTGTCAGTCCTGTAAAAATTTAGACTAAAAAGGGCATATACGTACAAAAATATAACCCCATACTTCCAAAGCTACAATTAACAAAACAACTTTTGGAAAGGAAGGAGGTAGAAAAGGTCTTGGTAAACTTGGTAAAATGTATGTTTTGAGGGGTTTGAAGACCTAGATTTGAGGCCTCTGCTGTGGCACTTTATCACTTTCTTTTGACCCAAGCCACATCACCCACATGGCTCCATCTGTTTCTTTATTCTAGGCTATGGGCATGATGAGGACCCCTGGAGTGGCTTTTAGGGTCCTGAGAGGACAGATAGAAGCACAATTTAAGTTCTGGGGCACTTTATAATTACCAAGTAGCATTATGCATGCAAACAAACATAAAAATAAGTCATTAAATGTCATCAAAGAGAAAAGCAAACGTCCAGGGTTCATCTCTGCCCCACTGTTGCTAGGGAAAGAGGCCCTTTGTCCCTTTAAGAGCTCTCAGCCGCATTTCCAATTACATCTTAAAAGCCTTCCTGGTTGTGTAGTTTAGGTGCATCCGGTAGCCCAGCCTTGTTCCGATCTTCCTGGCAGATGTCATAATTTACTGTCACCCTCCGGTAGGAATGCAGTGCAAGGGGCCCCCATGCTGGCTCTGTGATCCATTGCCTGACAAGTGCTGGGTGTCAACCGTAGGCAGGCCCAGCGGAGGTGGAACGCCATTTACCTGATAGTGCCTGTGATAAAGCGGGCGATTAGATGCACTTGGAAAATCCTGGCTGGAAACTGGCTGGCATTTAAGAAACATTAGGGCCAAGTCAGGCTTCATAAAAGTTAATGGGGAAAAATGAAGTCTTTCAAGAACTACCTTGGTCTCTAAGGAAGTCAGGAACGCAGGATTCTATGGCTTTATCTCTTTTTGTGTCTCCCCTGCCTCCCACTCTATTTCCCCCAGACAGGGTAATATATTCTCATTGGAGATGGGAGTAAAGGAGAGAGGAATGAGAGTTAGGGTTTCAAGTTTTTGATCTCAGAGCCATGGTATTTCTTGACTCTTCAGTCCCTTATTTTCCCCTCCCTGCCACAGTCACAGTGCTAGATTTTAAGCTGGCACATTAGCTTACATTTTTTTCTCTCACTGGAGTTTCCTTGAGTTTGGTGCCAACGTGAGAGCGTGATTTGTTTGACGTGTATTCTACGGCCCCCTCTTCGTTTCCTCCTAACTGGATCGCCTGAGCTTGTCAATGATTAATGAGTCTGGAAGGTGAGTGACAGTTATCTTAAAGGGCTCTCAAAAGTCTGTCTCAAGAGGCTAGCCAAAATCTCCCGCTGCATTAACTCCAGTTAGATTTCCTGTTGATAACAGCCCATGGAAAATAACTGCTCGCCCCCCAAGCTACCATGAGCAAAACTGTTTATCAGCCAGCATTGTGCATGTTCTCTCCGTCGCCCTGTGCATTTGCCATTTCCCTTGAGGCTGATAAACATTTTACCTCTGAGAAGTAGGAAGTGCATCATGACGCTGGTTCAACACGGGGCCTCATTTGGAGGGGAGGCTTTCTGAAATTGAAAAGTCAGGAATGATCTGGAAAATGTGCTTACAGACAGTGGAACAGGAAAACAATTCCCTCCCCAAGGCTAGTTCCTCCTCTTCTGTTGGGTGGAAAAGGTGGGAGGAAGGGACAGAGTGTTCTCTGTGTGATTGGAATTTCCCTCTAGAGTCATAGGGGATGAGCAAGCCTTTGGTTTTCATTTTTTATAGCTTATTTTGCACCTACGATAATACGCCTGCAGAGAAGAGACAGAGGTGTCCGCACAAAGTTTTTTCCTTTCTACATAATGATGAGCTCTACCGCAAGCTGAAGACTACTGAGGAATGCTGGTGGCTGGATGGCGGGCTTTGTTTGGGTTCTGGCCTGATTGTAAGGAGACCAGGAGGACATCCAGGATGTACCGCGATGCCAGCTGCTTCACTGGGGTGGGAAAAGAACGATCGGGTCTGCTCGCCAGAGTTTTGAGAGGATAGCTGGGATTCTGGGTCGATATAGTCACAGTCTCTTTGATGAGTAAGTAAGCTTTAAGTTTTAGGTTGCTGGAGGTTCAGGAGTGGGAAGCTAAAGAGAAGAGCAAATGCCTCTAGACCCCAAAAGAGTTCTAGAGACTGAGATGATAGAGTGCCCTTCACCCGTATGTATATTGGTCCCTCATATCACCCTATCGTTCTGCCAGAATAGATGCAAGTTACATTTTCCTTATGAAACCATTTCACACTGGGCTTGAGGCCTACTCAACATCTTTGGAGAGTACCCTTGAATGAGGGGTCTGCAAGACAGTATTAAAGAAAGTGAAGTGTGTGTGTGTGTGTGTGTGTGTGTGTGTGTGTGTGTGTGTAAAATACTCCCCAGAGGACTTGGATTTTTTAAAAAAACTCTCTGCATGGATATTTAGTTGAATATACACATGAAGAAATGGTTTTCTTTTTTTTTTCAAAGATTTATTTATTTGTTTGTTTGTTTGTTTGACAGAGAGAGAGAGAATGAGAGGGGAGAAGGTCAGAGGGAGAAGCAGACTTCCTGCAGAGCCGGGAGCCCGACATGGGACTCGATCCCGGGACTCCGGGATCATGACCTGAGCCGAAGGCAGTTGCCCAACCAACTGAGCCACCCAGGCGCCCAAGAAATGGTTTTCAAAAGCCCAGGACCCCTAGGGAGCAGTCCTACCTTTAAAGAAAGGCACTATAGAGAACCAGAGACTTCCATGCTCTGAGCCACAAGACCTCCAAGGTTGCTGTGGTAAACTGTAATCAAGACCCCATGCATACTGTTTGAAGCCCCTCCTGCCACGAGGTGGGGTCAATGTTCCTACCCCTTGATTCTGTCCCTGTTACTTTCCTGGTCCAGTCTGGTTATGCTGTGCCCGTTCTGTCTAAACCCTAAGTGCCTCATGTGTTTCCTTTCGCTTACTCAGCACTCTTCTATCACAGCCATGACAACATGCCTTGAATAACCCGCTGGAAGTCGAGACAGGAGGGACAGAGCTGTGTTATCACAGTTGTCCCAACCGAGAGCGTCTGAAAGCAGCCAACAGCTAACTGACCTCTGCAAGTGTGGATGGACCCACCTGAGCCCAGTCTCAATAAATCTGTTTTGAGCCAGAATTTGGGGCGGTTTGCTATACAGCGTGACTGCGGCAATAAATAGCTGATATAGCTGCCTTCCTTTCCGTGTTTTATTTCCATGTCTCTGTTCTTTGGTCACGCGTTCGGATCTCTGCTAGTGAGCCAATCTGACGTCTTCTTGTACCTTACCAGATTTTTTATTCCTCCCTTTTGCTTTACCTTTATTCTCTCTTGCCTCACACCTACCCCTTCCTATCAGAACTCTTGGTTTTTCTACAGTATTTTTTAAAAAGATTCATTGTTAGAGAGAGAAAGAGAGAACGAGTGAGCAAGCATGCACATGAGCACTGGGCGGGGGAGAGGCAGAGAAAATCTCAAGCAGACTCCCTGCCCCCACATGGGGCTCAATCCCATGCCCCCAAGATCATCATCTCAGCTGAAGAAAAGAGTCAGAGACTCCAACAAAGGAGCCACCATGTGCCCTTTACAGTATTTTTAATCAACAGCAGACAACCCTAGCATTAGGAGAAAAATTTTCTCAGTTCTTCTCAAGTATCTTCCCTATTTTGGGTTCTTTCTATCATTTAATAAAAGGAAACTAAATAAACAAATCTATGACGTATCAAGTGATACTTAGTGCTACCAAGAAAAATGAAGCAGCATAAGCATATTACTGAGTGTCGAGGGGAAGAACACTACTGTTTCAGAAGATTCATTAGACGAGGCTTCTCTGAGAAGCAGACACTTGACCAAATTCGGGGTGAATTTAATTGTTCTAGACCCTATTAAAGGGGGAGAAAGGACACAAAGACATTACTTCCCCAGTTACACACTTCAAGGACGGGTAGGGAGACTTAGGAAAAGTCACCATGGCTTACCCAATGAAGTGCTACTCATTCACAGTCACTGTGGGAAAGAGACAGCATTTCAGGGTCTGAAGCCCTTCCCATGCTTAATCCTTCTGAGATCAGACCTATAACAAGCACCTGTTGGGCCTGGACTCGAGAGCTAGAGTCTCACATCTGCACTGCCATAAGGAAATCACGTGACTTTGGCAAAGTCCTTTATTTTCTCTGGGCAGGATTTTTTTTCTCATTTTTCAAGTAGGGTGTTGAATTCGACGCACTCTAAGGAAACCAGGAGGTCTAACATCCCGTCGTTTTATGAGATTGTACAGCTGGTGCTGCACTACCCTTTGCAGGGAAAAGAATAATAATGATAATACTTCCCTTCACATAGTCACTTATAACCTGCTTGAATTTGTCAACAAGATTAAAGAGAAAAAATAATGCAAGGTGGTAGAAAACAATGCATGCTCTAGGATCCTGAACAATACCTTTTCTCTCCCCCACCAAGTCCTCCTACCCTCTGCCCAAATCCAAAAGTAGCCAGTCTGCTTTTTTCATGAGCGATCCTAAATCTACAGGGCTTTGATCTTCTGGGCATCTGCCAAGTCCCACTCTGAAAGAAGGGTGTAGGACTGGGACATCCAAGTTGCTATACTGTCCCTAGTTTGGGCTCTGGAGTGTCCCTGGACGATGGAGACACTGCTAGTAGTAATTTGGAACAGGAGAGCACCCACAGTGATCTTCCATTCATTCTCTGCCCGCCCACGGTCTCACTGTGATGTGCCAGTGGTCATGAAAAATCATGGCAAGCCTCGTCTTGTGCCTGTGCCACAAAATGGTACTGTGGTGCTTGTAGAGCGGGGCAGGCCGCCATCTCTCAACTATCCTGGAGTGGCAGAGCTCTTAGCACGGATGATGACCATGCACATGACAGGAACAGCACAAGCTTAGTAAAGGCTCACATGAGGTTGTGAGCGGAGGAGAGGGCTGGCTGGCGAGGAGGAATGAGGCCAGGAAGGGGAAGAATGCCTAAGCCAGAAAGAGGCTGGCTTTTAGAGGAAGTGCTGGTAGCCAAAACCCGCCTGCTTGGGTCTGGCTCGGCATACTCCCTCAGTTCTCGACGTCAGTGCTGTCAAGGTTAGAGCATGCCGAAGGGCTGGACCCGCACCGAAAAACCAGGGAGGGAGAGGAAATGGGACTGCAGCAGCAAGGGAGGGGCGCTCGTCTTCCTGCATGGCTAGTTTCACATGGTGGGGGCAAGGGAATGAGGAAACATAATTTTTCAAAGAAAAGTTGTTAAAAGAAAAGAAACAAAACATAACCGTTAATACACACACACACACACACACACAGACCTCAAACACAAACGCACAGATCAGAGAACAGAGTACTGACTGCAAGGAATAAGTGATTCTGTGTTCATCCTGTTGCCAAAGAGGGCTGCTTCCTGCCAGCTCTTGACTACTCGCTGTCTTTTCATGTTTCCTTTTTGATTATCCTGAAATTAGTAAGCTGCTTATCACTTTTTATAATTTCATATCATTCAGTGCTTGCAAATGGGAGTCCTGGAGTTGGACGTCCTGAGACCAAAGCCAGGTTCCACCACTTCCTAATTCCGGTCTGGGTAGTTTATCTCCATACTCCTTAATTTTATCATCTATCAAATGGAAAGGATAACAACTTAGAGCTCCTAAAATTGTTACGAAGATTATTTAAAATAATGCATGTAAGGCATATATAAAATCAATGTCTTATTTATTATTAAATGTTTTCAACTGAAATAAAATTGAGCAATTTCTAGAGGTGTAATAACATGCAAGGAAAAAATGGGCACAAGTTTGGAGATTTTTAAAAAGGTATATGCAAAACCATTCCTTATTTACAAAAATAGCTAAGGAGGAAGCCTTATATGTGTAAAAAAGTTTAAATAAGACAAATATTCAAAAAATAATAAATACAATGAAACAGATATTGATTAAATAGAGGGATAATGGTAGATATTTTTCAGAATGCTTAACAAAAAAAAACAGAATTTACTGAAAAAATGTTTTAAGGGAAAAAAGAGAATCCCCACCACATTCTTTGATTTAGCACTTTAGAGAGCAGTCATTCAGTTCAGTCTGTTATTATTGGAATCTTTTTGATAAACTTTCTGAAAGCTTATCAGTCAGTGGGTGATTATTTCATGTGCTTCATAGTTCATTCACTCATGAAGCAGTGATCTATTCCATTGCTGAAGAACTATAAAAGGAAAGATAGGCAAAAAACTACCTGGAGAAACATTTATGGCAAGAGGACAAAAGATTAATAATGTAAACTTATGAAGAACATAACTGTAGTACTTCTGTTTCTACTACTATCAGCTTAAGGTTATACTCATATCAGTCTTTCTAACAAATACTATAAAATTATCAATAAAATCTTTAAAGATAATTTTTTATAAAGTGTGAAAGAACTGATAAAATATAGGAAAATTTATTAGGCCAAAGTTGTAGGAAAGATGTAACCCAAGAAAAAGGCAAAAAGCAAAGTTTGATTTTATGCTGAAGGCAATTGCCAAAACTGACAAATGGTGAACTTCCATTTTGAGAAGTTTAGCCTTGAAGGAAAAAAGGGGAAAGAAATCTAACTCAGAGCCTTCAAAGGTTACAGAGTCATCAACTTCAGTTAGGAATCCAATGAATGTAGTATCAGAAAAGAGTAAAGCAAAAATGAGGTGGCTCTTGCAATTCCTGGGTGCCCCCTTATGAAAAAATAATACCCCATATGAAGTTAAGCTTAGTAAAGTACTACTAGCTTTGGTAATAACAGTAAGTCAGATGGAAGAAGTAATACAAATCCACACTAGAGAAAGGTATCATTACAGGCCTCAAGATACTTCTACAAAAATAATTTTCAAATAAAATGAGAAATATAAAATCAAGGATTTCTGAGCATCCAAGGAATCAGAATCGGGAGCAAGAACTAGCAGAAATTAAAAAATAAATAATAGAAAAAGAAAAAAATGACAAAAATGCTACTGGAATTACTGGAAACAGATTATAAAACAATTACATTTGCTCGATTAAAGAAGTAAAAGTCTGAAAATATCTGCAAGGAATAGAAAATTTTAAGAAGTGACGTAGCATATTTTTAAAATTAACATTTCTAGGGGTGCCTGGGTGGCTCAGTGGGTTAAAGCCTCTGCCTTCGGCTTAGGTCATGATCTCAGGGTCCTGAGATCGAGCCCCGCATCAGGCTCTCTGATGAGCAGGGAGCCTCTTCTCCCTCTGTCTCCTGCCTCCCTGCCTACTTGTGATCTCTCTCTGTCAAATAAATAAATAAAATCTTTTTTTTTAAATTAACATTTCTAGAATTTAAAAATATAATAAACAATTAGTTAAAAGTATGGATTTAAAAACAGATTAGAGGGGCGCCTGGGTGGCGCAGTTCGTTGAGCGACTGCCTTCGGCTCAGGTCATGATCCTGGAGTCCGGGGATCGAGTCCCACGTCGGGCTCCCAGCTCCATGGGGAGTCCGCTTCGCACTCTGACCTTCTCCCTTCTCATGCTCTCTCTCACTCTCTCTCTTTCCTAATAAATAAATAAATAATCTTAAAAAAAAAAAAAACAGATTAGATATAATCTAGGAGAGAATTAGAACCAGAAGAAACTTTGGAAGAAACTCTCCAGGGTGGAGCATGAAGAGACAGCAGATGAAATACAGAAGGGAAGTCAAGAGGCAAGACAGACATTGAGAAGGTCTACTACTGGAGTTCTTCAAGTTGAAAATGAATGGGAATGTGAGAGAGCAATAATATTTGAATAGATGATAACTAGGAATTTTCCCGAGCTGGCGAGAGTTGAAATTTAGAGATCAGAGAACCGTAACAAATCTACAGAAAGGTAAATAAAAAGGCATTTCCATTTCATCATGCCAAATTGGAAACAAAAATCTTGAAAACAGACAATAGAAAAGGAGAAAGGACTGAGAGTTAATTCATAGTAACAGTAAAAGCCAATAGCAATGAAATGACGTCTTTAATGTGCTACAGAAGGTAACTGCTAACCTGAAAATCTATACAGGGTAAAAATACCTTCCATATGAAGAAGAAATTAAGATAATCCAGACAAGCAAAAACTGGGACCATTTGCCACTAGCGAACCCACCACAGTAAAGGAACTGCTAATGAATGTTCTTGAGGCAGAAGCTAGTTAAACCCAGAGACATCTAAAGTGCATGAGGCAATGAAGAGCAGAGAACATACTAAGTATGTGGATAAATCTAACAAAATATACAAACAACAATAATAAGACACGGTAATAAGGTATTAAATATTAAACAGAATTAAAATACAAAATAGCATTGACAGATTAACTTGGAATAAGGTAAAAGGAAGATAAAATATTTTAAGGAGCTTGTATTTTTTAGGCCATAACAGAAGTGTTGACTAATTTTATACTTTTATGACTATTCATATTTTAATTTCTAGGGTATAATTTCCAAATTAGTTTAAGGAAAAATCAATAAAAAATAAGCCAAAAGATTACAAGCAGGGAAAGAAATGAAACAGAACAAGTAGGAAAGAAAGAAAATTAAGATGGGATATTTTAAACACAAGTATGTTAGTAATTATTTAAATGTAAACAGCTAATTAAACAATCGAAAGAACATTAACTCAGGTTAAAGGAAATCCCAATGAAACCTGGTGAATAGCATAATTCCTGGAGGAGAAGCATTCACACCAGAGTTCACACCTAAAGTCGTACAGTGCACATCCTATGTGGTCCTGGATCTAACAATAGAAGAGATGAAAGTAAAAAGATGAGAAACTATTTATTATGTGAGTAAGAAGCAAAAGGTAGCTGGTGTAGCTATTTTAATATTAAACACTAGATTTAAGGCAAAAGGTATAGTTAGATAACACTGCGTAACAAGTTCAACTTATAGGAAGATGTAATTATTTTGCATATCCATGTAAAGATTCAAAATACATAAATCAGACTGCTGGGACTATACGAAGACAAAGAAAATAAGAGAACTGGACGAAGATCCAGAAAAAATGACGGTCTTATAAAAGATTTGAATATCTCTCTCAAGCTCTCACAGGAACTGGAAGAACAAGTAACCCCAAAATAACTTACTCAGGATTTTATCAACTCTCTCTCAGTAACTGACAGAACTACAGGCAGAAAAAAACAAAAAACAAAAAAACATCGAGGCTGAAACTTAACAAGCAAGGCATTCATTATAAGGAGTAAATAAACTTTCACAAAGTAGTAGAAATCCATAAAAATGAAAACAGGAAGGAAGAGATCAACACTGCTAAAATTTGGTTCCTTTAAAAGACAAAATGTAAAAACATCTGGCAAATTAATGGAAAAATTAGGAGAGAAAAAGGAAAGAAGGTGCCGGTCACCAACATCAAGACAGAGTAGCAAGGCACTGCATGCATAATGTAGGGGCACTATTAAGAAATCATGAACACTTTTAAAAAGGAAATTATGAGGGCACCTGGGTGGCTCAGTTGCTTAAGCAACTGCCTTCGGCTCAGGTCATGATCCCGGGGTCCTGGGATCGAGTCCTGCATCTGGCTCCCGGCTCCACAGGGAGTCTGCTTCTCCCTCTGACCTTCTCTGCTCTCATGGTCTCTCTGTCTCTATCTCAAATAAATAAATAAACTCTTAAAAAAAAAAAAGGAAATTATGAGCACTCTTATCGATGAAATGGAAATTTTTATTTCAACTTCTTTGAGAGAGAGAGAGATAATGCGCACACACGCGTGCCAGAGCGGTGGCAGGGGTTGGGGGTGGACGGTCGGAGGCCGGAGGGAAAGACAGAGAATCTTAAGCAGTCTCCTTGCCCAACATGGAGCCTGACTCGGGACTCGATCTCATGCTGAGATCATGAACTGCGCCAAAATCAAGAGTCAGATGCTTAACCAACTGTGCCACCCAGGTGCCCCTGAAATGGAAATTTTAAATACAAATTCAAAAACATCTCAAGAAAAGATATAACGTAGAAATTAAAATCTCTCAAGAACAAATACAAAACCTTACTCATTTCACAACTTGTATATACTCTTAACAGAAACCAAGAGTAGTTTAAATTTTAGAAGCAATTGTGAAATGTCTTAAAATTTTTCAGACGCTTTTATCTAGTAGTCTCAATTCTTGAAGATCTCCCTAAGAAACTGCGCCTAAATGCACAACCGTGTGGCACAAACATAGTCCAGAGTTACTTATACAAAAAAAGAAAAATGAACCAAATCTAACCTGAAACTACTATTGAACATCTAAGGAGACAGAGTCAAATGAGCCAAAAATGACGTTTCTTCCACCTAGTTTTCCCGTTCGTATGTTATTTGAGCATACACTACAAACGTCCAGCAACAGACGTATTAGTTCAATAAATTATGGTTGCATAGTATGAAATGCAGTGAAGTTTTTAGAAATGATTGTGCTGAGGCAAATGTATTGAAATGAAAAGTCTTTAATAATACCTTATTTTATATATATTATATATATATTAAAATAGAGGGAGAGAGCTTATAAAACACTATATATAGTATGTCACCATTTGGAAAAATAGATGTTCTGTGATGATATGGAGACACATTTCTATAAATAGTGAAATCTAAGCAGATAAACAACAACAACAAAAAGAATATTTCTGGATCACAGGTAATTTTTACTTCTCTCATTGGCTAGAGCAAGTCACAAGGCCAGCCTGGATTCAAGGGTAGGGCAACAGATCCCATCATCTGAGGAGCAGGAGAAGGTATGGATCAAAAAGGTAGTAGAGATTTAAAGCCTCTTTTCTAATCCTCAGGAATAAACTTCAGCCTGCTGTAGCGTTACTCTTGACAGCTATTTAAGGGAGTTTATTTATTTAACTTATTTATTTTTATTTATTTATTTGACACAGAGAGAGCAAGCCAGTGAGAGAGCACAAGCAGGGTGAGTGGCAGGCAGAGGCAGAGGGAGAAGCAGGCTCCTTGCTGAGCGGACAGCCCGATGTGGGGCTCGATCCCAAGACCCTGGGTTCATGTCATGAGCCAAAGGCAGACGCTTAACCAACAGAGCCACCCAGGCGCCCGATTTAATGTAGTTTAAACACTGATAAAAACAAACGGTTCCCACCATGAATCTATTTTACCTCTGAGAGGTTTCATTCCTTTAACCCTGAGATCTGGCTCCTAATGAGATTCAAAAAAGACTGACATGTTGGTAGCTAATTTTTTTAATAATTAAAATGGTACGAGTCTCTTAATAAGAAAATTTTTAACAAAGTTAGTTGCAGTCACCGATCCGTCATTGCTCAGAGTTAATGTCTATCAACTCTTATATTCACTACAATGATCACATTTAAAGTGTTTCTTCAAATTATTATGACATTCTGCAACACTTTATAAGCTCCTGATCTATATTCCTTGATCAACTGATTTTTAAAAGGAAATTCTAAATCAAATGAATTGTTGATAATGTGCCCTTAAATCCTGGCATGTGGCTTAAAGTCATTGCTCAGTGATGCTAAATAATTTTAAACGAAGCTCTGACAGTCACTAAAATTTTCTGTTTAAAGACAGGATATACAAGAAAGAGGAAGAGATTTGAGTCCCTGAATCTGCAGTGTCAGAATTAGATCTACAATTTTGAAATTAAAGGTATGGCATCTGTTGCTATATAGAACTGAAATATTTTGTAGAAGAGAGAAATAGTCTTTTATCTGCTTAATATTTATTAATTGCAGTGTTTTTTATGCCCTTGCATCCTCTTGTTGGGCTCAACTTCAAGGACCTAAGTTTTATATGCATTGTGTCTTAGACACAATTACTGGCCAGAGAAAAGAACTGAGGTTGTGTCTAGAATTGTCTAAGTAGTTAGAGAAAAAAGAAATCAGTATTAGTTATAGGCTCTACTCTAGAACAAAAAATCAAGAATCTGGGACTGGGGCTCAGCCAGTGATATTTTTAAAAAGCTCTTTCAACAATGACTCTCAATGTGCGGTCCCAGGTTGAGATCTACTGGTTTAGGCCATTGTGAAAACCTGAAGGTTCTAGACAGTTGACTGACCTCAGCACTGATGAACTGGGGTCCCGGATACCCTTAGGTAGCAGGCAATGACCTTGGAGAGCTTTATAAGTTCTCCTGATTGAACGAGAGGGAATTACAGGACCAAAAGGAGAAAAGGAACAAGACTAGGATAAGCTGACGAGGCTCGATGTCCCAGTAAATCAGGTCAGTGTTCAGAGAGAAACCCAACTTTATAGGGAAGCAGGATTAATAAGAGCCAAACCAAGAATTATCTGTTGTAATGCTTAAAACAGAGTTTCCTATTTCACCAGGCAGAATTATTGCCACTCTGGGGACTCATGGGCACAAGTCCATCTGTAATAAGTGCAACTCAGTTCCAAGTTCCACTGGATTTGGGACTCATACTACTGGTAAATCTTATTTATCACGTATACAATAACAATTGTTTTTTAAACCCATAATGTTTTAGAAATTGCAGTGCATTTTATAATCAATCAATATACTTAATGTAGCATTCTTTCTCATTATCACTAAATTGATAGCCTGTCTTAAAATTTATGACATCCTAAATTCAGGGACATAGGGGTTGCCTGGGTTCTCCAGACTAGCTCAGGAACTGGACCAGGGGTGAGACCTGGCATCAGAGTTAGCTGTGATGACTTAGGTCACCGGAAGGAAAAGAGGACCAGAACTGAAATTATAGATTAGCCAATCAAGATGTTGCAGAAGACTGCTTCTGGTTCTCAAAAGCTTGTGGCTCTACTATGGGAAAAGGGCTTAGAAGAGTGAAGGAACAGGAGAAAGTTGTCCAGCAAATACAATTGGTTGGTTCCCGAGTCCACATTTCCAACTGCTCACAGCCTCTGTTGGTGGTCAGCAGTCAATATGTCTCTGCCCCCACATGGAGTTTGGCTTATAGCTTTCAAAGTCTGTAATTGGAAGGTGGAAAGTGGTAGAGTTTCACGACAAGTTCTATGGAACACACCGTATGCCCTAAAAATTTAGAGGATCGAGACTGAAAAGGACTAGAGAAGGGCCAATGTATTGAAGTTGGGTCTTAAAGAATTTCAATAGGCAAAGACAGGGCTTTTCAAGAGCTAATAAATGTGAAACTCTTGAGGGGGGGAAAAAGAGCAAGGTGCAATCCTAACACAGTGCTTTGTCTAGAACATTTCCTGATTCAGCCCAGGAAGTCCTTATTTGGTTAATCTAGTGTTAATCAGCCAAGGCAAGAATCTACTTGCAAATGGCTGAAAATGTGACCATATACTTCTGTCTGCTTTTCCCTCCTGACTGGAAGCTAGGCTTCTCTGATAATTGTCGATCGGACCCAGAGATTCATGGCAACGTATCTTAACCACAGAGGCCCATTTCTCTTGGAATGGTTCTCTTGGTTGCAAATCATGCGCCAGAAAAGAACTCCCACTGGCTTACAGAGCAGTTCTGGCACAAACAGACCCCTGAGGGTACAAAGCAGGATGAGCAGAAGGAGAGCTGTGCACATTGCCCTGTGCTTGACGGGGTAGAGAAGAGGCTCTGGTGCTATTCCCCTCGGGGGAAGAATCCCACACACTGAGTATAATTTCCAGGCATGTCGAGTAATGGGGCAAAATTAAATTGGACTCTCCTTCTATCTTAAATCTAATTAATCTTCCTCTGCCATGCACTCACTCCACTAAAATATGGCATTAAAATTCCAGCACTTTAGTTTGCACTTTGCAGCAGCTCTCTGTAAGCAGCAGTAATCTGATCTTCTAGCTCGTGAAATCCTAATATGGGCTGACTTAGAAAAGGGGAAAGATTGGTCCTTAACAAATGTGTATTGAGAGTTTTAGATGCCAAGAAGTAGTATCCCAGGAATATAATAATTACTCATCATCATCATCAAGGTTGTTGTACTAAGAAATCATCCACTGTGTTAATTGTTGGTTGACTTACATTCTCCATGTACATACTTAAATATTCTTTAGCAATGATTTGTCGAAACAACATTGCTTAAAGCAGTCTATAACTGTCAACAACCCATATTTAATTCTGAATTCGTCCTGGCTTCTGATTTCTACGTAAGTGTTTTTGATCTGCTGTTGCCTGGGGGGAAAAGAGTTTGCTTCAAAATCAAGGTCAATCTTATCAAAACCAACCTTGACTCCAACATATCTTATAGCTTCAGGACATAAGTACACAAGACGGAGTTAGTTGAACAAGGGTACGTTTTAATACTTCTTTAGAACTAAGTTCTCATTAGAATCTTTTCCTACCCCTGGAGTGAGGAAATCCCGGATAAAACTTTGCTTGTATTTACTTGTTTTGTCCTTGCCAGAACTACAAAAGACGAAACAGTATTCTGGCAACAGCTGTCCTAAGAGGGAGACATTGCGAAATAAGCTAGCATGTTGAAACATTTAAAAATATACCATAAATATTTATGTATTGTTTATATGTGCATGTACATATATATATATATATATATGTTTATATTATAATGATAGCATAAGAGTCAAGAGTTCTGCATATTATAAAACTTAGATTTATCACCAACTCTAGTTTTGTGACATTGACTAGAGAGGATGGACTAGAAATAATCACCGCTTCAGCTTTAAATTGTATCATTTTATAGTTTACATATATCCTATCTGATCGACTTAATAAGGTGGAGTACATGAGCAGGTCATGGGCAAGCTTTTCTTTTCCTCCTGAAGGCCACATGTGTGAGTATATGCAGGGGTGAGCTTCTAAAAGGATTTTGTGCATAAATAATTCCAACAAGATGACCACTGATGTCTAGGTATGTTTTGAAAGGACAGAAAATTATTTTATGCTTCTTTATATTTTTATAGTATTTATTTAATTGCTTTAATAAGTATCTACAAGATGATGGAGGGGAGAAAGGAATGAGTGAATGAAAAAACACGTTCCTATCAAATAGAGGTCAGTCAGATAGTAAATATCCCGGGCTCTGCATTCCATGCAGTCGCCGTTGCATCTACTCAACTGTCAGTTTAGAGCGAAGACAGCTATAGACAGTGCATGAACAAATGATTGTGGCTATGTTTCGATAAAGATTTATTTAAAAAAATAGTCTGTGGGCCATAGTTTGCCAGCTCCTGAACTGAAGCATCCAAGGCAATCTTTTATTCTCAAAATAACTATTTAACTTACAGGTATTTGGAGGATTTGCAAGACCTCCTTCGAGGGTCAGCTCGGAGGAGACTATTCATCCAAACTGTTCTTTTGGTAAGTCATCAATATATAGACGGTCTACAGGACCAGCCAGGCTTTAGTATTTTTTTCTCCTCCCTGTCAGTAAATTCCTATTGGCTTTGTTGCATTTTATGCCTTGTTCCCATTTCCAGGCTAAATGAGGCAAAGGGGTAGATGGCATAAGAGGACATTGAATGCGACTGCAGGCAACCCAAATAGTCTACTCATTAGTCACTTCGGGTTTCCAGCGGGTGAATGCAGCATTCATTAATGCCCAGAGACAGCCCGGGCAAGGTCCAGACAGTCTGCGGGCAGGAAGAAAGCTAAAGGCAAAGGAAGGCCTGTGTCGATTGTCGTCTGTAGTTGTGAGCCTGAGAAACAGTAGCTATGAATCAGCCTGTCTGAGGCTCGGCTGTCTTTATTTGCAACAGTAAGGAAGATAATATTTTAAAAAGCTTTTAGGAATAAAATGAGTCTTAACCACTAGAGAGAAGAATCACAGTCTACAGCTATATTGCTTCGGGGCCTAATGATGATTCACTGTAAAATTAGACCAATTAAGCACCCTCCCCCAATTCTGTAGTCTTGAGAGAGTTAGATAAGATCATTGGCTCCCTTTGACTCATGGAATCCTAAAATAAAAGGGATCTCAGAAATTTTCTGGTCATGGGGTTATGGGATGTTCGAAGCAGAAGACATCTCATTGGAGAGCTGTAGTCAACGCTTTTATTTACAGATGAGGAAACTAAGTCCTGGTGAAGTCAGTGATATCCAGTGATGCATAATTAGTGGCTAAGTGAAGGTAGAATTTGAACCAGCGTTCTTGATAGATTGATTAGTTCATTCATTAAGACAATCATTATTCATTCCACTAGTGTAGTTTATAGATTGTTTCCCAAAGTGATTTTATCAGAGAACCTGTTCTGGTTCTTCTTCAGGATCAGAGAAGACCAGCATTCCAAAGAATCTACTTCAGGAAATACTGTAATTATTACTCCACACCTTCAAACCCTTTCAACCCCACCCACACATCCACTTTATAGCTGAGGGAACGGAGATCCAAAGAGTCTAGATTGATGGCTCCTCTGTTCGTCTGCATATTAGAATGACATAGTGATCTTTTTAAAGTCCCAAAGCCTATGCCACATCTGGACAAATAAATCACAGTCTCAGGGGCAAAAGGAACAGGCCGCCATATTTTTTTTTGAAATTTCTCAGGCCATTTCAGTGTGGAAACAAGTTTTGGGAGCCACTGGGCCAGGTGATCTCTTCTTATGTTATATCTCACATAGAAAGACGCATTGTCCACTGTGGAAAAAATGATTTGGGGATATCAGAAGAAACGGAGTAACACTTCTCTAAAGGAGGCCCCATCTCATACACATACATACACACACACACACACACACACACACACACACACACACACACACACCACAGAGTGGTTCTGAAGAACGAATAAACCAATATAGGTGAACGTGCCGTAGGAAACCCGAAGAGTTTTATAACATAGTACTGTTTCTAACCTTAGGAGACATCCAAACTTCCATTAGTTGTGAATGTTTTTCTATTTACTTTGAAGAATTATGCAGAGACCTAAGAATCAGTAAATTTTCTAAAGCACCTGAAGTTCTGAAAGGAGTTACTGAAATTAGTTAACCGATTCTCCTGATATTTCTAATACTGCAGCTCTACAGACACATTTCAGTGGGAGTCCAGCTGTTGTACGGTCCTAACCTGTGCAGTCTTGCAGGAAGCCTTACTACAGACGCTGTTCGAAGGTGGTAGCAGTTGTTTGGGTTCATTCATGCTTCATACAAAGTAATTTACTCATGCTTACTTGAAAATTAAAACCTAAAAACCGTTTTTAGAAGAAGCTGTGTTCATGCTATATTTTACAACTTAAAGCTAAATTGCAGATGTAATCAATCAAAGAAGATGTAGAAGCTGCCTCCTTTAACTTGATACTTTCACATAGAAAGCTTATCACCATATTCCAGTGAAAGGCCATATATAATTTTGTCTTGAGGTTTCTTTATTGCATCTACCCCGACCAGCTCGTCTGGGCAGTAGATGGCTTTGGTATAATAAGCTAAGTCGGAAGATTATGGTGTATCATGAAAATGTTTCCATTTTAATAAAATTCCAGATGCTTTTTTAAGGTGGTTGTTTCCGATTACAGTTCCATTGTCTTTCAGACTTTGCTCACTTTCTTCAAGTCAAGATCAGCTCTTTAGTCCTTGCTTACCTGGCTCATTTCTGCTTCTACTATTTGCTTCTACATTTTTTGGCTCTAGGTCATCTACCTGAAGCTCAACCTCTCATCCCCTTAGATCCTCTAGCTTTCCAGGGGTAAGGCAGAGCAGCAGGAGCCCCCTCCCCCAGAGTTGTTTATCTAAAACCAATTAACCGTCTTGACACAGTCAAAATGCACTCTTGTTCCTAAGGACTTGAAGCGCACTGCACTGTGTGCACACTATTCTTACTTAGATTTTGTTTAATTAGGGTTACTTTAAGAGGTTACAGGAGGAGCTAAATAACGCCCACTTTCAGCCACCCCCGGTGTACTCTCTCTCCTATAGAGGTGTGGAATTTAAAGCACAATAAGATCTTCTCCTGCTTCTTATTCTTATATCCACAGATCCTGCTTTCTGTAGGAAATTGTTTTGTGGGATTTAGGAAAGAAGAGCCACGAAATGCTTGCTCTGAAAACTGAAGGACTGAGTCGGTAAAAGAAGAGCTAGAACCTTGGTTAAAAAAAAAAAAAAATCTCAAAGCACTCGCCATCTCGTCTATTGTAGTGACAGACCTATCAAAATAAACAGATCATGATGTTTTGCTGCGGTGGCAGAAATGCCACTTGAAAATCCTGGGAAAGTGACCACAAGAAGAGCTTTCCCCAAGAAAAGTCACTCAAACTAGGAGAGGGCAGGAGAGGACAGATGTGCTGCCCAGCAGGAGAAAGGAAAAAGAGCGAGGACAGACATCTCCATTCCTACCTGACAAGGCCTAGTGTTGGCTTTTGTGAGACTTGAGCCCGCATTTACGTTTATAAAACTTTCTCACTAGTCAAAAAAGACAAGTGGTTTTTAACTTTCAGTTCTCCCATGCAGGCAACTTGATACCCCAAGGGCACATAAGTGGCCACGGGGTGCTTTCATCCTATGGCCAATAGACGTTGATCTTAGAGACCAGGTGTTCTCAGATGGATCTACTTCTGCAGCATCATTCCTAGGCCCACGCTGACAAATAAGGAATGGCCATCATATACTCCTGTGGGTGAGAATGGAAAAGGACAGGAAGGAGGGAGAGAGACCAAGATGCCTCACACTAAGAAGACAGAGATAAATAAAAGAACTTTCAAGTGATGTTTCCACCACTGCAATGGAGTACCATACGAGGGTCTTGGCTCTAACTGAACCCAACAGGAAAAAAAAGTAAATGAAAAAACAAGTTGATGGTTCTATGACCCGCAAGTATTGGGAAACACAACATGTGTCTTCTTCAATAATAAATGACTACTGTCGACTTATTTTCATCTATTTATGGTCACTAGGACAATAAACAATGCGTCTTTAACGTTGGAGATTTTTTTTTTTCCATGAAGGTTGTAGCTCTTCCCTCACTGGCCCAGGCCTTTGGTTTTTCAGAACAAGAATTTCTTGGCTTTTCTTTCCTAAATCCCACAAATAGAAACCAAGGGGCTACTAAGTGCCAAACAATGAAACAGGTGAAGATATGAGACTTAATGAGACTTAACTTCACATGTAAAATTCAAACACCTCTGCTCCTTCTTTTTAAGAGTGTCTGTATTCATTGTTTTAGAAGATAATGTCAAGGTTTTTAATACAGTTGCTTCCCTGCAAACAACTGAGCCATTTTCTTTTGTACATGTGGAAAACATGACTAAGTACATGAGGACACCGGACTATCTCTTTGTAACATTATTACCAAAATACTGTCTGAAATTCTGATTCCTCACTCTCTCTGAGGCTGATGGCATTTGTTTCCTCTGTGTGTGTGTGTGTGTGTGTGTGTGTGTGTGTGTGTGTTCTCCTAGCTTGTTCATCCAGGAATTTCATCTCTTTTTATCACCTGGGACAGTAATACCTGTGACTAGAGAGAAGTCTATACCAGGGTCAACAAAGCAGGGATGGGGATTTCCCTTCTTACTGCAGAAGACACATTCCATGTTTTGTTCTCTAGTCCTTCTGGGTCATTAAAATCATGGCTTGTTTTTTTTCATGCACTTTGTTTTCCTGTTGAGCTGAAGTAGGACAGGGACCCTTCTTCGGTGGGCATGATAATAACTGATGCCCACATCGACTGCCCTCGGCTCATATCCATCTTTACTTCCCCACGGAATCCTTCTTTTTCTCCTCTGCTCCAAAGAAATTTATTGAAACCCCTCGTCTAGTAAAATATGGCACTTGAGAGTTGATAATACTAGAAACTTTGGGGGCGCCTGGGTGGCTCAGTTGGTTGGGCGACTGCCTTTGGCTCAGGTCATGATCCTGGAGACCCGGGATCAAGTCCCATATCGGGCTCCCAGCTCCGTGGGGAGTCCGCTTCTCCCTCTGACCTTCTTCTCTCCTCTCATGCTTTCTCTCTCTCACACATAAATAAATAAAATAAAATCTTTAAAAAAAAAAGAAAAAAAATACTAGAAACTTTGTCTAGCTCCTTTTACGGTGGCCCCGATTTTCTAGACAATTGGCTGGTCTGAACTTTCAAAAGAGATACAGCAAAACCACAGGGTTGAATGTTTAAGGGAGGCAGGAGCGTCTAATCCACATGTCACGCTATCTCCTTTCATCCTGGATCCCCATGCATGTGTTATTTTTGTGATATACATCCATGCATTAAATGAAAATTAGCCATTAAAAACAACATAGCTTCTTGCTAGGGTGTATGAACGTAAGCCATATGTATGTGTTCATCCACTTATGTAACGGTTAGTGACTGAGGACCTGGGTGCCAAGCACAGCACACAAGCAGGGGTTCTGCCTAGAAATCAGCAGAACACCCTTAGTCTAGGAGTCGGGGGGGCGGGGGGAATACACTATTTCTTGAATCAGAGAGAGCACCTTCCCCAGATCTGAAATTTAATTAATGTGGAACCACAAGCGATGGACTTAACTTCAATAGATCTCAATTTTTCTGACCGAGCAAGTAAGAAAAAATCGGGCCCACCTTACAGGCAGAGAGTGAAACTAAATGACATACTATGTGGAGAGGGTGTGGAAGAAGCACAGGGGATCATCGAAAGTCAGCTCCCTTTCTCTTAGCAGGATTTGTCTTTTTATGCCCGAATTGATAGGATCCACTTCCATATCTGTCCATTTAAACTTATTTTGGTCAAGTACAGCCATGTGGAAAGATTCAAGTTTCCTAGAAGCAAGATCCATTGGCCTTCACTTGCCAACAGACATTTCATTGCCTTAAAAGGAGCTCTGTGCAGCATGAAAAGGAGAAAGGGATGCTGCTTCAGAGCAGAGTGAATTTACTGTTCTCTGCTCCCTGTAATTTAAAGGGTTAATTTGCTTTCATGTTGCTCCCACTGAGAAACACTGTTATTAGGGGATGCAGGTTCCCACAAAAATAAAGAGAGAAGCTTTTTCAAAGCATTAACTGGCAAGGCAATAGTTAATTTCCATGAGAGTCAAGAGAGCAAAACTTTGGGCAAGTCTTTGAAAATTCACTTGGGACACTTTATATCCAGGAGACGGTGCTTAAAAGACAGGAATCCCATACCTTGAATTCACTTTCCCATGAAAGGCTGCAGAAGTTACTGCAGGAAACAAAAGCAATTTACCTTTACCCTCACCAACCCTCCCTGCCTTCTCCAACCTTGTCTCTCCCACTCCAGCCCACTACCTGAAAAATTCTAGCAGTGAGAGGTAACTTGCTTTAACTCTTTGCTACTCAAAGTGTAGTACATGGAACTGCTGGTTTTGGCTTTACCTGGGTGGGAGGCTGTTAAAAATGCAGGCCTGGGGCCCACCCAGACCTACGGAATCAGAGCCTGTCCTTTCACAGATCTTCGGGGATTCTCATGCATCCTGGATACTGGGGAGCAGGCCTTTAACCGACTTCGATGTGGAAGGGCCACAGAAAGCTACACTTCTTAATCTTGGAAATGCTGAGCAAAGCCCTGTTTCGGGTGCATTTTTAGGCCTCCCTCCCTGTTGTAAAAAATATTTAGCACAAAGAAACACCGTAAGGCCAAACCCTCCACGTGGAAAATTTACACTCTAGCAGTTTTGGAACTATGCATTGCTTATCACCCTGCGCGCCCATACAGTGGCATTTTGGCTTGGTAACATCATTGTCTAATAAGGATTGTATCCTTCTTACTTGTGAGTAACAGAGGCCAGTTTTGAAAACCATACTTCACTTGTGTTTTCTTAAAGTAGCAGTCTTATATAAGCGTCTGGATAAAGTAGATACTGTTTGGCTCACCTGAACTGTATCAAGAACAAAGGGAGAAAAAAATCCATATAATATTTAAACACAGTCAAGTGTTAAGGATACTTTGAAAAGCTCCAAGGTCTGATTGTTTGCTTGCTTCATCTGTTTGTTTTTCGTTGTTGCTTTTTACACTAGGACGTGGATGTGGATTAAAACAATATTGTTGAGCATAATTATACCATGAAGTCATGGATTTCTGAGTCATTTGCAAACATCATTTATCCGCAGGTAGATGTTGAGCATCAGCCATATGCAAATGATGTTGAAGATCTCTTGAGGAATATGAGATGAAGACATTTTGCCTTCAGAGCTTCCTGTGAGTAGAGGGGATTAACGTGTTTATGGCTTATCACTACCCACTGCCCAAGAGAGAAAACCATGTAAGGGACACAAGAAAAAGGGAGGGATCAGAAGTAGGAAGATGAATCTGGTCAGGGTCGTGAGGTAGGCCTCATCGCTAGAGGTATCACCCAAGACAGAAGTTAACCAGAGACCCAGCCTACTGTCCACCCCGCCCTTCCCTTCCCGAGTCCATACATTACAAACCCTACACCCAGGAAAGGGTGAAGAGGAGAGCCTTCTGGTTGCATCAAGGGCCAAAGCCTTCTACTCATGAGAAATAGGAGAAGTGAGTTGGCGGACATGGGCTGCGACCCCCTGACAGGCACGTCCCTTCACACTGGGCCATAATGTGGCCCCGGTATGCTTTGAAGGCCTCGCATGGCGGTGGTCTTGACAAGTCTTTCAGTGGACACTGATTTTTATCACCAATCCATAACAAACTGCTTTGCCGACAGAAGGAAAAGGGGGGAGGGGGCATGGGAGAGGAGTGGGGTAGCTGATAACAGTCTGCATTTAGAAAGGGTTTAGAAAGATCAATATAAGCAGACTTCAGGGACCGCATCTGGCCGCCAGCTAGCTGCCCCGGGATCTTTACATGCACACAGTGGGGGACTGAAATCATTCCTGTGCCTCGGCGTTCTTAGGTATTAAAGAGCGCTCGCACAGACACAAAGCAAACCTGTAGTGCTCAGTGTTTATATCAGTTTATACATGCACAAACAACCGTCAAAACTCATGCAGCTGCATACCCTAGACCTGTTCATTTACCCCGCATAGATGGTATCTCAACAGAAATAAATAAATTAATTAGATGACTTCACTGGGAGGGGATGATGAGGGCAAGGAGTCTGGGTTATAGGAAACACGACTGCCCTGTCACTGACGACCGTCGGAACTGAAGGATGCCTGAGTTCATGAGTACACTCTTCGCCGTTCTTTCTTTAAAACAAAAAGGCAAGGAAGTGGTTATTTTAAAGTCAGAGGACTGGTTTCCCTTTACAGCGGGGGAAGGGGAGTGCTCCAAGTGGGCAGAAGGGGAGCTGGCAGTGCCTCCATCTCGACACCTGGAGGGTGGTTCCACGGTTGTTTGCTTTCTGATAAATCACTGAACTACATATCTATCATTGCTTTCTGTATGTATGTTACATTTCGCAATAGAAGATTCTCAAACTTTCGTACCACAAAAATATCCTGTAAAATACGTGTCTAAAAATACATGCTTATAAATTAACTAAAGGATTACACATTACAAGCGTCTCTAGGTGTTCTGTGCATAAATCAGAGTGCCCAGGAAAGAGATGAATGTAAGGGTCCCACCTGCCCCCAGCCTTCCGCCTTGCGCCTTATCTCGACGAGAACATTAGATGCTCAGCGGTCAACCAGAGAGTGGAGAGAAAATACTCTGCTTCCTGGGCTCTCTAACCACATCGCTTCATCTCCTTCCTCCTAAGTAGGAACCAACAAGCATTTTCTCACTTGAGTTTAAACAAATCCAGCCTGTCCCAAGAACTCCACACGTGCTGAGGCTTTTTGCCCGAGACTCGGCTCCCAAAGAAACCTGGACTGGTCACCTCCTTGCTTGCTTCAGGACCTGACCTAACACCTTCGCAGTATTAGAACCTAAAAGGGGGCGCCTGGGGGGCTCAGCTGGTTAACTGTCTGCCTTTGGCTCAGGTCATCATCCCAGGGTCCTGGGATCGAGCCCCGCATCGGACTCCCTGCTCAGTGAGTGAGTCGGCTTCTCCCTCTCTCCGCCCCACACCTGGCTCATGCAAGCCCCCCCCAAATAAATAAAATCTTACACACAAACACACACACACACAGCCCTAAAATTGCCACCGTAAAATGGAGATTTCCTAACCCCTTTCTCTGCTTTGATGAATGTCAGCTGCACAAGGGCAGAGATTTTTGTGTTTTTTGTACCCTGCAAGAGAACCTGGCCCATAATAGGTTCTCACTAATTATTTGCCGAACTGACTGAATAAAAGGAGAGGCTGGAGTAGACATAAA
This sequence comes from Nasua narica, assembly GCA_028533885.1. Taxonomy (NCBI): domain Eukaryota; kingdom Metazoa; phylum Chordata; class Mammalia; order Carnivora; family Procyonidae; genus Nasua; species Nasua narica. The sequence goes on along the minus strand of CM052811.1, from coordinate 89,342,406 downwards.
TATTAAAAAGCCAGTGTTTGGCACAAGAAATTCATATCTAAAAGTGATCTTGTGGCTAAAGAATCTATTTTATACGACTCCTTAATACTTTTTACTGTTTATTTTGTGACTGGTAAATCACATTCCGCGCGTTCTGGGTTGTGGAGCCCCACGTGGGATCCTTTTCTGTACCATGGATTTAATCAGAAGTCCTGTGTTCTGAAACCCAACCACCACCACACGAACCAGCCCTTGAAACGTGACCTCTAGACGTGTTAGAACTGTTCATCCAACCACCCCCACATCAAGCTGTGTACTTCATGGGCCCTCCCCAGATTTCTGCTACTGCAATCACTACACCAGTTAAGGGACATATTTTTAAGCTGATATCCTGCTGTTGTTATGAAGGGAATTGATTCTAATTGCCAGTTTCCTGCATTTTTCTTAAACATTTAGTCTTTGCAAGAGGAAAAAAAAAAAAACAACAACTCACTATGAAAATTCCACACGTTACTAGGATTACTTCATAAACAGAACATTCTTGACTTTGGAATTCCCCCTAGACTCTGAATGGAGCTTACCCACACAGAAAACCTGAATTCATTCTGAAATGGGAGGGAAGCGGGGGCAAAATGTTATCTTTGAGCTGTGACTTTTGGCTTCCAGTGGACACACAAAATGGACACCCATCAAATGTCAAACAGGCTGATAATGGACAGGAAGCACCACTGTCAACACAGGGAGACCGACCTTCACTGGCAGCAGGATCCTGGATGAAATGCAACTGCCCTAACCTCCAGTCGGCCAGGGCAGGGGCGACGCTAGAACCGCAGGTAAGGATGCAGGATCCAGTGCTTGAGGACATTTCACAGATAATCAGACTGGAGTCTGGCCAAAAGGGAGGGCCCACTGAATCCATTGTTGGGAGATGAGCAGGGCAGAAAAATAGCCCCGGGTTCCCAGTCTCCCCTGGCTCCGCTCTCAGGAAAACAGGACAATATAATACAGAAATAAAATACAGAAACTTCCTCTTTGCCATCATTTTGAATCTGTCCTGGCACAGATTTGCACTGACATCAGCTCCCAGTGGGTCCAATATGAAATTTATCTTCATGGCAATGTGGTCCTTGGCTGCCAGGAGACTCAAAAATGTAGCCAACAATGGGGCAAATAAAGATAAAGAAGTTTATGCAGGACAACTGCTGCATTTCCGACATATAGCTTTACAATTCCCCTGTCCCAGGAATGAACAGAAAACAAATGGATGCAGTCAGCCATCGGGAACCTTACTGTGTTATCTACACACTGCTCATGGTGATAAAAGAGATAATCTTCTTGCACACACTGGAACAGGATGACTAATTGATACCGCTATGAATAAATGATGTGTGATATGTACACGGTGGATAGGCAGGGACTGTCAGAAAATGCTTTATTCAACTCACTAGCTTTGTGCGCTGGAGACCTTATTCTGTTTTCACACTCAGGCTACCTTCGCTTTAGGGTTCAGGAAATGATCATGTCCCTGCACGTACTTGGGCGTGTGAATGACTTAAGATGTTTCAAGTGTCAGGCTTATTGTCTTACTTAGCCATTCTTTTTAAAAATAAGTCAGATTTTGATTAAATCACATAGGTTTTGAAGTCAACACGTATGTATATTTTACTCCATCGTTAGGTTACGCTTTAATAACTTTGGTCTTATTTTGCCCTGGTGCGTGTTTTGGCTTTTCCTATTAATATCTTACATTTATACAGCTGTTTTCAAAGCAGCTGTGAAATATATTTAAAATTTCTTCCCAAAGGGAAGAAACTTGGTATAAGCAATACAGAAAAAGAAAGGGGGAAAAAAGACATTCTTCCATGGAGTTCTGTTAGTGTGTTTCAGATACGCCAGGAAATCAGCTAAGCTAAGCAAACATAGATATTTTATGTGGCAAGAACAAAGTAATAGCCCTTTTACGTCAATAAATCACTGTCATAATTGTCCTAAAGCAATCTGATTTGAGGAACAGACTTTGGGGAAATCCTCCTTCCCAAAATACCCACCTTATCTGTCTTTTCCTGATAGCTGAAATTCCACTGTGTGGAAGGCTGCTATAAAGCCGAGGGGTGCAAATATCTCTGTGAAAGGAGGAGCCACTGAAATATTTACACTTCAGGGTGAGGTGTTTAATCAAATGTGATAACTAACTGGGATATGTTTTTCTTGCGAAGCACTGATTTCCAAGAGGGAGGGGGTGTCGGGATAGTTGCGGGAGGACCTGACAGTGAAGGTGTAAGAAGGTGTCCAAGACGAATGTCAACGTCCTTCCAATATGTTGAGGGGTCGAAGCTTTAGTCCGTGGGTCTGTGCAGTTAAACTGTCTGCCTGAGAGTCTGAAGGTGGGAGTTGGGTATGAAAGAATCGTGGGACGTGGCAGCTTTTCCCAGCTGCCTGAGCTTTCTCTTCACCCCAGATTTTCTGAAGTCGAACCCTGTTTAGTGATTAAAAAGATGTTCCTGATGGAATTGTTCGGCGCACACGCACAGTGAGGAGGCGTAAGAGGGACGCAGAAGGAAGTCTGAGAACTGCAATTCAAGCTTATGTCTTTGCCACTAAAAGAGTTTGGGCCCAGTGGAACACTGCTCCCTGGCAGAGTGCTCCCTAGATCTGCTCCTCGGAGAGGAAAGAAGGGGTACTGCAGTAGTCATTTGTAGTCCTTTCCATGGGCAGCTTCCCTCCTTTTTCCAGTCTGCCTGTTCCCTTCTCCCACCTCCATACCTGCGACCATCTGGCCAAGGAGAAGACACAGTTGACCCTGGGCATGGGGGAACCCTGGCTCTTGTCTCAGAGAAGGACAACGCTGCAATTGTGCGGGGATGGCTTGGGTGATAGGGGTTCTGAGCTATAGGCTTAGTGTACGTGGACCGGCCTCCTTGAGTCTCTAGGGGTTCATCTTTAAAGGAAGATAACCACGTACTTCACAATTTCAGCCAACCACGTGTTACCTTCACAATTTCACAAATTTACTATGTCTATGAATGCATAATGCATTCATAGACATAATAATGCATAATCACTTATATCATAATGCAAAATCACTTACACAGTTTTAACTTCCTTTCTTTCACTTTGACTCTGAAATAAAAGCCAAGGTCGCTCTACACCCATTTGTTCCTCCAAAGCACTTACCACAGTTTTTAATTATGTTTATTTGTGTGTCTGGCATACTAGACATGATTAAGAAATAATTGCTGAGTTTTACTTGTTCAGTGTTGTCAAAGAATGTTTTGTGTTTTCAAAAATTAAAAACACAGTGCCTCTACAAATACAGAATGAACACATGTCAATGATTTCAACTCCATTATGACAGGTCCTGGACCATGGAACACCAGTTTCAAAGAGAAATAGAGAATCCAAGGATAGGATATGCATTTGACAAAGACTGACTAAGTGGGCCAGGTTAGACGCAAAACTGGTTAATATCCCACCAGGCAATCCGATAGTCACCTCAGGGCTGGATGGTGTGGTGGCTACCACATCTGCTTTACACACAAAAGATCCTGGGTCTGATTCCCGGGTTGGGGGAACCACCAGATTGCCTGTATTTTCATGCAAATGGTCACCTGGAGGGTTATCTTTTCCATCAGACAGAAGATTCTTATGCCTCCACCAGATGAAAATCGACATCTATCATTGCCATGAGATGGTGAAGCTAATGAAAGCAAAGATCATGTTTTTAATTTTACTCAAGTTAATTTTACAAAGAAACTTTATGGCACATTCATAAATGGAGCACCGGTATGACTTTCCATCGAGCCAAAGTAATACCCTGAATCTGGTACCACAGGATAGTAATGTGTTCAACAGGAAGATGCAAGCAAAACATGAAGGTTTCTTTAATGCTGGTAAAGCACACAGCTTCCTCGGCACAGCTTTGCAGAGGAGGAAGCCCAGACAGCCTCCTTTGTGGAAAGGCACACTTTCCTGGCCTTCAAGTGCATGTCACTGAAAATGTCTGCCCTCTGTGAGGCTGGCTAAAGCCAAGGTTGTTTTCCTAAGTGGCCCCAGGTTAAAACCTATAAGCCTAGGTTTTAGGTTTGCTAGAGGTCTCTTCTGGCAGTGAGCATAAAACCCTTACTGAGGTCTGCCAAGGGCTCTCATCCGGAGCCTGTTCCCTCTTCGTTAAAAAGGCAGAAGTGTTAGGTGTTGAAGGTATCCCAGCACCGCACTCAGACTTTCCTCACAGGAGTTAGCAGGGTGACTGACCATGAATGAAAAGTGAGCAATCACCTTTTTTTTTTTTTAAGTACCATGCTTGTTCCACATATTGGCAAACATAGGGCTAGAGATGATGGCTAATAATCTCTCACGCTCTAACACTGCTTTTCTTGTTAGAAGGATAGCATTCCAGAGAGGACAGACACCTTCATCTGAGCTTCTGATCTAAGACTTTAGAGAAAAGGTTCAGACATAAGGACAGAGATTAGAATTCATGACTCCGAACCATAGTCCAGGCCCTGCCACCAATCGAACCACGACTTCTCTTAGAAGACATAAGGGTATCTTTGTTTCCTTTTCATTTAATTTTATTTCTGGCTTGATCTATCTAGTCCGAACAAGGCCATATATGGTAACAGGACTGGGGGGGGGGGCTCCCAAGGATGCTGGGAGTCCCAGTAGGCAAGGACGGAAATAGCCTCAGCAAGAGGAAACCAGAGCTGCTAGGATTTTGCTTCCCATCTCCACCCCTTACCATCTTGGGTAATCTTGGGTGAATAATTTAGCTCTTTGAACTTCAGTTTAGTCATCTGTAAAATGGGATCGTATTTAGGCTCGTCTCACTGGGTGGCGGTGAAGATTAAATGAGTAAGCACAAAGCCCTTAGAAGAGCACCTGGCACGTCACCAGCCGTGTATAAATGAGAGCTGCGGTTGGCACTGCCTGCCAGCCTCTCTGATGGCCCCACTGCCCCTGTCATCCTCACCCTACAGCTACCCTGGTTGGTTAGAAACCAGCATTTATACAATGGACAGGATCATATTCCTTTCCACGTCCTGGCAGAGGAACCTGGCAGAGAGAAAACCTACAGCTTGCTTACAGAATAAAATCCAAATGGATTTTTTTTTTTTTAAAGGAAAATATGACCATTTAAGCAACGAACTCCAACCAGCATTTGTTCCTGGAGGACAAAATGACGGCAAATAAGCAAGCACTCGGGAGCATGGCGAACATGGAGAAAGTGGCTGAAAGCAGGGCAAGGTCGCGAAAGAGAGACAAAGATGGAGCAGATTGTAACTAAATCAAGAAATAAAGGGAATTTAAAGGTTGTCCTTGAATTAAAAAAAAAAAAAACCCTTGGGGAGTCATTGACCCATGACTGTTAGCCTCGGTAGGAAACACCAGGATGCCCCAATCAGGCAGATGTCCTGAATGGTCCCAGTCTAGGTGACGGCATTAGGTAATTTGGATATTCATGATGGAATCCTCTGATTTTTTTTTTTTTTGAATCCTCTGATTTTTAAAGAGTAAATTCAGACAGATCTTCCGATGTAAACAGAGTGGCTATCTCCATTTCAAAAATTTGTTTTGAAAAACATTTGTGGTATGATTGCTATGTGTCAGACCCTATGGTAGGAACTTCCTTCAAGGAGTCTGTAATCAAACAAGTAAAAAACAGAACACAGGAATAAGTAACAGGAATGGGAAACACTGACAGGGTTGAACACAGGGTTTTGGGGTCCATTTGTTATCAGACTGGGACCCTGGAGGAAGGGAAGTGGCCAGATGACAGGAAGAAAATTCTGACACTCTGCTGGTCTGATGGCACTGTGTTCGGTTTTCTCATTGCACCATTTTAAGAGGGACACTCCTTCACCCAAGGAGAAGGAGGAGATGGTTGCAGTAAACCAAAGTGACACTGGTGATACTTCTCCAGGGAGAAGATGAAGAGGGATCCCTGAAATCATCGGGTGGGTGAATCAGTAGAGTATCATGGAGAACATCATGGGGAAGAAGGGGTTTCTAGTGCTTTTCCTGATCAGCTGGAGGGGAATAATGAGAAAGCAGCTTGGAGCACATTATGAGAGTGTAATAAATCATCTATGTTACTCAGAGTGTAGTAGACTCTATTTTGAGGTAGGTAGTGAGCTCCTGACCACTGAAGGTATTCAAGCAATGTTTGGGTAACCACATATAACGGCTGCTAACCAAGTGATCTCTACATAAGGAACACTTGCGTAGTCACTTCCTACTTTAACATTCTGTGAATTGTAGTAAAATTAAAACATTTAAAATAATCTTTTATGTAGAGTGCACCTCTTCTCTAAAATGAAGCGCCCAAATGTCATTTTGTCTGTAATCAGCCAACAGATTTAGACCCAAATTCTAACGCGGTTCCTTACCAGGTGGGCTGCATTTCGTGGAAGTATGTCCTTAACGCCTTCAAATGAAAATTGCAGCCTCCTTGTTATGCTCCCTCACGGCATTCCTCTTCCTTTCCTAGCATTATCACAATGTATAATCGTATCTCTGCCACTTACTGAACGCTCAGAAAAGGTGTGAAACACTGAATGTGCACCATGGGATAGCACCACCCACTGCCAGTGATGACAAGCGGCATACTGAAGGCATGCACATAGTTGCCGAAATGAATTAGTGAATGCAGGTGTCTGCTCTTTGGTTCTAGCTTTTTCTACAAAGTGGAGATAAAGTGTCTGCCTTCAGAGTTTCGCTTTTCAAAGATTGTGTGTGCAAGTGTGCACATGTGACCGTACTTATGCTCAGCATACATGATAGGATAATATTGTCTACATGCATATTGCATATGTTTATATATATGGTATCTGGATTGCAGCTTCTGTATGTTGTGGCATGTGGAAAACACATCAGAACATGAAAGTTACATTTGGTTTATTATTATTGTGGCTTCTCCACCAACCACAAACATCAATACTGAGGGTGTGACCTTTGCTAGAGAACTCTGGGCACCGGGAAGTGGAGAGGTAAACTCTAACCCCCACACTCAAGGCTCTGTAAACCCAGCTGGGAATCCAAAAGCTGCAGAAAAAGGTAATAGTACTAGAGGTGGAGACTCATGTACTCACTCAACAGTGTATCAGCAAGAGGGCTGCAAAGGCAGATTCTACCTGGAACCTGCCCTCACCTAGCAGAGTCTGGTACAAAAGATGGCCATGGGTCAATACTGACAAGGTGGTGAGATGAGAATAAGAAGAGAATGGATGGAAGAGTGAAGACTAAGCCCAGACTTTTGGAATCTGTCTGGGAAAACCAAGGCAAGTGACGCTTGTGCAGAAACTCAGATCAAGGACTTAAGAGACAGGGCTGTAACTCAGAACATACAAACATGTATGAATGTACCATTTCTACAATACTGGCACTTCTACACTGGTTGATAATCATTGCCCCATGCCTCAGCCTAGCACCCTGCTCACCCAGTCCCGCCCGCGGAGCCATGGCCCTCACAGCAACCAGCTAGGACGGGGTTCATCACTGGAGCTCCAGCGGTCCTTCAGGACCTTGCTCGTGCACCAAGCCTAACTGGTCTTTGCCTGAGAAGTATCTCGAACTGATTACCACCCTTCCCAGGAGGATTTGAGTGTGGGGGGAGGGGTGGAGGAGGAGGGAAAGTTTGTGGAAGAGAGGAATAATATAAAAGAGGCAACACGAAGTCCAAGGTGAGAAGGCAAACAAATGGGTGAGTGGGGCCGAGGTGCTTCGGGTGATGAAGAGCAAACAAATAGGTCCCTGGCATTTATCTATGGGCACTGAAATCTACCACTTTCTAGCTTTGCAGCCAAGGGCAAATCATTTGGCCACAATAAGCCTCCACCTCTTCGTCTGTATAATGGGAGTAACGACAGCCACCTCACCTCGCCTCACTGTGTCGTGACTACTGCCACGATCCGTGACAAGCAGTAAGTACAGAATCCAGCCCAGAGAGAGCTGTCACCGCCATTACTATTAAGGGGCACTATTCTTAACGCTCTGCGTGTGTCATTCACCTCTCAACATCCGTACGCACTACTGAAAGAGACGGTAACCGCCGGGCAACCCAGCACATGAGGATGGGCGGATTTCTGACCCCGAGTTTGGGCTGAAGTTAATTAGGCCCATACTAATTATGGGTGGAAGCTGGCCTGACACGACTTTGCTGCTATGGTAACACTGGCCTTCTTGATGTCCCTGCCTGACAATTTCCCAGGCGGTGCTGCGCAGAATAGAAATGGCATGACCTCAGCCCAACCAGAGCACCCTGAGCTACAGTGGCAAGGCATCAACAGAGCTCAAGTGTATGCTGTATAAACAGCGAGAAAACAAAGACTTTAACAGGTAGCTATGAAAATGCCATCAGGGCCACCCAGGCCATTTCTAAAGCACGCTTTCCGCGAAGTCCGTTTGGACTTCGTCTTCCTTCCTTCAATGGAAAGATGTTAAAAGGTTAATCTCTAAACAACGAGTGGATGCCAAAGCAGATGCAGACGTTCCAGATTGGTGGACACAAGGACGACTTCCCTGACAGAGAGAAGAGAGGGACTTTGGGAGGCCCCCTTTCCTAGAAATGTTCTGTTCTGCCTTTTCAACTCCCCTCCTCAGCTAGGGGCACCATGTAACTTCACACGGCGTCCCATCAGACCTCAGACTTGTGAAGGAAGTTCTCCTTTAAACACCGGTGATTCGTTTATTTGACTCCCCCGACTGTTGTCTGTTTGAGCCACTCAGATCACAGATAGATGGAGACTCTGATTTCCAGTTACATTCGAGCCACAAACTGCTCTCAGAAAATGGCGGTAATATCCAAAGAGAAGGACTTTCCAGATGCACCTGCATGTGGAGATAGCCGGCTCCAAGGCTTCCATCTTTATTGGGATCAAGTTAATTTAAAATACAATAGAATCCCAACCCTCCATCAATACTAGCCTCTTTACTCTTAGGAGACAGATCTGATTTAACCTTTAAGGAAACTTATTTGGCTTTATTCCCCATTGATTTTCTGTTGTTGTTCTCTTCTGCATTATTGGTTAAGAGTGATTAAGGTAATGACCTATTACATTTTTTTTTCCTTTAATGTTGGAAGAAAGATGTTCTTCCTGACTGCCCCCTTGTCAGTGATGGGAGGAGACATGGAGGGGGGGGCGCTCAGCAGTGGGCAGGGCATGAAGAGACTGTAAAGCCCCAGGCATGACCATGACCTAAGTGGAGGTCTGAATTCAAGTATTATTTCAACTCTCACGGGCCCTATGCTTGTTTATAGTCCCTCTTCTCATCTGCCTAGGAATCCAGGATATTTTCTTCCCCCAGATTCTGAGCTTTCTACCTGGGGCAGAATTCCCACATCGCTCACCTAACAAGAGAATTTCTTCTCCCATCCTCCCTCCTGACCATCATGACCTAACACCCCGACATCTGCGCAAGGCCCCCGGTATATCCACCATTCAGCGATTAGAAAGGATTGGGCTGGCTCTTTCTAGGAAGAATCAGTGGCTCTGGGTGACAGGGATTTGCATTTTAAAAGAAGCAATGCTCAGAAGTCTGTGACATTTCAGGCATACAGGGGAGGCCACTGTGGAAGGGATTTTGTACAGGAAAGTGTTGAGTGGTAAGTATTGGTCAGAAAGGAATTGGGAAGGAAGCATTTACTGTGTCCGATCAAATTAAAAAGGTGAAGTTAGTAAATTCAGAACAAACTCTGCCAGTCAGACTTTGTGGAGAGAGAGTGAGCCCACGAGGGAAGGGACAAGAAGCAGAATAGTGGACTGCCTTGCATTTGTGTAGCCACAATTATCAAAGGAGCCGAGAACAGAGTCTGATTCTGAGCAGAGTAGAGCGCCCACCAAGAGTGAACTACACACTTTCCCTGAGGATAATGGCCTGAAAGTGAGAACATCACAGCCAAGGAAGGAAGTAGCCATCGGAGGTGGGGCTGAGGCCCAAGGCGCGACGGCTCTCCACGGGGACCTCTCTTTCCGCATCACTTCCTTTCTCCTCTCTGATGTTCCTCCCGTCCTTCGTCTCTCTGAGAGGCTGGCGAGTGGGGAACAAGCTCCCACAGCCGTTTCCTTTGAAACCTGACACAGGCTGGTGTGGCTTCCAACGAACAGGACCTGAGCCTCTGTGCTTTTGCCTCGGGACGGCTGGATGACCCGAGCCGCTTCGTCTATCGGGACCTCACCTATTGATGAGGGCGCTGGACTAACGTAATGAAGGAATAGGACTCCTTCAAATAGGATGTATGTTATGTTTGACAGATTCCGCTGTTCAGAAAATAAAGATACTTGAAAAATATCCAGAAATTCTAGATCTGGAGCAAGCAGATCTGTGTGACAAGCCCAGAAGCCGTCCCAGAATTTCCGCTGCTTTGAGTGAAATTTGTCTTCGGCCATGATGATTTCTGGGTCACTGGAGATCACGGTCCTGTAAGAACTGGACTCAACGGTATCGCTTGGTATGTTGCTGCTCTGAGAGCCTCCAAAGAAGCGAGCACGGGGACTATGGGAACCAGCAGCACAAGCCCCTGAGAGAGAGAGAGAGACACCGATGGCGATGATAAGGACTCATCTAGCTTTTCTAAACTCGTAGGGCTTCGGTTCAAACTCACAAGCAACAACACTAACTGGTAACCTTTTAGATGGCGCTCACGGCGTGGCAGACAATGTTCTAAGCACGAGCTATCTGGGAAGCTCATTTAATTTTCCCAGCAACCCTGTAAAATCAGTATTAAGGCAACCCCACTTTACAGATGAGGAAACGGAGACACGGACTGGTTAAGTGGTTTGCCCACGATTATAAAACTATTAAGAAATGGGCCTACGATTTCAAACCAAGAATTCATGACTTGATGTGATGGGCGTGAGACAACCCTGGGATCATTCACTTCTAAATCTCTTGGCCAACACATCACGAGACCAGCAGTTTCTCCTGGATGTCAGTTCCCTTCAGATCAGGCTGTTGGGCCTTCAGACTAAATTCCCAAAGGACACTAGAGAAAATCTGGATTTCGAATTAATCTAAGAGTTGGCAGTATGTGGGAAATTAATGAAAAGAGTTCTGGTAAATTCCATTTAACTTTTTCTGCTCTTCTAAGTACCTTGGCCTGGGAAGCGCTCACAGAGAAAACCATTTTACAAATCGGTAATACACGGCATTTATTAATGCTTTATCCTTAACAAGCACCATCCTCCAAAGGATTCCCTTTGGACAGAGATGAAAACTGAAGACAGAGGGTTGCAGTTAAGTGACTTATTCAAACTCCAAAGTAAATGATGTCAGAGAAGGATCAAAATTCCTATTTCTTGCTTTCAGACCAAGGATTTTCGAATGGGAACTGACGGCTCCTGTAGTCCACTCTCTCTCTTTTTTTTCTCTCTCTCCCTCTGAATTTCAAATAAATTTTATCTTAGTATCTGCAGAAGTTGGGATCCCCATGGGAGTTGAAGGAAGAAGTACCGGAAGTGACTGCCTACCTAAACAAGCAAAGGATTAAACAATCGAGTCCTACAGATTCCTCTCCTCATTCCTCCTCCCTCCGTTCCACTGTCACCTCCCTGACTCACAACTTCACTAATTCACCCCGAGATCGTTGCCCCTGGTTTCCCTGCCTCCATTCTTCTCCTTTCCAAAAAATCTATGTCCCTGCTACTTGCAATTCTGTGTTTTCAAGGCTTCATCTAAAAGCTCAAGTCTGCGGCACCTGGGTGGCTGAGTCAGTTAAGCAGCAGCCTTCGGCTCGGGTCATGATCCCAGAGTCGTGGAATCAAGCCCTCCCTGGGGCTCCCTGCTTCTCCCCCTCCCTCTGCCTGCTGCCCCCCCTACTTGTGCGCTCGCGCTCTCTCTCTCTGTCAATAAATAAAATCCTAAAAAAATAAATCAAAGCTCAAGTCATTGTTGAAAATCTTCGGGGGTTTCTATCATCCCAAGGGATGTCTGTACCTCTCTGTATGCCAGGCAGTCTTTATAGATACTTCAACAACTATTAGCTTCATGGACCTTCTAGGAAACAGTATACATTTAGAGAAGTCAGTACAGTGTTACTATTAAGGATATAAGCTTTGGAATGGGAGCACATGGGCCTGACTCCCAGCTCTACTCCCACTAGCCTGGCACAGCCGGAAGGCTGGCTGGGGGCTGCATGGTCTAGGATGACCTCCCTCATATGCCCGGGAGTTAGCAGGTGATGGGCCGACGGCTGGCTGACGCTGATCTGGTGTTCACCCTGGATCTCCGCCCTGTGGGCAGGGCTGGGACTTATCCCTGTGGCACCCTAGGAACGCAAGGGTAGCTGGGAAAAAAAAAGCCTTCAGGTCCAAGTGGGTTTCAATCTTTTGCCTGCGTTACGTTTACTAGGTCCTTGGACCAAAGCAAGTCACATGGTAGAGCCAAGATTTCAGGGATGAAATAAACTCCGCTTCTTATTAGACACAGAGAACTCTTGAGTCGTCTCACACATTTTAAGTTCCAATCATCTCACATGAATAAAGTGGATGCTAATGTTCACTGATGAAACAAATTTACAGTGAGGGTTAAATGACATGAAGTATCTCAGTGCGCAGTATGGTGCGCATACAGATTGTACTCAACAGACCGTACTTCACTGTTCAAGTTCAAATTTAAGTCCTAGAACAGTTATTAAAACATGGGGAATATTCTCCGACTTTCTCAGGGAGCTGAAGTTTGTTACGGCATTCCGGCTGTACAGTTTTAATTCATGTGGCCTCTTTCTTCCTTTTATTGGATTTATTGTAGAATACTGATATTTGAGTCTAAGAGCGATTCCTTGATTTCCAATAGGGAACAGGTTTAAACGGCCCCGGAGGGGGAAGAGAAAGCCCCTTACACATGCAGGGTACACACGAGAGTGGACCACAGTAAGTGAAAAACCATCTCTGGACTGCGAGGGTGAAAAGTACTTCAGAATGCCTTTCAGAATTATGGATTTTGTGATAGATTAATTATCTGAAAAGGGTTTCCGGTTGAATTCACAATGCCCACATTTTCATTAAGTCACTCATCAGAGTTGTGGGTATCTGCAACTGGCTGCGTTCGAAATGGTGTAAAAGATATCAACCAATTAGCCTTGTTTAGGGATGGAAAGATGTCCGCAGTCATTCTGCTCTCTGCATCCAGACTCTTCCAGTGGGATTTTGCAATTCTCTTGATCAAGAGAGGCAAAGTCCATTTCCCCACTCCTGGAAACAGCTGGCCTTGTGACTTGCTTTGGCCAAGAGAACACAATGGAAACAATGTTGCGTGAGTCCTGAGTCTCCATCCCAAGAAACCTTGCACACTGTTACTCTTGGAATGCTGTAGCTGCCACACGAACAGGCCTGACTGCACTTGCTGGCAAACAAAAAGTCATGGAGAACAGAAGCAAGGCTTATCAGCCAGTAGTTAGCCAGCCCCTGGCAAATGGCCTGCTAACCGCAAGACATGTGAATGAGGCCATTCCAGACCAGTTAAACCAGCAGGTCAACACCGACACAAGAGGGAGCATAGCCAAGGTCAGTCTAGACTATGGAGACTAGAAGAGTTGCCCAGGCAACTGTTTTGGGGTACTTTGTTATTTAGCGGAATCTGACACAGAACTAACGGTTGCAACCTTCCGCCTCTTGTCTGGCAGGCTTCGGGAGTAGCCTGACCCCTCTTGAGATACGGAAAGCCCAACAGTCTGTTTGTTGCACCTTGGTAGGTGGGGAATTAAAATCTTTGCTAGAAAATTCTCCCATCTTTCTGCCACAAGCATGGGAGAGGAGTTTCTACTCATTGTCTTCCTTTCCCATGGAGGTACACAACACATCTGTGTACTTATTACATAGAGGCTTCCCATCTGTGAACATACCATGAAAGGCTTCTCTGGGGCCGATGTGGCATAAAGAAAATGGCTTAATTTTCATAGACCAACCGAAGCTTTCCCTGAGCTCTGATAGTAGTTGTGTGATCTGAGAAAAACTGTTCAACCTCTCTGAGGGTCAGTTTTTTCCAACTGCAAAATGAGATTATTTTTTTGACAAGTTAAACTGCAACTTGCAGTTACTATGTTAAGACACAGTAGTGTTTTTTTTTGTTTGTTTGTTTTTTAAAGATTCCATTTATTTGAGATAGAGACAGCAAGAGAGAGCATGAGGGGAGAAGGTCAGAGGGAGAAGCAGACTCCCCGCGGAGCCAGGAGCCCGATATGGGACTCGATCCCAGGACTCTGGGACCATGACCTGAGCCGAAGGCCGTCGCTTAACCAACTGAGCCACCCAGGCGCCCCAAGACACAGTAGTGCTTGAACACAACACTGTCTTGTGGTTTAAAGTCAGTCTCAAGTCTTTTCATGCTGCTTCCATTGACAATAGTATCTATGCTCTGTGCCCTTGACTCTGGCCAGGCTTTGTGGCTGCTGTGACCAACAGAATAGGTCGGAAGTCACACTAGCAGCTTCCGAGCCCACATGTTAAAAGACCAGCTTTCCTGTCCGTTGGCTTCTAATTTCTGTCAGCACTCAGCGCCCTGAGCCACCAGGTAAGGAGTCTGACTACGCTGCTAAAAAGAGTACCTGGAGAGGACAAGAGACTACACAGAGAGGGACAGGGGCCCAGGAGAGATCAACCTTTCAGACATCCTCACTGATATGCCCTACATGGGAACGAAGCCATCCTGGACCCTCCAGGCCAGCCCAGCCACCTACTGAATACAAGAAGGACACCAGAGGACATCCCACGGAACAGAAAAATGAGCCAGAGGAGCTCTGCTCGAATTCTTGACGACAGTGTCATTAGCTACAATTAGGTACTATTATATAGTATACTGTATAGTATAATATATTAGGTACTATTGTTTTGAGCCACTCAGCTTTGCGTTGGTTAAGAACAGTTTGCATGTGGTAGGTACTCAAGACACAGGGTGACTGGGACTGAGAATTTCCTGGGGTTCAAGACTTTAGTGTTCAAACCAGGAAAAGTCAGCCCTAATAAATACGGAGACTATCACTGCTATTTTGTACTGAAGCAAAAATGAATGTTACAGTGATTTCATTTCTTAGCAGAACTTTCCTAAGGCTGCCGTGGGATTTCATACCTTCATGGGGGCAAAAAAAAAAAGGTTTCTGGATGGAAACAATGCATGATGCTGTTTAATAGAAGGCGACGTGTTGAAAATCGTTTCTAATTGATTTTTCTTATCTATGAGGCAATTTCTTTTAAGACATGCTTTCTCTAAAACCCTTATATAGGATTAAAAAAAAAAAAAGCACTGTGAGCCCCAGAGGCATTTCAAACTTCACCTTCGGCAAAAGCATTTTTAATGAACTTTGGAAATAAATTATCAAAGCATTGATAGAGCCCACATCCTGCTACAATTAATTTCTTTTTCAATTGTTATTTGAGAAAGATTTTAAAAATGTCTATAACTACTACCTTAATTTTACCCTAAATGTAAATTGTAAATTTTTTCATATTGTGAAATAATTTAAATTGGTTTTTTTTTCCTAGTGGTAAAATAATGATCTATGTTGAAAATTTAGAAAATCTAGAAAAGAAGGACAATGTGAAAATATTTTTTATAAAATAAAGGTATTTTTCCCTCTAATTACTCTTTTAGTTCTCACACACATTAAAAAAAGAAAAGAAAAAGAAAAAACAAAAAAGGAATCGGCATTGCCCATGATGTCAGGAATTCTTAACAACCCAAAATGAGGAAAAACGAACAACAAGAAGGCTAGTAGAACTATACTTGGGTAAAACACCGGGAGAACGGAAGCCACATACGAGTCCCCACCCCACGCAAAGCCTAGATTTCTCAAGAAGCAAGTGAGTGCTCCTGAATTATGTACCATTGTCTATCAACTGGAAGATGGAAGGTCAAGGCTGTGAGTGGTCCATCCAAGAAGGCCTGTACACTTGGTTCCATGCTGCTTAATGGCAGGAGGCTGAAGGGGAGACCCTTCTTCATAGCAGAATTACTGGGTACAAGTATACAAATATTTTTTATTCCTATCATCAAATTGCTTCTCAGATAGTTTGCATCAATAAATACTTCCATTAGTCTTAGTCTATGAATTGCATTTGGTATTATCATTCTGTATATGTGCCGATGGGGGCAAAAAAAAAATGGCACTGCTCTTTTTACTTAAATTAAAATTTTTTTTAAATTAGTAATGATTCAATTATCCACCTTTAGTATATGTTTATATAATGTTTTTTGATTGGCCTATATATAAGCTGTACTTATTTTTGTTTGGGGTGTCTTAGTTTTACCTTTCTATTTTATACATACGCTATTTGTTCAAAATTACTTCCAAGTGGCTTTTTTTTTTTCTCTCCACAATGGTTTTATATATTTATATTTATACGCCCCTAATTGCTCATTCTGTTGGGTGACTGGAGAATCCGGCAGAGTACTGAACTGGTGTAATTTCCAGAACATTAAGGGATTCTGCAGTCTAGGCCTCAGCTCGAATTTGTGACAGGTGTCTCTCTTGATTTCAAAACCAACCAAACAACCAACCAACCAACCAACCCCTTCTTGGAATTACTATTTTACTATTATAATTCTGCTATTTCAAATTGACTATTTCTGGCCTTTGTAATTACAATAAGAGCACATTTTTCTCCTCCATGACTCCGTGGAAACATCTCCCACTTTTTCAACAGGCTCCACCGCCAGGCCCCACGGGTTGGTGCTTCGGGGCTGCCCGGCACCCGCTCCTGGGTTCCGAGCACAGGATCCCTTCCCGCTCCTACGCCTGCAAATTCTAAACACCGCGAAGGAGAGCGCTGGACTTTGGGATAGAGGAGCTCCAACCGCAGCCGGACTGGGCATAAGGACTTTGTGAGACTCAGCTGGTTATCTGGCTTTCTCTCCCCTTGAGTCCAGGGCTGCACATAAATATCACCCAAGCATTTCCCAAGACACAGTTGGTCCAGCATGCCCGACCCGAGGGGAGTCTGGCGAAACCGAACCCCTGGCCGTCGCCAGGGAACCGCCTGCTTTCCCACCTGCATTCCCCAGCCTCAGCTGGGAGGGTCTGAGGCTGGGTGTGTATTTCAGCTGGTCAAAAAGAGATCAGTTCCTGTGCTGAAAGGCAAGCCGGAGGCAGTGTTTGACAGAGCCCGGGGACACTGGGAGGGACAATTACCGCGTAAGTGGTTCTCACGCTGGGTCTGGCATTGGGTGCCAGCTTGCACATTAACTCCTTTGACGGTATTCTCCCCAGTTTACTCAACATTCTCAAGGGATGGCTTTGTCGATTGTTTCTCTGGCTGCTGTTTTGACAGTCGATAGCCCCTTGATGCCAGCTTAGGCTGGCTAATAAGAAAGAGGCCAACGTGAAATTTTAAACCCAACAACTGCAGGTCCTGGTATGGGGGGAGCTCCAGCCCTGTTCTCTCTCTTTCCCCCTCTCCTCAATGGTAATGGGCTTTTATCAAATGCCTGTCTTTCCTCCTTCTCCCAGGCCTTGGGGGTCGGAGGATCACGCATTAGCCGGATGGCTCAGAATCGGGGGGAGTTGAAACTGCTGCTAAGCCCCAACGTAAAAGACATAATTTACGACATTAAGGTGATTCCAGACAAATGCCTGTGTTTGGGATATTTTCTGTGTCGATTTCCAACGCGAGTTCACGACAGACTGGACGAGAGTCAGGCGCTGACCTAAAGGAAAGTACGTGGCTTAGAGGGCACGAGGTGAGTGGATTTATGAACAGGATCTGTGTCCTACAGCCACATCAATAAGACACACAGACATCACAGCTCCGTGGGATTTGTAAACAGTTGCAAAAGAAAGGTAGAGAAATAGGAATTGCTTTCTTCTCTAAATCCCCTGGTTAGCATTCCAGTGAAGGCACATTCCTGGCATCCTTCTAGTGCCCACCTACCAAGGTGTAAATACAGGTCAGTTGCTCTTTTTGAGAACAAATCTATAATCTGAAACTATCTTGATACTGTCATGCTCTTTCTATACTGCTCACCTTACAAGTTCTCTCGAACTTGTAACCTGTTAAATCAATTTCCCTTTCAGCTGCCACACTAAGAACCGTTTCGAATTTTATCAATCGAAACAACTTGGAATAAGGAAAACGTTCATTTCTTTTTCGCTGACTCTACTTTTAGCCCAAATTAAAGTACAAAAAAAGTGGAATAAATTTTTACTTAAAAAAGTTTTTCCTCTTTCACAATCAAATGTGGTGATTTCCCATGCATTTATTTAGTTACATAATTTCTGAAAAGATTTCCAACTTGGGGGTGCCTGGAAGGCTCAGTTTGTTAAGCGTCTGCCTTCAGCTCAGGTCATGATCCCGGGGTCCTGGGATCAAGTCCCGTGTCTGGCTCCCCGTGTTTCTCCCTCTCCCTCTACCCCACCCACTCCTGCTTGCTGGCTCACTTTCCTCTCTCAGTCTCTCTCTCTCTCTCAAATAAAGAAATAAAATCTTAAAAAAAAAAAAAAAATTCCAACTTGGTTTTACAGACCTGTTCAGAAAGTAAATACAAAGTAATGTGGACATTTCTGTATATGATTATCAAGTATCATTTTGATTTCAATTAATAGACTTATAATTTATCCATAATTCTTCATTACTTCAGAGATCCCAATGTCTTAATTTATGTTTCTCAGAAATACAAAGGCAACAGAAAAGTAGGAATGAAGACGGTGGTGACTCCTTTCAGAAATTAAAATGCCCCCCTTAACTGGTCCTCTTCATTGCCCTGACCACACCCTCTTTTTCGGGGGGGGGGAGGGGCAAGAAGAATAACTCACAAACTGGAGATTGAGTTATAGTCATCTGATATTAAAGGAGAAGAACGTTTTAAAAATGCGTTTGCTGATCACTGCCACTTGCTTTGCAGAACCTAATACATCCCGCCCTGATAACATCAAAGGAATTAAGGCCCTCTTTATGTAGCAAATGCTTTTCACAGTTCAATAACCACTCCTGTTGCTGCTATAACATTTCACCCACATTTCCCCGTGCTCAGAGGGGGCCTCGGAATTGGAACGGTTTCATGTCTATTGAAAGCACCGTCATCTCCTCTTGCTGCATTTGACCACATATCATATCAATATCCAAATATTCGCAGGTCACAATCATTCCATTACTCAGCAAAGTGGAAAAATAATTTCTCTGCTTCGGAGTCTAGTTCCTGAGACGGAGAGAGTCAAAATGTCCTGCCCCCGAGTTATCACTCATTTCCCCCCTGACTGTCTAAAGAACTGAACCAAGAGGTAGTGAGTGAGTGGCTTGACACATGAACCAGAAACAAACAGCAAAAGACAGGAATCAAGAGCCCTAATGTGCCTGCAATAGAAACCATTGTGCAAGCCACTTCCTGGGAATTATTTAGGGATTATGGTGTCAAAATTGCTTAATCTGTAGGAAATACCCCAGGCCTTCAATTCACATCAGCAAAAGTGTATTGAGCGCATACTCTGTGCTCAGGACTGAGTTAAGCACTTAGAACAAAAAGAAAATATAAGTGTATGGCTGTATGAGCAAACGCGGGAGTGTGAATTCTTTCGAAGGAGGCAAAAAGGTGGGGTGTGAGCCCCTGGGCATAGAATTTTCTTCATACCTTAGTAACACTGGAGGTCGGGCTTCTCCACTCCTCTCCAGATCTCTCTGAAATGAAACAAAATGAAACACAAGTTTTACTCCAGTTTAGTTGTTTTAATTTTTAGTTACAAGAACAAACAACCTGATGGTTTTGAAACCCAAGAAGGAGAACTCATTAAAATCAACATCTGTCAGAGAGCAAAAAACGGGAGAAGGCAGCACTTAAAAAGGCTCTCAGATCCTTAAAAGGCCTGCTCTGAAGACATCGGGGCAAGAAGGATGAATGGGAAAGAAAATGAACTGGGGTGTTCATTTTTTTAGGATCTATTTTAGCAACACCAGAGAGAAAAAGTATGAGGGAGACCCACGGGTCTCTCGCATTTAGGAATGTTTTCACCTCTTGTTTTCGTTTTACTTTTTTTACTCTACAAAATGAAAAGACTCCAACCTCATTTTTTCATTAAATCACCTAGATAGTTCTCAGGTTTCTCAGCCCACTCTGAACCCTCTTTTAAGGAAAGATTCAGCCATGCTTGTTGTTTTAAAAAGGTTTCTAATCACAGGAGAACCACATTCAACTTTGCTCATTTCCTGTGCCAATTAACAGACAGGAGTGGTTGTCTCCCCACTGTTACCACAAGGAATTCCGGGGACTGACCCTTTCAGACTTCACTCCGAGTGCCTGGGAAAGTGGCATCAGCTCGGGAAAGAGGCAGGAAGTTGGAAATCCTGAGAGTTACAGCCCGAGAGCCTGAGAACCAGGAGGGCAGGGCAGCTCATAGGCAAAGACGGTGGAAGCCCCAGGAGTGAAGGAAGCTTTATTTTTACTTCTACATTTTATTCGGTAATGAAAGTCTGGGTCCTGGGAATAAAACAACAGCAAAAATACCTAGTTTTATTGGGCACTCAAGGAGAGTCCTAGGCCTGGTGAGCACTATATAAATCTGCCAAAAGGGTCCAAGTGTTCCTGTCCCCTGAGTTCAGATGAGGGGAAAGGAGGCTGCGGAGGTTGGCCCCGGAGGCCGAGGCCCCATGCTTACAGCTGCTCTGATTTCCTCAGAACCCAGGAGGCCGGACGGCGTGAGAAAAAGGAGACTAAGAGAGAAGAGGAGGTCTATCTAAGAGAACTGGGATTGAGGCTGATCAGTTGGAAAGGCTGAAACCAAATCAGGAAAAGCTCTTTCTCCTGCCTGGAAAGGATGACCCAGTCCTCCCTTCCTCAGTAAATCTTTAAAGCCTCTTCTCCTGCAGGAACCTGAAACACCAACTATTCTTGTGTGTTATCTGCTGACCTACAGACCGCGTATCCCAAGTTACTGGAAAACGTGGTAGCTTGAAGCAACCGCCATTTACTATTTTCCCAAGTCTAGGGTGGCCTGGGAAGTTCTGCTGGTTTGGGCCCCCGCTCGGCGGACGCCCGCAGGGCTCCTGCAGATGATGGAGGTCCGCAGGAAGTGGGCCGGGTGCCAGCCGGTGTGGCGCGGCTCTCGTGGAGGAGACTCAGCCCTGTGCCACACGCTCTCTCACCCTCGGGAAGCCTAGCCCCGGCCGGTGCTCCTGGTGGCACGGTTCCAGGAGAGAGCCCGAGGAGACAGGACCTCTCGGAGAAATCCACTCCCCGTATCAGGCTCGGCAGCTGAGCTCTGTGCAAGTCCAGGGAACCACACGGGCTCGAACTGTGACAAGAGAGCCCAGAGAGGTTTCCTCGACTTTCCACAGGATATCTGAATTCCCACAGGAGGGGACCGGAACCCCAGGCGTGGCTGCGAATGAATTTCAACAGTTCGACGGGACAGGAATTACAGGGATTGAGACCGCTTTAGAGACAATTACAAAGAAACATATTGCTGAGTTTACACACCAAAATTTCTACGTAAGTTCACGGTTTCCTAAGTCCAAGAACACAGATGACGGCCTATTTTTTAGTACAGGTAATTCTGGATAAATAGTACGTAGATACATCATGTCCCAGGTTTGTGGGTATCACTTTATCACCTCTAATCGAACAAAAAGACTTATCAGTAAGACGGTTAGTATGATACTAAGTTCTGCAAATGGCGCAGGAATTTAAAAACAAAACAAAACAAAAAAAAAAACAAGCTCTTGTCCTCCAGGTATTCGTGTTCCACTTGGAGGAACTGTACTCTTATCATCATTGCTTAGAGATAAGCTCAAAGCAAGGGCCACCTCTGGTCAATCCTGATACCCGGGTTCGGGCTTCAAGAAATCTGCGAAGGCTCCATGTGATAAACCGATTGCAGAAACGGCCCCCATCTTCCAGACCACCCTGTGCACATGCCATACACGACGTCACTCTGTAGCCGGCCCCCCTCAAGAGGCAGGGTCTGCTTCGATACCTGTTCAATGTGGGCTGCCCCTGTGACCCTTTTTAACAGACGACAGAATGCAGTTGTGCCAGTTTTGAAGCTTGTCGTCATCAAAGGTCTCTACTACGGGCTGCACCCCTGCCCCTCACCCAGGAAACCCAAGCTCCGAGGCAGGAAGAACCACGATCTTCCTGCAGAGTCTGCTGTGAGCCTGCCAGAAACTCTCAAGGCATGCCCCTACACAGCAGAACTACCTGCTTACAGGGCGGGAAGGAAGGAAGAGGGGAGGAAAAACATCACGACTTCTACCCCAAAGTATCTTGCCACGGCTTCATCATTTTCAAAGCCGCTGTGGGTATTCTTCAAAGTGTGTACTAGATCTAGATCTTGTTTCCATCTCTTGAGCTTCCTTCCTCCCAAAACTCTGTGCAGAAAGCAGCAGATGCGTTCCAATCGGCACCGGCAGCTACCAAAGGGAAGGTCACAGGCGGTAATAATATAGGCAGGCTCAATAACAAGATGTTTGAAATAAGCCCCAGAGCTATTAGATGAAGTAGCGGATACTACAATGTGCTCCTAAGCCCAGCTCTTTGTGTAACTTCCAGTACAAGCCAGCTGTTCATCAGCCTTAGGAAATAAACGCAGGAATAATTAATGAAGGGAAGATGTTTCAAGGCTGAACGAGACGGGAATGGTGTTTTGATGCATGAGTAGCTGGCCTCCAGTGTAAAATCTTTCTTCCTCTCTGTGTGCCATACCCATTTCAAGCAGCTTCGATCCAAATGGAATTTCTGCACCCACTCAAAAAGTGGTAAGGTGTGCTTATGATAACTCCGTTATCTCAGAGTCCTCGAGGCGGACCTGGCTAGGGACACAGGCTGCACGGAGAGCTCACCCGTGATGGTTCTGTGGCTTTATGCTTCCAGGAACAGGTCTACTGACAGTCTCCCAAATGCCGTGGGCTTACCGCTGGGCAAACCCTGGTCAACAGAAGACGTCTGGCCATTGCCCTCAAGAGCTCACAGTCCAGGGAGGACACAGGTGGTTGAACCGTGTATCTGAACCTCACTTGCCAAAATCGTTTGAAAATTCATAATGCAGAGTAGACATGAAACTGGGCTCCTGCTTTTAGACTCTCGGATATTGAGAAAGCCCCATCTGTTCTCTTCTTCAGGATAGTGTATCTCCCCGTCAAAGACCCACACTCTTGGGGCGCCTGGGTGGCTCAGTGGGTTAAAGCCTCTGCCTTTGGCTCAGGTCATGATCTCAGGGTCCTGGGATCGAGCCCCGCATCAGGCTCTCTGCTCAGCAGGGAGCCTGCTTCCCCTTCTCTCTCTCTGCCTGCCTCTCTGCCTCCTTGTGATCTCTCTCTCTGTCAAATAAATAAATAAAATCTTAAAAAAAAAAAAAAAAAAGACCCACACTCTTACACTTTCTCTCTCACTATTGACTAGTGGCTTTTAAGCCGATCCCCATTCCATCAAATTACTACGATTGAGGAGGAAGCAACAGAGAAGCCTTTGCCTCGCTTTCCGTAGCATGGACCAGACTGTAGCAGGCCCTGGGTAGCCACCACGATGACATCGTTCCTTTTGCTATCCTCAACACTGAGGGGGAGGGAACCGGGTGACAAGAACAAGATAATGATTTAAAGGAGCAATCGGAAGACTCACTGCCTACAGGGGCCCCACAGGAAATGAGACTAAGTAATGGGAGCAAATGAGATGTAACAAGGGATGGTGAAGGTTTGGGGGTGACAGAGGGCACGGGCCCCACGGAAGGAAATCATCTGTCAAGGCCCAGCCAACTGTTGCCATGAGGGAAAGCGGTGCTACTACTGCCATGTTCTTTTTTTTGAGAACATGCAGAAATCCGGGTTTGATGGGAATTCCCTCAATCTTGAAATTGGGAGTAGTTTTTTTGTTGTTGTTCTTTCTTTTTCTTTTAAATGCTGTATGGGCCACACACAATATCACCTTGGGTGGAATGTGGCTTTGGGGAAGCCACTGGGGCGTCCACAACAAGGGATGTAAAGCTTCATTAACAGAATGCCACCGCACTGGGGACGCAGGTCAGTTTCGCCAAAGTTTCAAATCCAAAGAAGATCCCCCGTAGCTTTCTCACCGGTCTGCATAAATCAGCGGAGGAATAGGGGAACCATCCCTCGGGTGCAGGGGTCAATATGCCAAACACCTTGTCTTGGCCCCGCCCTGCCTGCCACGGTGGTCACGGACGCCTCCGGATCTGCTGAGAGTACGTGCACCTTGGCCCTGGCCAGACTACCCGTGTGCCCGGGGTCGAACCACCACCACATGCCTCTGGAAGTAGTAGGTGCTCGGACTGTCTTCAGTAAGGGAAGCAAAGAGAGTCGGTTTTGCCAGAGGTGAGCTGGGGAGGTTAGCTGGGCCCCCAAGGAGCCAGACTTCAAGCTGGCTTCTAACTCAGTTTTCCAAAGCAATAGATCTATTCAGAGACTCCTTCTGGTTCAGTTTAATGAAACCACAGAAAATTTGCAAACTAAACTCACCAAGATGAGACAATAATAGAAAGCAGATTTTTCTTCTTTGGATGCCATCGCTAATGAGAGCATCTTCAGGGAGGCGCTGGAGTAAACCCATTCTCTGTGTCCTCAAGGTTTGGCGGAATAAGGAGCTGGCAAGGCTCTGCTTTGTGGGGCACAACCATGCGTGCTCCAGGGCCTTTGTGCTTTATAAAATGCTCTTTTAGTCTCATAATTATAAAAACTTGCTCCTTCAAGTTTTTCGGATCTCCACATAACCTCCCCACAAAGAGCTGCCTTTACCCACTTCGCTGCATTAGCGCCCATCAGAGCCCTTCTCTCTCCCATGGGCTCTAGTTTTCCCGATGAATCTTCATGCCTCCTACTGACACTATGCCCTTATTTTTCATTTGTCTTCTCCACTAGAATATAAACTCAATGAGGGCAGCGACTTGTCCATAAATTCACCGTTGCTGTTGTTGTCTGAGACCAAGAACAGTGCGTGGAAACAGGTAGATGTTCCAAATATGTGCTCACTGAGTGAATGAATGATATGGCTTGTACATTAAGGCAAGATGCCCTTTCAGCAAGAGAGACAGCCCCTGGCTGGATCTCCCCAAGCATCCTTTTTTTTCTGACCTCACAGATGTCAGCAGTAAACACACATACTACTCCAAACCTGTATTCCACTGGAAATCTTTTAAACATACTTTTTTTTTTTTTGGTCTTAAGTTTTGTCATTTTTTTTCAGCTACTTTTGGCAAAATGCCGCTCCCCATATATAAAAAGAAAAACGTAAAATATTTTCCTCTAAGTTTGTTTAAAATATACTTGGGCCATCAAAAGACCTTTGTTCAATTAGATTGATGGTTTAAGTGTACATGGATTGAATATTATTTCCTTTCCTAGATAAGCAGATCTGAAAGAAGAGGGAGAAATTTGCAGGCTCTGGTTATTATTTGGAAAATAACAGCTTTGGGCGTTGGATCAGTTTCATATCTGGACTACTCACCAATTTCTAATACTGACATTTAAAAAATTTGTATCATTTATTTTACCCATCCACTGGACTACCTTCAACAGAAATTCCAGTTATTTCTTCTTCTGTCTGATAACTGAGGTATTTTTTTTTTAAAGCTCATTAACAAACTAGGAAGAAACACTTGTCCCCAGGTACCGGCTAAAGCCAGCATTCTAATGTTACCTGACAATTAGACTCTGTGGAAAGAAAATCAAGTCTATTACCCCTTCACTTTACCTCCTGTATAAAAGTGATTATTTAAAACTGAGTATTGCCTTCTAACACACTACAGAGAGGTGGTGGTAGGAAGAAGGGAAACACAGGGTGGCTGGAATTAAGCGAACATTTGCAGACTGGCTCTTGGCCACCCTGCGTCCAATGATATTGATCTTTGGTTCCAATCTCCATTTCCTAAAGAACCAAACTAGATACATTTGCTTCAAATGACTCCCCGTGTCTGCATGAGAAGGAGAGGGGCTGGGACATATTCAGAGATAATTGCTAATTCATTTCAATATGTGTTTGGCCCTAGGATTCCACCAGAAGAGTTCTTGTTAGTGTGGCTAAAGACCTCCTCACTAAATCCAAAGGATAGTCCCAGTCTTCATCTTTCTTCCTGCTTCGGGATCATTTGACACTGGTCACCCCTCTTTCCTTTCTGGTGTCCTATCTGCCTGTGGCTCCAAGACACAATATTCTAGTTTTCCTCTTACCTTCATGGAACCCTTCCTGTACCTTCAGTATGGGAATCTCCTGGTCTATCCATTCACCAAATGGTTGTTAAAAGGCACAGCCCTAATTCTCTCCTCTTACTCCATAATATTCTTAGAGGGTCTCACCTATATGGCCTTCCTTTAATCACCTACCCTGTGAGCTGGCTTCTACTCTCCAGCCCACATCCTTGAACTTTTAAATAACCACCACTCACTTTCTAGTTTCTACTAGATGTCTCAAAGACATCCTAAATTCAACTGGCCCCCAACGAAGCTCCTGATCGCATAAGCTTATCTTCCTCTGGGCTTTACTTCCCGGATCAAGAAACCAACATATATCCCATTATGCAAATCACCCTCGAGCCTGCTTGCTCCTTTAGCCCCTCTCCAAACCAACTCCAATTTTATGTGCCAATAAATCTCAACTGTGTTGATTTCTTTTCAAAATTATAACCATTACTCTAAGGTATTATTTTCTCTGGAAAACAGAAAACCCCTCTGTACCCATTCTAACTGCACCCCCCCCCCCCAACAATGTACCCTCCTCGGGGTAGTACAGAAGAGGCCCATCACCAGTAGCTTCAAGCTCTTCGACACTGGTTTCCTAGCAAACGGAACATACTAACAGCCCACAGAGGCCCCCTCTGCCTGCTCTCCACCCCGCCTTCAGGCTTATGATGCTCCAGCTGGGCCAGCCATCCCTGGAGATGGTTCTTTCTGTTCACAAGTGCTCCCTCTCAACACAGGGTCTTCCAGATAGGGTTCCATCCTCCCAGAAGAGTTTTCTCCACCCTACCTGGTAGACTTTTATCCCTCAGATCTCCGTTCAGTGGCTACCTCCTCAATAAACTTTTCCCTCGCTTTCCTGACCAGATCAAATCTCTTAGCTCCTTTCCTTTTCGCACTGAAGTCAAATGCAACTTTGTATCTATTAAGGTTATTATTTATGAATTTTTATTGTTTCTCATTTATTTTGAATGGCTGCTGTCCTCATAGCTGCAAGTTTCATAAAGATGGGAACCACAGAGAGTTGGGTCACCAACTGTATGTTTGCTAACTAGCACCGTGCCTGCCACGTAACCGGCACATCAGTAATATTTGTTGAGTGAAGGAATAAAAGGAATTTCAAAGTGGGATTTACCTATGAGTTACTTGTCAAAGGTCAGATTTGAGGTGTGTATGTATTCCTATGGGTTCTTTAAAAAACAAACAAACAAAAATAAGAACTATAACCAGGTAATGGTTGCAGCCTGGAGTTAGTAGCTCTAATCTCCAAATTTGCAGCGCTCTGGAGTTCCCACCGGTAGACTCCGGATGAGGAGGGAATGAAGTTTCAGAAGGCATGAGAACTGAAGAGGGACACTGCCCAACCCCTTCTACCTTCTTCTTTATCAGGAACAAATAACCCTCAGGAACAAATATCCTGGTAGGATAAAACATGTCCTTACAAAAAGCTCTTCTGACGGCAATGATTATAGCTTCAAAGGAGGAAACATATAGGCTGGTGGTAGGGATGGAACAAAGAAAGGGGCAAACTTTGTAAGGAAAATGCGTTCCTTCCTGTATCTGAAAACAGCACTTCACCAAGGGAAACATGAGGAATAGTTTCTCTGCACTCTTTAGTACCTAATGTATAAACTCCCTGTGAGCCCATATGCGCATGGCCGCCATGACTCTGGATTCCACTGTGCCTGTAAAACCAGCCCAGAATCTCCAAATTGCTGCCATTCAGATGGGCTCTCCCAGAGTGTTTCTCACGTTTAGAAGTGATATAAGAAACCTCTGGTCGACTAGGAGTTTCAATTCTGGCTCAAAATATTAGGTCATTATATACGCACTGCATTTTCCAGTTTTAGATAAACAGCAGCGCTGTTAATCTTAATTGTAACAAACTGAAAGCAGTCCATGTGTTAAAATAGGAACACGTCAGTACCCAAAAGACATTTTTAACATGAAGCAAGGTAGTGGAGCCCTGAGCTAGGGCTACGCTCAGTATACCATCTTTCTCTAGGACCACACATCTTGAAAGCTTTTTCACAGAAGTCCTATGTTAATACTGCATGGATTCTGGCAAGACCAAAGACTCATTTAAGCTCTAGCACTAGTCCCAGTGAACAGTCCCTTCACTTAGTGTTTTTGCTTTTGATCTGCTTGGATCACCATGATGAAAGGGCACAGATGAAATAAAAATTATACTGAACAGTTGGAACATGTAACCTTGAGTTCATAAACTGGTAGCTAGTAGCCCAAATTTATTTCAAGGTCATTTTTTATTTAACTGGTCCAATATTTATAAAGCGCTTTTTTTAGCTACCAGTATTTAAAAACCAAGAGATTTGACATAAAATTCCAAATCCGTGGCCTCTTTTTAAGAACTGTCCCAATAAGAATTGTCTAAGGGTTGGGTCATGCATTTTGCTAGGAATGTGTCCCCAAGGATACCTCAGTCCCCACCAGCCACATTCCCTCCACAAACTTATTTGGACTACCAAACTGATCTCTGTAGGCAGGTTGAGTTACCAAATCCTTGCCTATATCCTTAGCAATAATTTCAATCCAGACTCAAACTCTCTCCTACCTCTGCTCACCACCATGAACACTGCTTCTTTGGGGACTGGGAACATTCTTCATGTTTTGGTTGCTCTAAGACTAGAGTCTTGCCTTGAAATCCCAGTCCACATGAGTGGGTATCTACCATTTGAATGCTCCTGAGAACAATCTGCTCCACCTATGACAGTAGTTCTCAACCCTGGGTGCACATTAGAAGCACTCAAGGTACAGTGCAGACCAATTAAATCAGAATCTCCAAGGGAAGGCCCAGTATTTGGTATTTTTTAAAGTGCTCCACATAAGTGAATGTATAGCCAAGGCTGAAATCCATTCTGAGCGAGTGATATGGACTACCCTGTTCCTCTCATTAGTCTGTCAGAATCACAGGTTCTTTCTGCCTTTGTTATCACAACCCCATGACTGCCAATGACGACCCCCGTACATGTTCATTTCTTATATGGTTTATGACTCTCAACTCTGGTGGCGCATTAGAATCACTTGAGGACTTTTAAAAATACCAATGCCTGGCCCCTAATTAGGTCAGTTAACTTAATTAAATCAGACTCCGTTAAGCTATGATTGAGAACGAGAGCACTAAATAATTCAGTCTAATAATATGAACATTTCTAAGAAGATGGATCCATTAATTCTTGCTAAAATAATCTAACAAACAACCACGATAGTGACCTACAGAAACGAGTGAGTATTGTTGCTTCTGTGTCTGCAGGTTGGCTGGGCTCCTCAGGGCAGCTCTACAGATACTGGCCTGGATTGTTCACGCAACAGGGGGTGGCCAGTGGTTGGCCAATCGAGACTGGACTTGGCTGGCGCAACTCAGCTGTTTCACACAGCTCTTCTTCTCAAAGGACTAGCCAGCAAGCCTGGGCATGCGCATCTCATGATGCTTCCTGAGGCTTAAGAAGAAAAGGGAGAACTCCCATACTTACTTTGAGCCTTGGCTCTACCATGTCTGCCAACATCCTATCGACCCAAGTAAATCACGTAGCAAAACCAACATCAATGGAGCAAGGAGCTATTTTATTCCCACAGAAATGAGGGGAAAGGACTGAATTTCTGAAGAATCATCTAATCTATCATATAAGATACAAGGATATTTGTATCTTTTTCTTCTTAAGTGATAAATAGCTTACAATGTGAGATATAGGGAATATGGTTTAAGATTCTCCGTTGACTTCACAATGGTTTTTGTGGACGTTTCAGCAGGCGGTCGCTGCTTAATCACTACACTGGCCTATTGCTATGTCGCGTCTTTGCTCCCTCCCTGAGTCTCTAGATCCCCAGGTCTCCGCTCTAAGCATGTGTTAGGAGCAAACAGTTTTCTGGTGCCCCCCCACCCCACTGAATTTAGAAGATAAATCAAAGGGATGATACCCAAGATAATAACTGCCTGTTTAAAAGTGGAAATCATGGGCTTGTCTACTGGCATAGAACATTCTTTTCTCAATATAAATTTTGAAAATCTCTTCTATACAATAAAGATTACGGCTACCACAGAGAACAGAATCACACACATCCCAGGCTGCTATCTCCAGAATTTACCTAGCAATAGGGGTCAGCGCAATCTTTAATCACCTTTAATCTGTAGCTTTTTTTTTTTTTTAGACTGGCTTATCTCATTCTTTGGTAGATTATGCAGGGTGAATGAGTGTATGATGTACAAAAGATATTCAAAATATTTAGACTCTTAAGTGAAGGAAGCATCTGATCATGGAAATTTGGTAACTGGGCATAAGATGATGCACATACATTCTTTTCTAGTTGCAGCCAAAATCAGGTTTGGGGATTTTGAGGGCCTCTTCGGTGCTGGTGGTGGTTACAGAAAAATGGATCCCTCTGCTGCATGCTTATAAAACCTGACATGATCACCACCTGATTAATCATTTGCTCATGCAGCTTGTTTCATTTATTAAAGACAAAGCAGAAATTGGATCTATGCAATCTGTGTCAGTGGCTTTATGTGTCTGTGAGTAATAAATAGCCTTCGGTGTTCAGGGTTGACTTTCTAGGCTATCACTTGACATCATTTGATTTCTCTTTTGATGAGCCAACGACACCACGGAGTTTTTAGCTTTAAATAGGAAAACACTTATAAAGAGGAGAGGCAAATGTTGCCCCTGGAAGCAGTAGGGGAGGGATGAAGATGGGGAAGGCTTTTGTTCAGTCACCAAAAAATGGACGTGTGTCTCACAGTGGCCACAGTTTAAGTAAACGTAAACTCTGAACCAGAGATCATACCCATCATTTCCTTAGCGCTAGCAGCACTAACCCAAAATATAGTTTTATTTGGCTAACCCCAAAGTAGGATGTGGGTGCCAGCCCTGAAAACCACATGGTCAGGTTTCAAGCAGACAGGACTAGGGTTGTGCTTTTGTCTTAAGCAAGAAAGTCATAAAGGCATCACCACTCATAGCACTCTCATTATGTTTAGCAAACAGACGCAACCCTAACAACAGTTAACCTCAGAGAGGTCTGCAGGGTCCTTGGCCCTTTTAGAAAACGTGATCTCTCTCTGTGAAAACTCTGGAGAAAGACAGGGCATTTCTCAAGGACTGTGAGAGAGACCAGGGCGCAGGCTGGTGGAGGAAGAAAGGATGAGATATTCTCCCATCCTCCTAAGAGTTCAGTTCTCAAGTCAAGTGATCTAGAATCCATGTCTAGAAGCATCCTCTGGACTTCCCTGGACATTCATTTTCCCGAAATGGTAATCTAGTGATGAACGAAATAGCCACCCGTGCTTTCCACATGCCACCATTTTAGCTTCCTCTCGTAAGGAAGGTTCTCCAGGGCCCAGGGTCATTCCATTTGTCTCAAGTTCTGCAAACCTCAAGCCTGGGCTTGCTGCTTCAGAGATTTTCACGGTGTGGAGTCTGATTTATTTATTTACCGTAGAGTTGTTGATTTTCCCCCCTCTCTCGGGAGCCGGGGAGGGATGGGCACATGATAGAGCTGGGCGCCCCGAGTTAATGACTAGCCCTATATTCACAAGCTCGTTTACTTTTGTTCTCACCTGACGCCTCAATGCTGCCAATGAGCGGGAATTAATTTTATTGAGGACCACTCAGTTCCTTAAAAGAAAAACTGCTCACTTGGCTGGAAATGCTTTGACAGAAGGCAGAGCAGCCGGTCACACTTGAACACCGTCTTCTGGATCTGGGGGCAGAAGGGGAGTGGTGGATTCAGACGGAGGAGGAGACCAAGCGGTTCTTTCTCATGCGCTATTATGGGGTGGCCTGAATCCCAGCAGAGTCTATCAACAGGCTCTTGTGCTAAAGACACAGCCTGCTGCCCCCCCTTTTCTGCTACACCCCCTTGAATCTGTATGTGACCCCCCCAGCACCCTTCCCAACAATCAACTCCCCATAAGAAGGTAATCATCTTATGGTGAATTGGAGAAGAAGAAAAGGCACTCTAGGAAAATGTTATGATAATAGAAAACTCTTCAGTGTTGTAACCATCTGGTGTGTCGCGGTAACAAAGACGGTGATAATTGAGTGCCCAGTAACTTCTTTTGGCCTCAGATAATGGGCACTCACCCTGATTTGTATTCTTCACAAGGCTAATTCACCATCATTTCACACCACATCTGTACCCCATTTCCTCCATCAATACAGCCTTACACATAAGTTACCACACTTAATTAAGTCCACATCATTCTCCTCCAAAGAACAGAAAAGGTTGGCGGGGAGGCCCGAGTGGCAAAGAGGCACAAATGAGATTTTAGTGACTCTCGATTTGTGGGAGGGATTGAGACGGACAGGGGTAGGGGACCGGGGGCTCATGCCACCAAGGTTCAGCTCCGGGGTGGGGCGGGTGGGGACGCGCCCTGACAGCTTTAGGCTGGGCAACAGCTGTGGCTAAGCTCAGGCAGGCAGCCTCGTGGCCGGGCGTGCTTACAGAGGGGCTGGCGACCCCATTGTCACATAATCTTGCTTTTGAAAATTCGCTACAATGGATTCGATCTGATTTCTAAGGTGCTGTCACCAGAGCATCATTAAAAGTCCTTGAAGAAACCAGAGAATAGACTAGATCACCAAAGGCAGCTTTGTCCCCTCCTCTCTGCCTGGCTTTGAGGCGCTTTTCCCTTCCAGCTGACAGAGGGGCATGGCCTGTAAGCTCTGAACAATTAACATGGGTCATTTTATTTTTCTTTAATCAACAAGGCCACGTTACCGAGAGAATCAAGGCAACGCTCTCTAGAAGCCAGGAGTTTCCACCTGTCTTCACCACCACCTTGGTGGGAGAAGAATGCGCCCCTGTCGCTAGGGTCAGTCGCAAGACTCAGGTCACCACGGAAGTCTGTCAGCTGGGGTGGGCGTGCAGGTGCGTGCTTCTCCCCCCTCCTAGAAAGCACCCTTAGAAGCGCCAACAGCTCGCTCCTCCTAGAGGCTGTGCAAGCAGCAAATGGAAGGGAAAGCAGAGCCTAATGAGGACATTAATCAACAACCTAAGTACCAATGGATGAAAGCAGAGACTCCCCCAGTCTCCCCACTATCTTGGCCATAAGTAAATTAGCAACTCTTTTTCCTCCCTTTAAATGATAAGGAGGGAGCCAGTGCGGGGGAACTTGGAGATATTTCTGACAACAAGTGTCAGAATACCCTGCAAGCTCCCAGGGGGCCACCTCCCACACACAGTGTGCCCTTCATTTGTTTATCTAAATGCTGACAAATTGCGGTATTTTAACAGCCTATCTTGGGTTTGGCTTCATTTGCATGGCGTGCCCTCTATCTCTGAGCCGATAATGAAGCTCAGCATAAAGCCCCATTGAGGGCTCCCCGGAGCCTGACAGTGATGAATACAGAGCGGGAGAATTAGGTGGTTAGGAGAAGAATATGCTATTGTGCATGGCTCCTATCCCTTTATCTTCCCTGCTGCTCATTTTCAGGTCTTTCAAGGAAACTGCCTCCCCACCCTTTTTGGCCAGTGTCTTTTACCTCTCTTTCACTTTGAATGGGCACCATCTTCCAAATCGTCAGCTCAGCCTGGTGCTATTTTAGTCGCATAATCATTGCCCTGTCTTATCCTCTGAAATGCTAGAGGTTTCCTTTCACTGCGGGAGCCACTGAGAAAAGTGGGGAAGCATTGTCCCCGGAACAGTTGGCCCCTCCACCCGCTGGATTCTCTGATAGTCTCTTCTGCTTTGTAGAAGCCAGCCGCCTTCTGTCGGAAACCCTCAGCCACTATCACCAGACTTGTCACTGACTACACCAGCCAAGTGTGAGGAAGTTACAGCAAGTCAGGATTCTTCAGCAGTTCGGTATTTGGACGGCCATGTGCTCCTGATCTGTAATTTCAGTCGACGGGGTTTACATTTTAAAATTGACCAGCGGGGATTTAGTTTGGTCAGAATAAGTGATGTAACATCGAGGGGTTCTCTGGCAAAGAGTTACAGGCTTTCCCATCAAAAGACATTCCTCAGGGTGATATGTGGGCAAGAAGCTTCTGTGGACGAGACAGCAGGTTCCTGAATATGTTTGGAAAGGATCTTATAGGTGGATCTGGCTGATCATTTTCAAAATAGGGGAAGAGGCACAAAAGGTGAAGTGATTTGTCCAGTGTCACCTAAGTCTGTGGACTAATCCCATTCCACACAGAGGTCCAGGAAAGAACACCAACGACCTGAGTGAGCTCACAGAGAAACAGGCTGGAGCATTCCCCTCTGTTTCACTTTTTCTTAGCAAGGGCTTCCTATTCATAACATGATCACTTTTCTCCCCCCTAGGATTCTTTACAAGGATCATCTGTAATTCCCAGGTCCCAGATTCCCTCTACCCCGATTCTTGGATCCAGGATTCGTTCTCCCGAATTCTCTGAAAATGAGCTGGTGATTCTCACTTCATATGCTTTCTGCCTGTTTTCCTGGTTAGGTGGCTTTTTAGATGCACCCCGAAGTCCCAGCTTCTTGGGTTTCGCTATTTTCCTCTACACTCTGTTCAATGGAATATGCAAGACCTCGGATCCACTGAAAGTCAATGAAATGATCAAAAACCCATCAAACCAAGAGGCAAAGAGTCTGCTAGATAATGCCTGAGATTCCACCCAGTTATTTCGTGATGCCATGACACTCTGAAAGCTTTTCTTAATGCTTAGAGTCTGATAAGTTTATTTCTAGGTCCCCATCTTTTGTAAATGACGCATTTTGTTTTCTCCACTTATTAATTTAATATATGCTTACTGTGGAACATACAGAAATTAGAAAAGTGTATTTTATTCCCCACCATCTCTAGTTCATCCTCTGATTATTATTAATGCATTGATATATATGTCTCTTTGTCCTTTCAGATACATTAACATCATGTTCTAAGTTTCAGGGTTACATATTTCTTTCCATTGACATATCTAAATTTACAAACCAAATACTATATGATATACACGATGGCCCTAAGAAGTGCTGTTTACATAACTGGTAAATAAATGGCTGGCAAGGCCCATGAAAGACGGTGAATAATAATAATTTAACCTGTAATGACAGGTCTTTGTGCAGAAGACACTGTGAATGTTATTACTCAAAAGTACTGTTATGTAATCTGTCAAGTTGGAAAGTCACATGCTTTCCTTGTTTATATTTTCTGGAGGCAAGAATCCAGAGGACATGTATAGGACAGCATTGAACAGGCTTTCAGATCTTGAGTCGATTCCTTACTATTTCTGTTAGGTTAGGAAATCTTTTGCCTTTCTGAGTCATCATTTCTTCATCTGTAAAGGACAGCCACAATGCCTCTCTTTTAAGATTGCTGTAATGACTTAGGATGATGTATATTAGCCATTTAGCAGAGTGCCTAGTAAACGACAGTTTCTACAGAAGTAGGAGCTTAATGAAGGGACTTGTGAAATGGTCTGGAATTCACCTCTGATATATTTTCATGCTTCTGGTAGCATGTACTTATAGTCTGAATCTTCCTGGTACCCTATGGGTGCTCAGCCGATCAGTTTCCATTGTGAGGAAAGATTTGCCACTGCTCTGGATAAGAAACTCAGAGACCTGGCCCCAGTGCTGCTTCCAGGGCCACTGAGTGAATGGAGGTAAAAGCCATTGGTTCTGCTGAGATGGAGAAGTGATTGATAAAATTTTATGCACTGTTCCTTGCAAGTCAACAACTGGAGTCTGCTGTCCCTATAGGCATTTAAGAGGACATATGTAGTGGCATTTGAGTGCTAATTTTTGCTTGGAAAGAAAAGATTTGCATTGGAGACCTTATTAAAAACACTGATTGAGGCTGTAACATAAGGAGAATCCTAATAATCCTCACAGTTCAGCATAGTAACACCAGTCTCACTGTGGAACTCAGAAGAATATGTACATTTACTAGTCCCACTTAAAAAAATATTGAAATTATGCATTCTAAAGGTCAAAAAACTAGGGTGTTAATTCAGATTGGTTCTTCACCAATTATGCAACAAATCACCAATGTACTTTGAATTTGATTTTTTTAAGTTGTTCACTTAAATAGTATATTTCTAATGTATCTTGCCATAAAGTGAAGCAAAGATCAACAACACATTCATAACAGCTTGAATGGCAAAGCTTATAAGAAGGAGGCCTGAAATACAGCTCTGTTTCCCTTAATTACATTTCTATGAGACATCAACATATTCAGATAGCAGACACAACTAGCCTTGGGCAAAAAGAGAAGCCTTTCCTGCCGAATCAAAACTCTACCCATATACCCCCTACTGTTTTCAGCTTCTTCCTCAGTAAGAGAAACCCCATTTTAGCTAGGCAAATGACTTCCTGGACAAAAACTACATTTCCCAGCCTCCCTTGTGGCTAAGTGACCATGTGACTCAGCTCAGCCCATGAGGTGTAACTGGAAAAATGGAAGTTCCCACAGTTCCCATTGGCATCTTTGATCTTGTGAATGGTATCCATATACAACAGAACAAAAAGCCGGAAAATACTTGAGTCTCTTTACATGACGGAGCATGATACTATAATTTCAGGACTTACTTATGTCCAAAATTTATAAATGTCAAGAAAAAATGTACACTTCTATTTTTAAGCCGTTATTAGGCTTGACTTTTTACAGACTGAACTAATCTTACTTTAAGTATCCACACTCTGCATTCCCTTTTGAAATTCAAATATTCCCATGTTTTCCAGAATCTTCCTGCAGCATATCAAGAAGTGATTTGTATTATGGGGGAATATCTGCTGCCCCTCTGTGTGAGGCCCATAGACTTAGTCCCAATATTACTTTTGGAGCGATAGGAGTTGCAAAGAGCTACAAAACCAATTACCATATGTTTTCCAGCTTATACAGAATTCTACTGTGATCCTAAGTTCTGCATAGGGATTAGGTATTTAATATTGGTGCTACCCCAAACAAAAACGGCTGAAGTTCAAATCACTCCTCACTAATTGCTCAGTTAATAAGCACTGTTTGGAACTCCTGGTTTCTGGTGAGTTCTGTGGTAAGCAGTATTCAAAATATATATAGAAGACATGGTTTCTGTACTAACAGAGTTTCACTGAAAAAGCCAGATACCAAGACTGAAACTTACACTGGAAAATAGGACGTAACTTGTAGCAAGAGTTTCTCAAGTGGGCAGATCTGGGTGAGAGTGACAGTTGTTAGAAGGGGTCTCAGGCAGAGGTGGCGACATGCATAATGGGAGAGAGAGCTAACACAATAAATGGAGGGAAAGGCATTGAAGTGTAAAGGCGGTAGGAATCCATTTATTCAATAACCACATGTCGTGAGGCTGTGCCAGGTGCTCAGGTTGACAAAATTAACCTTGAACAAGCAAACTGACTTCACTGTAGCTTAGTTTCCTCATCTGCAAAATGGAGTTAATGAAAGAGTTCTTCTATTCAGGATTAAGTTTATTTATTTATTTTAAGATTTTTTAATTTATTTATTAGAGAGAGAGAGAGAGACTGAGAATGAGAGGGGAGAAGGTCAGAGGGAGAAGCAGACTTCCCGCAGAGCTGGGAGTCCGATATGGGACTCCGGGATCATGACCTGAGCCGAAAGCAGTTGCCCAACCAACTGAGCCACCCAGGCGCCCCAGGATTAAGTTTATTAATGCATATAAAGCACTTAGAATAGTACCTGGTACATAGTCCCTCCTCAGTAAATATAATCTATCATTATTATTTTAAAGATTTATTTACTTATTTGAGAGAGCGTGAGTGGGGGAGGGGGCAGAGGGAGGGAGGGAGGGAGAGAGAGAAAATAATCAAGCAGAATCCAGGCTGAGCTTGGAGCCTGATGCAGGGCTTGATCTCACAATCCAGAGATCACAACCTGAGCCAAAATCAAGAGTCAGACGCTCAACCAACTGAGCCACCCAGGCGCCCCTATCATTCTTATTTTTTCAAGTTTATTTATTTATTTTTAGTAATCTCTATGCCCAACATGGGGCTGGAACCCATGACCCCGAGATTAAGAGTCACATGCTCCTCCAAGCCAGCCAGGCACCCCATTATTATTACTTTTTAGAGGAGCTCAGAGCCTACTGAGGATGACGAGATGTAAATATTATTAATGGTAGCACAGTGAAATGGTTAATGGAACAGAATGTGGATGCAGCACTCTGGCAAAAACAGGAGGGGGAAACAAAGAGCTGGGAGGGGGCAACTGTGAATCCTCCCCAGAGAAATCCTATTGGAACTCAGGCATGAAAGAGGACCTGAGGAGTTTCTCCAGAGACAGAATAGAGTTCGAGGCTGGGGCACCACCTCGTGCAAAGGCGAGATGGATGTGCAGAAGTCTGGCACATTGAAGAATGCTGTGGGTGCTTGGTAGAGGGGCAGGGGGTGGCCCGGGTGGGGTCTCCCGGCATGCACCGGCACACACACAGCGGTCCTTTCCAGCTAACACCCATCCTGAGAGGGCCACACCTGATCTGACTGGCCAGTACCCATGCTGATCTGCTTAGTACTTTGAATATCATTCCCCCAAAATGATAATGTAGGGAGTGACAATCCAGGCTGTGAACACCGGTAAGGCATCAGAAGTAAGCCCTGATGGTTAGCGCACTACTCCCTGAAAGTCAGGCATCCACTTCACAGAGACCACTGCGACTGCTCTTTGTTCTTCTTATTAGTGATATTCTTGTGTGAAGTTTTCAGCATCATCTGTTATTAAATAAGCAACTAGAACTGGTATATTTTATAGTTATATATATGAAAGCTACATGGTTGCTGTGTTAGAGAAGGGCATGAACTATGTCCTATGCCATTTGAAAGATGTGGATTTGCTGGATACCAATGTGACAGAAGCATGCCCATGGAATTTCCACATACTTTCCCACCTTGACTAGCCCACAGATGAGCTCTCTGGACTGATGATAGGTATTCAGAAGTGATGAGTATCACTCTGGTCCAGTATTAAGAGCCAGTGAGTGTTCCATATATTTCTCTCCTCCATTTTCCGCCACCATGGGATGGTGTGTGATGAATTCCTTTGTTGGACATGTAGCATGAGTAATAAAGCTCTGCTACATCAATAAACTGTGTTTTCGGGATTAATTTGTAACAACAACACAGGCTAGCATTATCCTAATGTCAGAATTGTTAACAGAAGTGGAGGGTTCCTCACTGTTATGGACTGAATGCTTGTGGCCCCCCTCCCCAAATACAAATGTCAAAACTCTGTGTGATAATATTAGGAGGTGGGACCTCTGGGAAGTAATCAGGATTAGATGAGGGCATGAGGGCAGAGCCCTCGTGAATGGGATTGGTGACCTTATGAGTCAGGAGCACACTTGCTTCCCCTCTGTGAACTCTGCCATGTAAGAACATGGAGCAGTCAGAAAGAAGTCTGTGATCCAGAAGGGTCCTCACCAGAACCTCACCATGCTGGCACCCTAATCTCGGACTTCCATCCTCCAGAACGGTGAGAGATACACTTCCTCATTTGGAAACCACTTAGTCTATGCCATTTGTGACAGCAGCCCCTACGGACTGAGACACACATCTAAACCTAAAACATGTAGCTTTGGTTTAGTGACCGGATGGGATGTAGTGACGAAACATATCAGAGGCCGCAGACATGGCAATCCGTGTTTCTCGGGAGTAAGATATTTGGTCAAACTGTCATCTGAGGAAGCTTACCTGGTACTAGGCCATTTGGGTTCTAAGCCAGACACTCAGGAAAGACACTGAAAAAACAGAACCTTAATTTTGCTATTACTTTTCTGTATCTAGTTTGGCAAGGGGTCAAAGATTTGAAAAGGGGTGATTTCAGAGAGAATGGATGGATGCAATATGCAGAACAGAAGGATGTAGAAAAAAATGCAGAAATCTGGGGCCCTGCACTGTGCGAAGAGCAGGCTTTGAGACCTCTAAACACAAGGGCTGGAATTTAAAAATGTTTTTATTGCCAGTTTTTATCAATAAGATCTTCCACAGCAAAGGTTTTTTTTAGTGTGATCTTCTAACTAGAGCCAATAGCCTCAGTAAATGAAAAGCTAGAGGCATAAGCTGAAAAGGTAAGGAAATAGGCATTTTAGATTATATTTTAAAGAACCTCATGATTACCAATATATAGAGCTTACTGGAGCAAGTAAATTAGAGGCCTCATGAATTTTTGAGAAAATTCTGTTGCCAAACATTTATTAATACTTTCTAAAAGTGTCTGTGACTCCTTAAGTTTAAAACAACTCTTGGTCTCCCAGTCATTCATGGTCAGGAAGCAGGCTGAAAAATGTTGTGCAGGCTCAAAGGGCAGCATATTCCCCAGTGTCCATTAAATGTGGCCAAGGAATATAATGGACAAATAAGAATATCCTGGAAAGAGATCCAAGGATCTTGGAGAACAATGGGCAAGGAGTCTCCCAGAGAACAGAATGAGTGTCTAATCAAGTAATATTCTACATGTCCAGATCCTTAAAAGTGTCCCCAGAGAGAGGAGACAAATGGCTGCTATGTGTCTTCCATTATTTCTATTTATTGTGGTTAATCTTGTTTCTTTTGTACCATTATATAATAGGGGTGAGTAAAAAATATGTTTAGTTCACAGGATCCTGGACTAAAAGCAACTATATTTGGACACAATCAAGCAGCTGTCATGTATCACATGGATGTTCTGCATTTTGAGCAGGATGCATGATAAGATGGAATCTTGGATCCTTTCTCTTGGGGAATCATGGGGTGTTTTCTATATATGAGAGTATCGAGAGGGATTCCTATAGGAAACAAGCCAATCTCAACTTAGGAAAATTCAACTAGATTCACTGATAAAGGAATTAGTTCTAAAGAGGTAGGTAATGTGTTGAAGGAAGAGTAGGGATGGTACAGAAACCTGTAGTCATCCCCAGGCCCAGAAGAATGAAGGGAGTGAATGGTTTCCAGGATCTGGAAGGAAAGCAAGAGTGAGTCATTTAGGTCAGTTCAAAAGGCTCAGAAAGCCAAGGTGACCTCAGAAAGAGAGAATCAGGAGCATAAATATCCTGACCTAATTCTCCGCCTCCTCTTAGGTCTCCTGGGCCTTCTTTTTTAGTCATCCCAGCTGGAAGCCAGTGGGCATTGAAGCCTTTGTATATAGTCCATATATATCAGCTTCAATGGGCAGAGAGCTGGCTAATGAAGGGGGAGAGAAGACGTGGAAGGGT
Source organism: Nasua narica (assembly GCA_028533885.1). Taxonomy (NCBI): domain Eukaryota; kingdom Metazoa; phylum Chordata; class Mammalia; order Carnivora; family Procyonidae; genus Nasua; species Nasua narica. Next base: position 89,301,205 of record CM052811.1, on the reverse strand, counting down.
AGACAAGTTACATGGAAATGGGAAAGAGGGAAAAGAGGATTACTGACTGATCAGAATGGAGAATTCAAGCATGTAGTTCTACTACTACCCTCTTTTACATATTCACAATTTAGAGCTTTCAGTGACAAATAAGGACATGCTATGAACAGCAAAGACCCCTTGATGCAGCCGCAGATGAGGGGAGTTCAGGGCTTCCGCACGAGATCAGTGATCTAGACATCCAGTCTAGGATTGATCTGGGCCAGGATCCAAAGTTCAGGACTCCTTGCAAGATATCATGCTAATGGCCCAGGGCTAGTTGTAGCCTGGTTTAAAGTCATTAGGCGGGAACAACATTCATGAAGCATGGCAGTGTATGAGCACCAGGAGGTGACGACTCCACATACTCCAATAATCCACTCTACTTACTTCTTAACTGATACATTGCCTTAATGGTGCCAATCCTTTACCTTTCTCTATTCCCATGCCCTTTATTATATGACTTCGCAGTTCCTTTCACTATAGAGATGGAGTCTGTTTTTACCAACCCTTAAATATAGGCTGGCTGTCCTTGTGATTTTCTTTAGCTGTCAGAAGTGCAAGAGATAATATACCAGATCTAAGCCAAGGCTCAAGAGGTTTTGTGTGTCTGCTTATGCTCTGTGCCTCTGCTCATCATGAGAACAGGCCCTAGTTAATCTGCTGGAAGGTGAGGAAAATCTAAAGCATGGCCAAGTCACTCCAGCCAAAGTCATCATGGGTTAGGCAAGAGTCAGCCCACCCCACACATGGGAGCAATCCCTGCCAAAGATCATTAGAGATTAAGCTGCCTGCAGTTGACTCCAGATGTCTGAACATAGTTATGTTTGTATGCTACTGAGGTTCTGTGGCTGTTTATTACAGCAGCTGGGACAATAGCTAACTGATACTCTAATTCCTCTCTGGCCGTGTTATAGCTTCATAAGGCTATTATTCCACTTTGATGACAGCTTTGACTGCATAATGACTTCAAGTCCAACTCCCATGAACCCCAGTTTTCACAATGTCTTTGTCTTCAGGCTTTGAAAGAATCATTAGGACCTTATTTGCCCCTGTCTCTTTAATCACACTTTAGTCTACATCATACTGTCCCGGGTTTAAATTCTAGCTTTTCTTTTTAAGAGCTACCATCTTGGAAATGAAACTCCTGCAAAACCTCAAACTGCTCTTTTTTAAGATGAATAAACTGTTGTCAGAACTAAATGAGAGAATACATGAAGCTTTTAGCATAGTGCCTATGCTTTCACTCATTGGTAAGACTTAGTCACAAGAGGAAAGATTCTATCTCCTCCTTGTTATGATCACACTTTGAGCTTAGGTGTGGCATGTAAATCACTCAACTGAATGGAAGGGGTGAGACAGACTGTGTCTACAACCACAGTTTTTACTTCTGCCTATTGTCTGTTGCATCTTTTTGAGAGAAGAAAAAATTTAATGAGGGCCAATAACTTTATGAATAAAAACAAAAAGGCCAAGAGTCCTCAGTTTATGTATGGTTTGTGTTTACACATTCCCATGAGGGCTGCACTGCAGGTTACTTAATTAAGTCAACAAAGTTTGGAGCAGGTGATCCGAGTGGTGAGTTGAAGCTAGCCTCAACCTGTTGGTAAGAGTTAGTCGTTCATTTTCCAGTGTTTTTTTTTTTAAGCCAGTTTTTATATACAATTAGTATGAAAATTTAAGGTTACCGATTTGCTGTGGAATGTTACATTAATAACAAAGGTAATACATACTCAAACCTTATCATTTCCTAATTAATTTACTATTATTTATGTTCTTGAGCTTATTGGTGTTGACTGTATGGTGGAAATACTACATAATGGCGTGCTGCTGCACAGCTTTTCCCAAGTTGAGGTCAGGGATGCCACACTGACCCAGTGAGGTTGGCCATAGTGGAAATACATACACTGTGGAAATCAGCAAATTCTACAGATCAAGGCTTTTTGTTTCGACGAGCCAGGTAACCGGTGTGTCACACAGTTGAGCGATCCCCTCAGTTGCACCCAGAAGGCACCTGTGTTTGCACTTGTTTAGAACGACATCCCCTGGCTACGTTTGCCTTGTTATAATATTTTGTTACGATAACAGAAAGTTGCCTATAGCTTTCAGTAGTCCTGCAAGGAAAAATCTTCTTTTTCAACAATATACTGATGAGTCAACAAACTTTAGAACAAGCCACCAGAATTAGCTGCAGAATGCGGTCACTGTCATTCTTAGCTACCTCATGCTCTGGCAAGGGGCAGAGTGAGAAAAGGAGAGCAAGAATGAGACAACCTTAGAAACCCAGGACAAATATTTTTCTGAGGATTCTGCCACTGATCTGTTTTCCTGGCTGACTGTGGTGCATGGAAGGAAGAGGGAGTTGGGAAGGAGGGAAAAGGAGCTGAGGGTTCCAAGCCCAGCTCCATTGCCTACTAGATCTCTGGCCTTGTTCTAGTCCCTTTGACTCTCCCAGACCTCAATTTTTCCCAGAAAAATGAGAAGATTGTATGAGATAATATGTAAGATCTTATTTAGCTCTCAAACCTCATGATGCTCAGTTCATGGAGGAAAAAACAGCTCTGGAAGACTCTCCATTTCACCTCCTCCATTCTTTATAAATCTTTGGTGCCAAGGACAGTTTCAGAGAGGTGTAACCAGCCTGAGTGGAGCTCTTCTTTAAAAGGAGAGGATTTAATGCGATGAGAAGCATTTTTCATAGGGAGACTGCAGCCTGTGCCTCACGGCTTCTGATTTTGTTACAGGTCATGTGAAGAGAGAACCTGGACCCTTCACGTCCCTGGACAATTTTAAAAGACTATACAAGCTTTCCTGGAGCAGATGACCAAGAAAAAGGCTGCTTTGTTCACGTTATAGACTGCTGGTGTCTGGAAATACACCCCGGAAGGGGGTAGGAGTGGCAGAGAGGAGAGACGGGGCCTCGGGTCTTGTTGGGTAAACAGCCCCTTTGGAACTGGTCAGCTCTGGCCATCCCCAGCTCGTCCCCGGACGCCTCCACTGCCCCTCCCTCCTGCCTCTGCTTCCACTTGGGTGAGCAGGGGCTAGGCTCGCACTGCCACTGAGCAAGGCAGGGGACACTCATCACCCTGAGTCAGACAAGCTGGAGGGTATGACCTATTAGACCACAGCACCCTCTCCACATGCACACTGACTCAAGACCACAAAAGCAGGACAGTCAGACTTCTGTGGCCAAGCTCCCCTCACCTCCTCAGTTCCCAAACTCGCTGGCTGTCAGTCCGCCCATCCTGTGAGCATTCCTGGGGGTGGGAAACCTCAGGGCCCTGGGAGGGTTTCAGGAGACAGCAGCGGTTTCGGGCAGAGTGAATTATGCTTTTAAGAACAAGCTGGCACCCGTGGAGCCTACTTACAAAAAAGAAAAGAAAAAAAAGAACAAGTTGGCACCGTACCCTCAGGTGAAAATTCTTTCAGGGCTTTGACCTCTTGTAATTTCATTTCTCAGCTAGATTTGAAGTCCCCAAAGCCTCCTTCGTTCATGCTTTTCCCCGGGCCAGGCATAAGGGGCACCTGAAGTTATTGATGATTGGATGGAAGTTTCCCCACGGAGGCCTGGTGTTCCAACTCTTGACCCCTTTAGAGATGGCCATCACCTGCCTGGCAATATGATCGCGCTGGTCAGTGTTGCCAGCTCACTGCCCCACCACAAATTATATCTTGTCTTTTGCAAACCTACTTGACACAACAAAAAGCCTTAGTGGTCAAGCTAGCCCCTTATCTCTATTTGCTTTAGTTTTATGGTAGAATATATTCCATACACACATATATATGATTTTTTCCAACATTTCTGTGTGATTTTGCACATCTACCTACTCCTGAGAAGCATTATTAGCTAATCTACTTGTTTTTTTTTAATTTTGTTTATTTATTTCACAGATAGAAAGAGATCATAAGCAGACAGAGAGGCAGGCAGAGAGAGAGGAAGAAGCAGGCTCCCTGCTGAGTAGAGAGATCTCCAGGACCCTGAGATCATGACCTGAGCCGAAGGCAGAGGCTTTAACCCACTGAGCCACCCAGGTGCCCCTAATCTACTTGTTTTGATATGTAGCTCAATTTTGAGGGTTTCTCCTAATCTAAAACTGATTTTTTTCCTAAGTCATTCGTTAATAGCTCTTTATTAATTGACCGACCCTGATTTAAAAGTCATCAATTCATCTTAGCAGATGAATCCTTAGCACTATGGATTTTAAGAACCATTGTATTCTACTCCTACATACACACCAAAGAGAAATGAAACATATGTTCACACAAAAACTTACATAAATGTTCACAACAACATCATTCATAATAGCCAAAAGGTGCAAAATCCCCAAACGTCTATCAACTGATGAACAGATAATGAAAATAGAGTATATCTATACAATGGAATAATATTCAGATATGAAAGGAAATGAAGTAATGATAGACTACAGCACAGATGAACCCTGAAAACATTATAGAGGCAATGAAGCAAGACCCAAAGGCCATATGTTCTATTTACATGAAGTGTCTAGAATAGACTAATCTAAAGAGACAGAAGGTAGATTAGTGGTTGCCTAGGGGTTGAAAAGAGAGGTTGAGGGGTGTGAAAAATTAATAAACGGGCACCTCACCAGAGTCCAGACGCTGAAAGTGGGAGCCCTACCACTCAGTGTCAATTAGAGGAAGAACTGATACTTACAGACTTTAACCGAAGAATCTCAACAAGAATGAATCATTAATTACAGGTCCCCAAAGGGAAGGATCATTACACCTCCTATAAGAAACTGACTACCCCTGCAACTCAGCCAATGAGAAACCAATATCGCCCGGAAAAGTGTTTTCCCTATGGATTTTTATTCAAAACAACACATCCCAACTCCCTCCTTTTTTCCAATAACCCTTCTCTCCTTTGTTGGCCTTGCCTATGGTTTTACCATCGTTTGCATGTTCTGAATTGCAATTTTCTGTTATTCCCAAATAATCCCATTTTTGCTGGTAAAGTAACTGACTCTCATTTTTAAGACTAATGGGGGGGTACAAAAGGCAAATAGGGGAAATGAGGACTGATTATTAGTGGGTATAGGGTTTCTTTTGGGGTGGTAGAAAGTTTCTAAAAGTGATCATGATGACGGTTGCACAACTCTGTGAATATACTACAACCCGATAAATTGTGTGCTTTAACTGGATGAACTGAATGGCCTGTGAACTAGATCTCAATAAAGCTATTATAATTAAAAAGTTAAAAAGTTAACCAATTTTTAAGCCTCTTTATTTCATAAATTATTTTTTCCTTTTTGTATTTATTATCAATAACAGCACTTTCCTATTGTGTAACTAAGAAAATTATGGTAATAGTCATCTTAAGAAACAATAATATAATAAAGTAATTGTCAATAATGGTGCTAACATGCTGTTTTTCCATCGAATAGCCTTTTATATGGAACAATCAGGAAATATGATTTAGTTGAAGGGACTGGCAACAGCTACTATTTTATTGCCTTTAAAAAATTATCGGCTTGTGTGAAAATCAAAGCTCTTTTAATGCCTCCAGGGACTTGCATGACCTACTTTGCGTTTCTTCTATGCATCATCTCCTATCACTCTTCCTTCTTGTTCAGGGACCTCTGGCTTTCCCTCTTTGTACACACTTGGCAAGCTCCCACCTTGGACTTTTTGCCTGACTATTCCCTGTGTCCGGAATGCTCCTCCCACATATGTGAGTGTGAAGCCACACTCACTTATTCAAGTTTTGCCCGGAAGTCAGCTTCTTCCTGAGGCCTCCTATGACCACTCTAGTGCGTCCTTCAAACATACTAAATAATATCCTTATTCATTATGCTTACGTTTTCTTCTCAGTTTCCCCCTTCAGAATATGAGCTCCACTAGGTTAGGTCAGAGACATTTAGCTACTGTGTTTTCCAATACATCCCTGGTATGTACCCCAGTGCCTGGCATATAGGAGACTTTCAGTTACTATCTGTTGAGTGAATCAATGGACACAGATGCGAGTAGTCGAGTTTCAGGTGCACATTTCGTTCTTTGTTACTTTATCAATCAGTCCATTTCCAGTTTTAGATGTTCTGCTCACTTGGGACTGAAGAGCCCAAGAGAAAACAAACAAACAAACAAACTGGAAAACAGGGAATATGTGTCTTTGGAGAGCAAGGAGTCCATCTTTTAAAAAGATAAGAATCCAAATAGGGAAATAACACAACATAAAAAATCTGGACTATATATTATTTTTCCACTGAAAATATTCATGGATCGCTCTGAGCTGTTCTTAAAGTTAACATCATATATTCAGTCAGCCAAACAGTTAGCTGAGCATCTTCTATGTGCAAGGTGCATGGTGGCCGAGATATATTGGTGGTGCTTACATGGTAGTGGGAAGACCAACAAAAACCAACCAAAGCAGCACAGAGGATGCCAAGGGGTGCTGATTGCTATAAAGAGGAACCCGGAGGGTAAGGGATAAAGAGCTAAAGGGGTGCTGGCCTGGTTGGCAAAGGCCTATGGCCTTTGGAGACTTTCATAAAGTGAGACAGAGACTCATACCCATCGGGTACGGGAAGAGTGCTCCAGGCACGGGAAACAGCTAATGCTATATCCGGCGACTGGAACATGCTAGCATTGTCAAAGAAAAGCAAGGAGTGAAAAAGAGAGCGAGAGGAAGTGACGTCAATCACTTGAGAGGAATCAAGTGGTCACACAGCTTTGGAGACCTGGTCAAAACTTCAAGCTATATTCTTAGCGAGGGCCAAGGGAGCCTCTGCCAGGTTCAACCTGACATGACTGCTTCTCCACCAAGGGACAGAATCTGATGTACATCTCAGAGGGACTGTTTTGACTTTGGCCACGAGAATATAAGCAATGCAAGAGGATGCCTTGTAAATGAAAACCAGAGGGAAATCTGGTGCTGTCCTCAATCAGGAAGGCGGCATTAGGCCTCATGGCAAAAAGACGTAAGTTCTTTGCCTAGAAAGATCAGACCTCACTGGAACCCTGCCTTCCTTTTGGAACGGCTCTGTATGATGGACAAGCCGGCAGGTGTGCATAGGCATTGACAGGACAGCGAGGAGGATGTATGTGCTGTGACAAAGAACAGCCAGCCGTGCCGTGGTGACTTCTGTCTCCTCACAGGCAGGATCCATACACATCACGGGCTGCGCTCCACTCAGGGGGGAATGTCAGTATGTTCTAACCAGTTCCCCAAAGTTACATAAAACAGAGGGTCTTAACGGAGTTTGCTCCTCTCTTAGATTGGGTTCCCCAAGGGCAATTCCTGAGACAATAATTCAATGGCGAATAGTTTTTTGGGAAAGTAGAAGAAATCTAAATGTAGGAGAGGGAAAGGGAGGAAGCCCACAGAGGGCATTTCACTGAAGTGGCTACCGCCATGAGCAGTTACAACTTAGTCATGTGGAAACCACCGGGAGATGGTTCTGATTTATCCCACCCGAGTAGCAACAAGGGAACAGAGGCTGGATTACCACGTCCTGTCCATCACTCACTGAGGGCTGCTCCTGGGAAGTACTAACCCCCCCTCACTTCTAGCCAGCCATGTGAGTGTCGGAGCCGCTGGCTGTGGGGGCCAGAGAAAGCCCTTGGCCACAGTCGAGTGCCTGAAGGAGTAAGGCTAAGGGGCAACAAGGGGATAATCACAGTATACCCAACCACCCCTCAGGACTCCTGCCACTCACGGAAGCTACCCATCGCGGCACCCCCTGGGGGTGCGCAATCCGACTCTTGTTCATCCTGGCCTCCCCAAGTCCAGTCTCTCTGTCTTGAGCAGTGCCAGCGGCGGGGTATGTCCTCCCGTGCCTAAACCTGTCAGTCATCTTTTGGTGGAACTCTCTGCGGTGCTCATGGTATTAGCAGCAGCAAAAACTTACAGTGAGCTGATCACGGGTCAGGGGTAATACCCAAAGCGGCTCTCTGAGGAACTCGATCACAGAAAAGCAACAATTTATAGGTTATTTCCAGTGTGTGACTATTTCCTTAGAGAAGAAACTCATGAGACCAGTGGCATCTTTCCTGGATAGTAGCATCCAACGTTTTTCTGTCTCTGTCCCCATCACACAGTGCGTCCAGGGCTCACGCATTCTAAGGCATTTAACCAAAGGCACTCTCTCACTGGCAGGCGAGGCAAATACACTATGACCGACTTAAAGCATTTTCCTTCTGAGCTAAAATTCCGATCGGATGCCAGCATTAATCCAGGAGAAAATTACGTATGATTTTTAATTAGACTCTGGAATGACGTGTGTGTGTACGCGCGTGTGTGTGTACGCGCGTGTGTGTGTGTACATGGGCACCCGCTCGCGTGGAAAGGATGACCTGGTTTTAACTCTAGCGATAAAAGCGAGGTTGCTGTAAGGCAGAAATGACATCATTAGGACCTCAGGAAATCCTCGTCCGAACTTCCAAATATACAAATAGATTCTTTTTATTCTGCTGTGAATCAAAATGATGCCACGTCCTGTAATGACGGATGTTGTTGGCCAGGCTGAATGGGAGCCTGCCGTGCTCTGCCTTTGTTTACACGACACTCGTCTCAAAGTTCAGCATCTTAACGCTAGTAATCACCTTATTTGGCAAACACTCAAGAGTTCTGTTTCCAGACTTATTTCTGGGGTGACAGCATTTTCATTTACTCTTTACCCCAGGGTAGAAGACATGTTAACTGCTCGAGGCCAGATGCACAAATATTTGCGTCCATGGCGCGGGTTACTGTGCAGCCAAAACTAAGACAGAGGGCCATGGCTGAAAATAACTCCTACCAGAGTGGCTTGAGCTCAACTGTCGCTGAGCCACAGAATTTTTAAAGAAGTTGTCAAATGCAAATACATGTCAGAATGGGTCAATAGATAATGTGGGTTTATTATTTCTTTCGTGCAGGAGACCACAGGCAACTACTAGACTCTCTAAATATTAAGTTCCCGTGCAGCTCGCTCCCGGGGATGCCAGGAGGGAAC
>CM052811.1:89236777-89292136 GCA_028533885.1 Nasua narica | reverse complement strand
CTGGTCCACCCCCAGCACATTCTATCTTTGTTTTAGGCCATGACTCATGACCCGCCCCCACCCCTCAGTCAGCTGTGACTCACAGCTAAACTCAGCGCAGAACAGCAGGAGTCGAGAGAGCTACAGTGTTTTTTCCTTTTTTTTTTTTTTTTGGCCTAGTGAGAAAAGTTAGGTCAAATGCAGGTGGTGGGAATCTTCTTTGAGGTTTTTTATTTTTGCCTTTTTGTGTTTAATTTGGGGGAATTCCTGCACTGGGTGAGGGAATCGCTGGGTGTTCCCTTTTAAGGTAACTCAGTAATACTATGGCTGAACTTCGACCATCGGGAATAATCTCTGACTGACTGTGAAAAGGGTCCCACGTTTTTTTACCGCTCTCTTGTCTCCTTGCTCTTTGCGATGCGACTTTCTAAATACTCCCACGGAGGGTGGGGTGTCTTTCCTCGCTTCTCGAATCCGGGTTTGGACACGTGGCTCGCTTTGGCCAACAGAACATTGCGGAAGTGATGTCGTGCCGGGGTAGGGTCTGGGCCTCAAGAGACCGTACGTTCTCGGGCTCGCTCCTTTACTCCTTTGCTTTCTGTGATAAGAAACGCAGGCTGGCTTGCTGGAAGAAACGCTGGCCAGCTGAGCACAGACAAAGGAAGGAGTCCAGCAGAAAGCAGCCAACTTTGGTCCAATCAAAAGAACTGCTCAGCCGATCTGTAGCTCCATGAGAAGAACAAAAACAAAAAGTTGCTCTACTGAGACACTAAGATTGGTAGTTTTGTTGTTGTTGGCAGTGGACGCTTGTGCATTTTAACTCAACGACATGGACTGACGTCTTAAAGACAACTCACGTCAAATGCGTTTTAGGAGAATATATTTCTGAATACTGAATCCTCTCAGTTCTCAAAACACTGCAGCTTCCAGGCCCTTCCAAGGTTCTAGAAATGTAAGGTCTTAAAGTAGGCTACAGGAATTCATTAAGAGGGAATTTTGCCCCCATCCTGCTGTACACGGGTTACCAAGCCAAGATTCAATCGGTGCCATTGCATGAGTTCGCTAGGGCCGCGAAGTACCAAGTGTCACACACCGGGGAGCTTCCGCAGCGGAAATTCATTTTCTCACCGTTCTGAAGGCTAGAAATCCAAGATCAAGATGTCAACGGAGTGGGTTTCTTCTGAATCCTCCCTTCTTGGCCTGTAGATGGAGGTCTTCTCCCTCTGTCTTCACATGCTCTTTCCTCGCTGTGTGTGGGTGTCCTAATCTCCTCTTCTCGCAAGGACCCCAGTCATGCTGGATTAGGGCCCACTCTATGGACCTCATTTTAACTTAATGACCTCCTTGAAGACTGGTGTCTAAAGACAGTCACATTCTGAGATACTAAGGGTTAGGATTTCGACATGTGAATCCGGACACAATTCAGCCCCTAATACCCACTCACGTGCTGCCTGTTGTCATACCCCTAAAGCACAGCCATGATTCCTTGAACACTACCTTTCTCAAAATCCATCTAATTCTGAATAAGAAAAACTTCCACTCTACCCTCACCCCTACTGTTCCACTATTATGTGAATCTACTATTCAAAACTACCCCAAAACCTAATCCTCTTTTATCTCTCGTGATTTCCAATTATTCCTTGCCCCACCATGCCCCACATATATTTGGGACCCTACTCAACTCCTAATTCCCTAAACACACACAGTTCTCCTATTTCTATGCCTGGCATCCAGCTCTCCCCTAAGCCTGGAATGGCTTTCCCCCATAATATTGCTTGTCAAAATCCTTTCAGCTTCTATAACCTCCCCAAATTCTTCCAGTTAGTACTCTGATCAGATGGAAACTTTTGCAAGTATTTCTGCCACACGCTGTGTCTCTATTACTGTCTTTCTATATTGTGACTATGTTGGTTGCCCACTCAAGCTGGAGGGACAGTTTAGTCACTTTTGTATTTCCTACAGGAGCCACTCCGGTACAGTCTGTAATGTAGGTGCTTATGGTAGGGACTGCTATCGTCACTATTTTCCATATTACCCTCTTCTTCCTAGGCATGCAGCCTCCCTTATAGCTAAGGGGAGAGGGGTACATGACTGGATTTTGGCCAGCAGGATATGTGTAGAATGAATGTACGACAGATCTCTTACGTGTGGACACGCGAGTCAGTTTCCTGTTTACTCTCAGATGTACCTACTGCCTTTCTCCTCTTCTGGTATGTATTATGGGACACATTTCCCAAGTTCCCTTGCCTTCTGGAGTCTAGGGGGTTTCAACCAATGGGAGAAGCCCGCTGAAAGGTGGAGTAGGGAGGGAAGGGGAATTCAGGATCAGTATCTCTCTCTCCCTAATCTCCCCGTTGCCTCCCAACTCTTTCAGCAGTCACATCTCCTCCATGGTTCCTGGTTCATCATCAAACAAGATCCTACTAGAAATTTTGCTCCTACTGGATATTCAGATAATTGAGGTTCCTAGACTCTGGCAAAAATACTATGGCCACATTGTCCTACCAGCCCTGGGGAAAAAGCAGCTTCCTGATGTTGCTCTGTTTGGTCACTTCTCTGCCCCCTGACTGACATCTGTAGAACAGAAACCATAATGGCTGCCTCACAGGGCTATTATGAAAGCAAATAAGCAAAGATATGCAGCATTAATAACTGACCTAGCACATGACAGAAACCAAATCTTGAGTTTCTCCAGCATTTCATAGTCCTGTGTCCTTCTGGGAGTCCCCTCCTCCTTCGGCCTTTGACACTCTACCTGGTTTTGTCTTCCTTCTTACCCCTCTGGCCACTTGTAGTTTGTACGCTTTGTTGCCTCTGTGTCCTCCCTATAGTTCTTGCCCTGTAGAGACATCACATGGCCTACCTCACTACCTCTCTTTCCTCCACTCCACTTTGAGAGAGATCCCTCACTTTCATGGCTCCCATGCTGGTCCTTCTTCAGGGAGGGCATTCCATGGGCTTCTCCCTGGCATCCCACGCATCTGTCATTTCCCTCTCGAGTTTCTATCCCATTTCCCCAGCTGGTTCCTGTGCCCTTTCCGCTGGCAGACCTGGTACTGTTCATGGAAGGAGTTTCAAGCAGGAAATGAGAGGACCAGTCTCCAACCCACCACTGATTCTCTTCATAACTTTAGGCCTTTGTGGGACTTAGATGCTCCTTTAAGAGAAGACTTTGGAGACGGACAGTTCCTAACTAATACTTCCTTGTAACTCCCTGCTTTGGTTTTGCATCAAAATTTAATTCAACTCTACTTCCCACTCTGGTGACTTTTATTCCCAACTTCCCTGTATCTGTCAGTTTTATGTCATCAAGTCTCAAAACTCTAGGACTCAAATAAGAATTAATTACTCTCCCTTCTTCTCCCCCTTTCTTGACTGAGGCTGTCAGGGAATTAAGAACTTGGCCATTAAGTTACATTATTTGTGTTCAAATCTTGACCTCTCCACTTATTACATCACATGGATATATATCTCTTTGTCTACAACTATTTTTCACCTACATAAAAAAGGTGAAGTGAGGAAAACAGTGCAATGCCTGACACAGAAAACACAGTAAGTGTGTATCATTATTCATCCATCCATTCATCCAATAAGCATTTAACAGTGCATAACTTTTCTTTTGAAATTTCTCTTTACTTTTTTATTTTTGCTTATTTTATCTCCTGAAAGTTTAGATTCTTTTTTGAGGGAGGCCCAATTTCCTTAAAGGCACAAAACAGCTAACATAGTAAGTCTACACAGAATACATGTGGGAACTTATGCTCCTAGGAATAAAGTATACAGGTAGGGTAACCATGGCTGTAATTGTCCAAAGATAGTCCCAGTTCATACCTATCCTTCTAGCTTAAGGATAAATAGCACCCCATTTCTCTGTCTGAGTTTGAATTATAAATTATATGGTCCCCTTATATGTAAGTGATCTGTTTGGCTCTTGGGCACTATCACCACCAAAGGGCTCTTAGAAAAAAGCCCCATTTGTAAGCCACATTAAGAAAAGAGTATTTGAAATTAAATATGATTCCTAGCCACTGTGATTTTTCAATTTTTCAATTTTTTGTATAATGGTTAATTCTCACAAGGAATGAATGACAGCTTAACATTAGAAGAGACGTTCTTTACAGTTTTGTCTTCAGAGAACCAATGCAGATAAATAGTCATACTTAGTGGAGACTACAATGTTCTCTTGATTGTTTTTGCTTATGTTTGTATACCTTAATAAACTATCTAATTAGCATATTTAAGCAACTAATTCCAGGTCAGATATGGAACCAAACTAGCAACTCACTTCTCTCCACAGCTGGGGCAGCCTTTGAAATTGCCAAGAGGAATTCTAGGGACACTGGGGCCATGCTGAAAAGTGATATCAGCCCATTTCCCAGGATTCGCATGCTTAGCCTCTTCAATTAAATAAGATATTGTGGATTTAACGGAGGTATTCTAAACTCTATGTAACTTGAGGAGCTTAAATATTTTTAATGTAGTAAAGGAATTCAATTTAATGCAAAACAGCGAACTCTTTTCTTCCCACCTATTACGCAATATGTGAGAGATGATAAATGTGATTGAAATGTTACCTCTACCTCTGCTCACATAAAATAGCAACTTCCCTTAACCTCCTTCACTACCCCCAAAATCAGTAAAACCGTGGTTTCCTTCATCGGAAAGAACTATGGGGATTACAATAGGTTGCCAAACATATTCTCCATTAAAAGACATGTCTATCAATTAATAAAGGAGGGGGATCAGATAAATGGGAGCACTTGGTGTCAACCTCAACCACCGGCTCTTATTGCTGTGTTGAAATGGAAACCTATGAAACACACATATCCACTCGTTCACTTGCATATGCATAATTAAACGATAGATGTTGAGGTTCCCCCCACAGAAGTTTTGCTTTAGGGGATCCACGTTGGTTCCCAGGAAATCGCTTATTCAAACCCTCCAAGGGATTCTGGCAGGAATCCATCCAAATCTGTAGCAGGATGAAATCCACGCTGCCTCTCAAGACGAGCAGGGAGGTGGCACTCAGAGCACAAGAGGGAAGAAGGACGCCATCTCCACTCTAGTAGGAGAGAGGACGTGGAAGATGGATTTCAGTAGTGGTCCCAATTTGTTTGTGCTTCCGTCTACGAGGCCGCTTTCCAGCACCATCCTGTACTGACACAGACTTGCCCATGTGATCTGTTCACTCCAACGGAACAACCCTATGGGTTAATATATACTGCACGTGCACGTACGCGCGTGCGCACACACACCCCATGCGAAAAGTGTTCTCACTGTAGGCAACTGGTGCTAGATCCTGGGGTGACTCTGGGAGACAGCAGAGGGTGAGGAATCCCGGTATTTATTCACTAACTCCCAACAGTCATGAGTTTGGGGCTGCTTCTGTATATGTCGGCTTTCCAGCATGGTTGCTGCGGGCACGGGCCATGCGGGCTCCCCGGCTAGAAACAACCCCTGGGGCCGAGTGTCTCAAGAGTAAAGAGCCTTCCACACATACTTGAGCACCAAAGGGATGTGGTCAGGCTACGGTTCCGTTTGGGTAATGAGGGGCACCAGCAGAATGTTCACAGAATGTGAGGGAGGGGCACCAAGGCTCATTCTCAGGGTCTGATCATCCCCCCACCTCAGTCCCCCCTCTTCTATTTGCACGTTGGCTGCCGCCCCTCTGACAAAGTGCACAGCTGGTGTCAGGACGTCCCCTCTCCCTGCAGCTCCCCCTCTGCTGTCCCGTAACTGCTCCCTGATGTTGGCCCTTCAGCCCTAGCATGTAAGAGCTCCAGGATGCCACAAGCCCTTGCGATACTGCACAGGCTCCTGCTCGCGTTTCCTAAAACCCTGCCTGCCACTTTGCAAAAAAGTCCCCTTATTGGACCATCCTCCAGAACCGCCAAACTGCACCCTCCGTTTCCTGATACAAGGAATACCTTAAGAGCTGGAGTCGTCTCGCCGATACCTCGCAACAACCCAATTGGTACGATGTTCCTCCTTTTCCAGATGTAAGCAGCTGAGAGAGAAGCTGCCCTGGCCTCTGGGAGGAAGGTGAACCCAAACTGGAAGCCGCGTTTGCTCATGAGCCCACATCCTAGAACCACGTCCCTGAGCCTTCCTGCTCGTTAGGAGCGCTGCTGCTAACCCGGGGCCCCCAGCCCAAAGCCAAGCCCTGCGGCCCGCTGCTCCCCCCAACCCCCCCGCCAGCCAGGACCCCAGGGGGCACGAGGGCCATCTGATGCGGGGGAATGTGGGGCCGGCGTGCAGTCAGGCAGGACCAACCGGCCAGGTGACGCCTCGCCAGATGCCACTATTTAAAACCCCAAAGAGACAAAACGTCTGTGGAATCCTTCAAGAGGGACCGGATGCTACTCTGGGAAAACTTGTCTACACTGCAGCATCAGGCAACTGGCGAACAAAGCAAGGAACAAAGAGCTGCTCTGCCTCGTTTCAGAATAAAATAAATGCCCGCCTGCCACCTTTCCCCCATTGTCACTCATAGGTTAAAATGACCTCCATCAAAAGGTTAATATTAAAAACAGACTCTAAGACATAAACTCCCCGTATCTACCTTAAAGATTTCCACAGAGAAGTATCTGAAGGGGTAAAATTAACAAGAAGAGTCTTCCTGCTTGCTGCAAGGCCTGGGTGCGTATTTTTTCCTATGGCTAGTACTTCTGTTGGCACAGAGTGAATGCTATTGGAGCGTATCCCCCAGGCCTTAAGTAGGGGCAATGGGTCGTGTGGGATGGAGCCTTGTCAAATGGGGCTGGACGATGGTGTTTTGGGCTGTGACCCCGGGCTGCCCACTGGGATCTGGGGACAGAAAGGGTCTGCTGGAGCGCCCTCTGCCTCCCTTTGTTCTGCCCAGCTCCAGCCTGCAGCAGCTGATCTGGTTATTACGCTCCTGAAAAGAATTTCTAGGGGGTCACAGTGACCATAAGGGGCCGAGAAACCACGAGGGCTGAAAGCCACGAAGAACAACACATGGGCTGTTGAGCGTTAATCCCACCCCTAATGAGAGGGTCCCTTTCAGCCCCGTGGTGCCCGTAGAAATCTGAACGAAGGCAGAGAGGAGAGGAGCCACCAGAGTTCTGAAGACCGCCGTCTACCAAATGTGCTGGCATCACGCAAATTCTCTTATTTCATTGGGCTCACCATTTTGAAAACAAACTCAGAAGGCTATCTCAAGAGGAGAGTCGGGGCGCGACCTGACCACATTTAAGATTTAATGAACCTCACCTCCATTTTCTCAACTCCCCCTCACCCACCACTCCATTCCTAAAACCCTGTGCACTTTCATGGAAATTGAATCAACCTGAGTATGAGCTGTTCACCTCACTCTCGTCAAAATGCTATTTTGAGAGAAGAATTTCATACCCAACAAGATAGTCTTGGGTGATACTTTCTTAGAAATAGAAACAGAAACTGGTGTTTGGGTCCTCAATTAACAGGTCTGCCTGTTCTGAGACTTGACAGGACTTCAGCTGTGGCAACCATCCCCTTCATCCTTCTCCTCTCCACATTCCCCAAGCGCACCCCCCCGCATCTCAAGGTCTGCGTCACAATAAAGAGGATGTGTGCTCTGAGGCCTGGATAGAACTCACGTAGGTGCCCAGGAACATGCCACCATGTTCTGTGATGTCACCTTCTGGTTTAATTTGGCAGATACCGCCTGTTGGTCTCTGGTCACAAAGCTGCTAATCATGTTTAGTTATTGGCTAAAGTATTACATAAGCTTTAAAGAAAAAAGAGAAAACCATAGGTAACTCTTGAAAGTGACATGAACTGCTTGTCCTAACTTTATTTAAATACATATGTTGCCATTAAATGATTAGGAAGAGGAAGCTAATGCCATGGTTCTATATAACGGTTTGAGATTTTCTTTTTTCCAAATCTGTTGGGATTCAGGTTCTCCTAAAAACACTGTGAGATCAATAAAGGCAGATTTTCTGAGTTCCCTTGTACAGATGAGAACACTCAGGCCCAGACTTCTCACAACCAAATAAAAGAGTCAGGACCAGAACCTTGGTCTTTAATATCTTAATGTGTGCTTGGTTCATTAAACCAGATCACAGGCAGGGGTATAGGGCTTTAACTTCAGGACCTGGTTGTCCAAGTTCCAGTACGATATCCGTTCACATCTGGTTCTGCTGTTAAGCAGAAGGAGAATTCTAAACACCAGTTGCCTTGGGTAAAATTCCTGCTTGCTGTGGGATCTCAGTGAGTAAAAATATGAAGGTGAAATTCCACTAATGACCCAGCAGGGTCTTCCCCACGGACTGTCATAAACCCCTTTGGGGGCTGGGAATAAGAAGGGAAGATGTAAATTACGGTCTCCCTAGAAGGCTGTAACATCCACTTGAATTAATCTCTTCAGTGAGGAGAAATCACTGGCCAGGGGCCTAACTGAGCATGCCTTTCGCCCCCAAAGATGTAAATATACACCTGGAATTTGGAAGGACACTCCATAGAAGAATTGTAACTTTAATTAAAGTTTCTTAACTTGAAGCAGATGTACAATGTCACTAGCTAGCAAACAGTCCGGCTGTTGTTTGGAGCCAATTTTGAAACATCTATTAAATGTTTCACTCTGATTGAGAACAAATTGGCTTTTTAACAGGATATAACCCTGAATTAGAAGCAGCATGTAAGTAGCCAACTTGTATGCTGCCCATAATTCTACACCAGAAGAAACTGTGAATAAGATACATTTACTGCATATGACTCCCCCCCAAAGGTCCTAATGAATGACAAAAGATTTGCACACATTTAAATTACGTTTCACACAATCGATAAAATGACAGAGCATTAAGGGGATTAGCCTAATTAAACGAGGTTGTGAGAAGGCCTCCAAGAGATCCAAGGCCCAGATATCTTCCAAGTAGGATCTGAGGGAAGGCGTCCAGAATCTCTTGCCTCTTTCCTCTGCTCTGTGGGATCCCTGTACCCTCAGTTACAGGAGCATGCTGTGTATGCAGTGACATCTAGTGGCAAAGAAAATAAAACCAGCTCTAGGGACACTGTCTTCACCTGAGTGGCCCACAAAAAGCACCCCGTCTCCATCCCCATAGATCTGTGTACAGTAGGCTCCACTACAATACAAATACATTTGTTTCTACCCCAATTATGTTCGCAGACGGGGAATCAAAGGACGTTAGCCACAAGGTTGGGCAAACTGCTCTGCAGTCGGAACCCAAACAGTGAAACCCAAACACAGTGAAAACTGGAGTTCACGCTGCCGACACACAGTCGGGGATGTTCTGAAGGACTACTGGCATCCTCCAAGGGAAGAATACATTAGGATTAATTGAATATGTTGTCTGATGACGTATCAGACATATCAGACAATATGAATATCATATTCATATTGATATGTATATATACATATCAAAAATGTGTATATATGCCATTTACACAGGCAAGACCTGTGCAATTCACCTTAACCTATCGAAAACCATGTTTGACTAACTGGGTTAGGCCAGAATAAAATATTTCTTCTTTCATTTTGTCTGATTTTAGGATTTTGAGCACAATTAATTGAATATGTATATCCAGAATTGTAATTATGGCTATACAATCATAGCTTTCTCTGTATAATAAGGAATTGGGGTCTTATCTTGGTAGAGCTACAGGAAAATGAAATCCAGAGAAGTCTCCTGGCTTCCCTCAGCCACACAGTGGCTGGTTAGTTCTGTCCTGACCACGCCCACTGTGTCTCGGCCCCAGGCACCCTACCCATCAGGAGGCAATGAGGGAGTATCTCATTCTTCTACTGGCCCAGACACCCTGTTGCTTTACAGATTCCTGGGACTTGCCCTGGGGCCCTGGAGTATGAATTTCCAACAAACAACCAGGTGATTCTTATGCAATTATATCCCAGTCCACACTAGCCTTATATGCCCTAGTGAATAAGGGGAAATGCAACTGGAGACATGGTGAGGGTTCAAACTCTGTAAAGGTAATTTACAGTTGCACAAGTTGCCTGGGATCGAGTCCATAAATGGATAGTATCGTGAACCAGATTGTCCACTTTTTGCTACAACATTTTAAAAAATTGTGTAATTGCCAGAACATTCCAAGGTGGGTTGCAAAAAGGCTCAAAGGATAAAACTGGTTTCATTTCTTTCCTTTCTTTACTCTTTCTAATTTTGTTGTTGTTGTTGTTGCCATTTCTATCCCTGGAACTCTTTTTCCTTGCCTCTATGGAGCAGCAGTAAGCTCTATAAGCAAATAAACTCTTTAAAAAATTAGGTCTAGGGCGCCTGGGTGGCTCAGTTGGTTGAGCAACTGCCTTCGGCTCAGGTCATGATCCTTGAGTTCTGGGATCGAGTCCCACATCGGGCTCCTAGCTCCACTGGGAGTCTGCTCCTCCCTCTGACCTTCTCTCCTCTCATGCTCTCTCTGACTTTCTATGTCTCTCAAATGAATAAATAAAATCTTTAAAAAAAATTAGGTCTACAATTATATTTTAAAAATACTAGTCACACCATGGCTGAGGCCTGATGAAGGCATCTGAGGTTTCCCTGAATTACTGATTGTGATTAAACGCTTGCAAATCAAATAATCACTGATATAGCAAAGGAACTGGCTATGAGATTGATCTCCACAGTAAATTTTTCATACTCAACTTTTTTATTTTTTTGAGAGAGAGGGAGAGCGTCCATGCTTGAGTGGCGGGGGGTGGATAGAGGGAGAGAATCCCAAGCAGGCTTCATGCCCACCATGAAGCCCAATGCAGGATGTGACCTCACAACCCTGAGATCACGACCTGAGCAGTAATCAAGAGTTGGACACTCGACCGACTAAGCTATTCAGGTGCCCTCCATAATCAACTTTTATAAAAAGAATAAACCAACCAGTTATTTAGAGATAAAATGAGATATTAATATATATTAGTGTTTTTTTTAAAACTGGCACATCATGTGCATATCGATCATAAAAGCTAATTTTTCTGTTGGTTTTAGAGATCATTTACACTCTTAGACTTTAGACTTAGACTTTCTGGTGCTTATTGCTAATGTTTGGATTTAGATTTTTTTTTTAAGATTTTTGTTCTCATTTATACTGGTTTCCAACTGTTTTTCCTTTCCAGTGCTGAACGTTCAGTAGCTTTGCCAGGTGATTTTTTTCACATGTAATTCTATTATCTGAAGAACCTAGGAAAAGCTCTTTGAGTTTGATTTTCTCTTAGATGTCAATTTCATCTTGGGTCTCCTAGATGCTGATTAGATCTTCGGTCCCAGCCTCAGGGATCTGGGACCTGCTTCAGGGACCACAGGGAATGGGGGATGTTGGGTAAAAGTAAGGGATGCAAAAGTAGAGACTATTTTGCGGGGGGAAAATAGTTTTTTCCACTTTAAGTTTGCAAAATAATAATTTAAAGATTTTTCTGGGAGAATGTTTCCCTCTCCATTCTCCACTACTTTTCCCCTTCATTAACTCATAATTTAATTTTGTTCCAGAACCAGGTAATTGTTTAGACTTCACAGATCCCTGCAATGTCAAATTCCAGAAACTGTGTGTAGAGACTGGAAAAACTGAACCCATTATTGAGGACAGCATTTCTCTACTGAACTGAAATGCTTGCTTGTCCCCATTCTGCAGATTTTCTCCTGCTAATATGAGCTTTTTTTCCTCTCCATTTTAAGGAAAAGTGCTTAGATGATAGCAGACCATTTACCCCACTCCTTTCCTTTATCCCTACAACACAGAAGTGCTTCTTAAAGATTAATTAAATCATAGAACTTGCCGCCTCAAAAACTCTTACTGGCTTCTCAGTCAGACATGTGAGGCTTGCTCAGATCAGCATAGATAGCACGGCAATTCGTCCCTACCCACAACACAGCACTCCTGATACTTCTTATTCTGCTCTTGTTTGCCTTTATACCACCTTCATCACTTTGTAACATACTATTACATACTCATCCAACCAACTATTTACTATTGCTGGAGCCTGAGTTGCAGTGGCTTGGATACTTGCAGATGTATCAAGATGGCTTCCTTCTGGCCAAGTCTTGAGTCTTAGTTCTGACTGTCAACCAGGTTCCTCCTTTTTTCTCTACATGGTAACTTCTGGGGCCAGAATGTTCAATAAGTCTGCCTTGCTCACATCTCTGACACCTCAACTGGCCTGGCTGAACTAGTAAGGCTGGTTGGGTATCTCTCTTTTCATGCTACTTTCCCGTGTGGCTAACTGTCAGGGGCTGAGGGAATGGAGAATGGGAGTAACTGCTTACTGGGTAGAATGTTCCTTTTTGCGATGATGACAGTGTTTTGGAACTAGACAGAAGTAGGGATTGTATAATGCTGTGAATGCACCAATTGCTACTCAATTAATCACTTTAAATGATTAATTTTATGTTACGTGAATTTCACCATGATAAAATGCCAAAATAAAGTCAGGCACGAGTTTTCCCAGACTGAAGGAAAGAGGACTACACAGGATATGAATACTGGGAAGTAGGGTTCTTCTGGAGGTCATTTCTGGAGACCAGCCACCATACCTGCTCTTGTATGTAAGCCCATCAAGGGCAGGGAGCTTGTCACTCCCTTTGAGGCATTCTGTTGCTCTATTTCAGGTTACTATGTTAGGATCATTGCCCCCATCAGCCTTTCTCACAATGTTACAAAACAAGGGAACCCAGGATATCATATCATTATTATAGTCCACAAAATTAATACCATACATTATAGATTAGGGTTAGGGTTTCCAAAGAACTAAGTTAGTAAATTTTAGTCAATGCCTATGGCCAAATCTGTTTCAAAAGATCTTTCTAACTGGTTGGTTGAAACTCAGAATATGCTTTTCTCTAGGGGCACTTTTAGAAGTAGTCATTAAGATTCAGTTGTAGTTTAGTACAGAGAACACTGGCTTTATAGTCAGAGAAGCCCCACTCACAAAATTTATAGCAATTCCTATAAGCCAGACATTGTTTTAAGATTTTAGAGTAATATTCTAAGGAAGTTACTGTTTATAGATAAGAAAAACTACAGCACAGAGAAGCTAAGAAATTTGCCTGTGGTTACATAACTAGAAGTCGCAGTATTAGGATCCAAGTCCAGGCAGGGTGATTCCACAGTCCATGCTCTTAACCAGTTTGCTATCATGCCTCTTTTAAGGTAACTGAAACTCCCTAACCCAACCTTTAGTTTCTTCATCAGCAAATGAGGATAATGACACCTTCCTCTAAGACTTGGTTCAAATTTTAAATGAGACTATATATTAGAAATGTTTTCAAAATAAAATAGAATTCTTGGTTCAATGCCTGTTTCTTCCATTTGTTCATTCAAACATATTAACTGAACACTTTCAAAGCAATTGATGAAGTAAGACTCAATTCTTGCTCTAAAAAAGCATGTTATTTACTCAAGAGACAGATAATTGAACAATACTACAGAGTGATAAACTTCCATAGTAGGAAGATGGTAGAAAGGTTCAGGGTCTTAGATTCTAGTCTGTCATTGAACCTAGACATGAGAATTTCAGAGTGCCTCCTGCTGCTTGGTTATAGAGCAGGGAAGCCTCTGTGACAAAAACTGTAGTTATAACTTTTGTAACTAGTGCCACAGATGGTCCATTGACAGAAGTGCTGTCCCCAAACCACAGAGGTTGAGTTTCCAGTCTCTGCTGAAATTGGCCACTGGCACTATTGATCCTGAACTTGGTGGAGAGTGATAAGCAACAAGTCCTTGGGCAGAAATAGGTATCATCTTGAATTGGTATCTTTGGCATTCTGGGCATTTTTCAAAATATGAATTTTTGATTTTTTTAAGTTTTTTAAAAAAGATTTTATTTATTTGACAGAGAGAAAGAGATCACAAGTATGCAGAGAGGCAGGCAGAGGGAGAGGTGAAAGCAGGCTCCCTACTGAGCAGAGAGCCCAATGCAGGGCTCAATCCCAGGACCCTGAGATCATGACTTGAGCAGAAGGCAGAGGCTTAACCCACTGGGCCATCCAGGCACCCCTAAATATAAATTTTTTATTTAATAGCTTTTGTATCTGGGATATGACAGAAGCTGTTTCATGAAAAAATTGAGAGCACTATAATATTTCTTAAGTATCTTTGATTTAATTAAAATTATAAACTTCAAATTACCTTTGAATTTTTAATATTCTTTCAATTTTTTATAGAAGAAGGAAAGGTAAAAAGTTGCTGAATTATGTCATCCTAACATTTTACAAGTTTCTATTCCTAAAAGGGCAAACACAGGCACCTTATTTTTTTAGACTAAGGGAGACTCTTCAGAAGGGGCATGGGATCTGATGTAAACTGTGGATAAATACATGATCCTTCAGGACAGAAGTTGAAACCTTATTCAAATACTTGATAATATCTTTCGCTGTTGGAGGTCAGGGGAAGGTAAGATCTCAATCAGGCCTTTATTATACAACAAACACATACTTCCTTAGAATGCATGCTTCCATTTGCGTTTGAGGTTTATATAGACCAAGGTATGCATTTTATGATATTCCATTTGAAGAAACAAAACAAAATAAAAACAAAAGCAACTTGGAATTTCACTTCCTGTTGATTGTTTTATCTTGTAATGGATTTTAGGGAGAGCCAGGGGGAGGCTTCAGGTGTTTCCCTCAAACCCATCTGAAGCATGGGGATCAAGAGTACTGTGCAGAACCAAGATAGTAAATGAAGTAAAATTAAAAAAGATGAGATGATATGTAAGTCCTCCAACATATGAAATACATGAGTAAGTTAGGTAAAATTTCCGAAGCTAGATCTCTGTTATAGGCATAGGAGGACAACTAATAGAAGTCATTTCCTGCTCATGATGGCCCTTTTTCCACTGAGATTGTATATACGAGGAAGGAGTCTGCAAGTATAAGAAATCCTTATGAAGGGGAAAAAAACAGAGCTAGGTTATGGTATAATTTCTAGTTCACTGAGAGTTTTGGAAACTAAAGATTATTTAAATATAATATTAATTTATATCATCTATCATAAGTTGATTAAGGCAGATACATTTTTACTCCTACTTTAATGTTTTAGGAGCATTTTCAGCAACATAAAGACATATAAATATGTATCAATGAAGACGTTATTGGAAAAATTCTAAGATGTTTTTGTAATTAAAATAATAAAATTATATTTAAAGTTATTTAGCTATAGATGACTGATTTATTAGTGATTTCTCTTTAGTTTCTTATTATCTGATATGGCCATTCTTTTGAAGGGCAAAGAAACCTGTGAACTAACTTTGAAATTAGAAAATTGCTACGAGGGCGCCTGGGTGGCTTAGTTGGTTAAGCGACTGCCTTTGGCTCAGGTCATGATCCTGGAGTCCCAGGATCGAGTCCCATATCGGACTCCCGGCTCTGCGCGAAGTCTGCTTCTCCCTCTGACCTTCTCCCCTCTCATTCTCAGTCTCTGTCTCTAATAAATAAATAAAAAAATCTTTAAAAAAAAAAAAAGAAAAGAAAAGAAAAGAAAATTGCTACGATACCACAATACCAAATGAGTCAGTCAGAGACCAAATGATTATCCCCAAACTAAAACTATTCTGGGGGTTTAGAGTCTCTACTTTTCTACTATGCACACGACAAATAATGTTTACTGAAGTAACTCTGATCTACTTTATCTTTCCTAAAATACATTCTTTCTCTGAGATAACATATCTTGCTGATAGGTTTCTTATGTACTGCTCACACACTATTACACCTTTCTAAACAACCTATTATATGGTAAACATTCTGGAGTTCTGAAACACATCATATGATAGAATTATTAGAATATTTGCTTCTACTGAATATTTTCAACTTAATCCCTTAGAAGAAAAATATTTCTCACTTTCTACAGAAGAACAAATGTGATTGTATTTTTATTTCATTGACAGCATTGAGCTTCAGTAAAATTCATATAATGCTCTATCAACCATCACATGAAACAAAGAGAATAAAAGCTTTCCTGTCATAATAAAGAAAAATCATATATAAAGAGAACAAGTGAATTTAAGGACTATAAAAAACACAATAAATGATGGCAATACTGAATTGCTGAGAAAAGTTCATATTTGTAGGACAGATGGCTACTGATCTGAGCTTTTGAGAATAGATACTACTTAGAAGCCATGATCACATTGTTAAGAATGTTTGGGTGGCTCCCTTCAAAAATTGTAAAGTGTGAAATGACCAGTTTTAAAAATCCTGTATGTTGGTCAACCCAATAGGAATTCTGCCAAAATCTTATTCCCAGGTCTTTTTTAGAAATAGATTAAGACAGAAGATGGGTAACATTTATCCTTGCCCCACTATTCAACAAAAAGCCGAAAGGGGTGTGTGGGAATGGGGAGTCATGGCAGAGCAGCAAGTACTCTACAGTCTCAGCAGAGTGTGGAGGACTTCTCAAACCAGTTCAGAGATGTCATCTTGTTACCATGTCTCAGTGGGGTTTCTCTGATTTTCAATGTGATGGTAACCACGTGCTTGAAGAGTAACTGGACAAGAACTTCAGGGACTACATGTGTTTAGCAGAACATATACATATATACAGAGAAATGTCTATTCTGCAATGTTGTTCATATTTGTCGATCTTACAATGGGAAATTAAACTGAATCAACAGGAAGCAACTTTCACTACTTTAATGCTGCCATACATGAAGATGGCACTGAAGTATCACACAGATGGGAAAGAGAGATGGGACACTGTACCTGCACTTCTTATATACAATAGGGAGTGAAAAAACAAAAAGGGAGAGACTGTACAGAAATTTCTATTATAAATGAAACTACAAAACTATTTTTTCATTAAAATTATTTCTTAGAGCATTTTAAACACTTTCTACCAATTTTCCTAGAAGTTCAAAACTCACTTTCTTGAGTAAGTCTTTCTGTTCTAATTCAAAGCTTATGATACCCTTTCTTACATCTCTAACGTCTGATTTGATGCAATTATAAATACAGAGTAACAAGACTAATTATATGAACAGATGTACCTATGTGACAATTTTCCCCTTCCTATATGGTATGTTAAGAGGTCTTCCCAGTGGTTTTGCTATGCACTGAAACATTCATCAAAGACTTGAGAGATTCCAATAGTATACTTAATTCTGCTTTCCTCAAAAACCCTACAGAAAATACAAAAATTGATTTACTATAAAAGACATATCTGAAAAATGGGGATAACAACAGAAGAGATAGGAGCTATACAATTTTGGGAAGTAACTACTTAGAAGATCCAAGAAAGTGGAATTCTTTGTTGTCTGGTAAAACAGAGAATCAAAATGAAATAGTCCTTGTGGTCATAAAAAGGCTCAGAAACCTGCAACATTAGATGTCTCTGAGCCTGGCATGAAGAGGATATTGGCAAAATATAAGGAAGCAATGAGAGTTTTTGAAAGCATTTACTAGATCTCACCCCACTTCTTCCACTGCAGTGGAAATTAGGTAGGAATAAAAGACAGGGGTATGCAAAAGCACAGTTGAAGAAATGAGTAGCAAGGATCCTTCTGGAAGTCATCAGGTCAGCTGAACAATTAAACCTATAAGATTCAACCAAAGCTATAGCTTCCCACCAATTAGTTTATTTACAGTCCTTCACTCTAAATGCAATTTATGAATCAGGAGTGATTTTTATCAAAACAAGATTGATTCAGACTAGAACTGACATTTCACCTTTATCAGATTTCCAAAGGAACAGAAATGAAAAGTTATTCAAGGTCAATTTGGTCAAAAAAGGGAGAAAATTTATTCTGTACTGGCTATCTATCTATCCACTACAGGAAATATTCAACTTGGGAAAAATTCAACTATTCAACTTTGGGAGAAAAAAAAAACAACAAAGCTAGTTGGACAGAATTCCTTGACATTTTAGTTAGGTATAAAATTTTATCTAAAGAAAGAAATAAGATAAAATTACAAAGACAGTAAAAATTTTAAACCTGTTTTTAGACTTGTCACTGTTTTAGAATACGTATCCAGAGAATTTTGTCTCAGTCAGATGTTTGAAGGAGTTTCACATGCTAAACTTATGAAGAATGTTTATGAGGAGCTTGGGAAGATAGAAGAGTAGGAAGACACTGAGCTTACCCCATCCCACAATTACAACTAGATATCAACTATGTCCAAGCCAATAAACCAGACAGTGATGTAAACACTGGCAGAACAAACTCAACAACTAAATAAAGAAGCTGCACCTGAAAGGTTAGGTAGGTCAGAAAGGTGGAGAGAGGCTGCCTACAGGAAGGAGGAAACTGCATGCACAGAGACGGCAAAGAAATGGGCCTTCATTCCAGGGAGCTCATCCAGGAAAGACTAATACCCATATATTTGTTTTAAAAACCAGAGAGGCTGAATTCTGTGAGTTTGGAAAACCAGTGGGACATAGAGCCCGGAGCTTTAAAAGTCAGCTGACTCAGCACACGGTAAGCAGGGAAGGCTAGTGATAACTAGGTCACTGTCCTTAAAGAAACAGCAGCTGGCATGGACAGGTAACATAAAAATGTGGCTTTATAATGCCAGGGCAAATAGGAGACAGATCTGTTCATACTGTTTTCAGAGCATGTTGAGGGACTTCTCCAAAAATGATGGAACTGGCAGGGGCCATTTTCCTCCAACAATACCCAGTTTAAACACAGGGCCATCTGTAGGAGGTGAGGATATACAGATACTTTCTACCTAACCTTCTAGAGTACACCAGACCTATGAGTTTTTCTGAAGACTCACCCACTCCAAGCCTGCTAGCCTTGGCCCTGGCCTCAGGGAAAATTCTGTTAAAGCCACATGTGCACCCTACCCAGCTTCCAAGTGCATAGCTACTGTGCCACACCCACCCACAAACACCCAGCCACCAGGCACTGCTGGCCAGCAGTCTCCAGCTGCCGGTCTTCAGGGGATCCCACATAGGACCAACGGACTGTTGATTTAGTGACAGAAATTTTGCTAACACCACCACCCCATCCCCAAGCTCCCTAGAAGGCACACCCCCTCAGAGCTGGCTTACCTGGTCCTGCTAACACCACAGAGAGCAAGCACATCCCAAACCAGGCAGAGGGTCAGTGCAGACAAGTACATTCAAAGGAAAAGTGCCTTAGACACAAGATCAGGGGATAAGGAAAAAACACAGGATACCCTCGTGAAGTGCTAGGTTCTGGTGAACAGAGGACACAGCACTACAGGGCACTCCAGGATCAATTCTTCATAAAGTCACTGATTTCAAGAGCAGGAGACATAGCTGACTTTCCAAACACAAGGAACAGACACAGAGAGGCAAACAAACAACAACAATATACAAACAAACACAGAGACAGAGAAATTCATTCCAAATCAAAGAACAGGACAAGGCCATGGCCAGAAATCTAAGTGAAACAGATATAAGTAAAATGCCTAATAGGGAATTTAAAGTAATGATCATAAGGCTACTCACTGAACTTGAGAAAGGAGTAGAAGTCATGAATGAGACCCTTAACACAGAGATAAGGAATGAAACAGCAGAGAAACAGAGCTCAATAAATGAAATGAGAAACACACCCAGTGGACATGAACAGTAGGCTGGAAGAAGCAAAGGAATCAAAAATGACCTAGAATGACAGAGTAATGAAAACAGAATGACAAAGTAATGAAAAGTAATCAAGCTGAACAAGAGAGAAAAATGAATTACACCAAAGAGAGGAGACTTAGGGGAACTCAGTGATTTCATCAAATGTAATAACATTAGTATTACAGGAGTCCCAGAAGGAGAGCAAGAAAAGGTGGCAGAAAATTTAATTGAAGAAATAATATTTGAAAATATCTCCAATCTAGCAAAGAAAACAAATATCCAGATGCAGGCGGCACAGAGAACTCCCATCAAAATCAACAAAAGAATTTTAAATAAATTGGCCAAATATAGTGGTAAAGAAAAAATTTAAAAGCAGCAAGATAGAAGAAAACAGTAAATTTACAAAGGAAAATCCATAAGGTCATCAGATTTTTCGGCAGAAACTTTCTAAACCAGAAGAGAGTGGCATGATATAGTCAAAGTGCTGATTGGGGAGAATCTGCAGGCAAGTATACTCCATATAGCAAGACTATCATTCAGAATGGAGGAGAATAAAGAACTTCCCAGATGAACAAAAACTAAAGCCATTCATGAGCACTAAACCATCCCTGCAAGAAATATTAAAGGGGAGTTTTTGAGTGGAAAGGAGAGACTAAAAGTGACAGTATAAATATAGAAAACACAGAAGCAGTAAAAATGAATATTTCTGTAAACAATCAGTCATGGAACTCACAAAACAAAAGGATGTAAAATATGAAAACATATAGCTAAACTGTAGGGAGACGAGGAGTAAAGAAAGAGTTCAAACTTAAACTACCATCAACTTAATATAGACTGCTATATATATAGAAGTTACATACAAACCTAATGGTGACCATGTATCGAAAACCACAATAAATATGTAAAGAATAAAAAGAAAGAAATCTAATATATAATTACAGAAAATCAATAAAACATGAGAGAAAGACAAGAAAGGATCAGAGAAAATCTTCAGAAACAACTACAAAACAAACAATACAATGATATTAAATATCTATCAATAACTACTTTGAATATAAATAGACTAAACACTCCAATCAAAACACAGAGTGACAGAATGGATAAAACAAAACAAAACAAAACAAGACCCATCTATGCATTACCGACAAGAGACTCATGACCTAAAGATATCTGCAGGTTGAAAGTGAGGGGGTGGAGAAATAGCTATCATTCAAATGGATGGCAAAAGAAAGCCAGAGTAGCAATTCTTATATTGGACAAAATAGACTTTAACACAAAGACTGTGACAAGAGACAAAGAAGGACACTATATGATAATAAAAGGGAAACCCAACAAGAGGATGTAATCATTGTAATTATTTATGGACCCCACATGGGAGCACCCAAATACATAAAACAGTTAACAAATATAAAAGAAATAATTTATAAGCAATACCATAATAGTAGGGGATTTTTACACCTCCATCTACATCAATGGACACATCATCTAAACAGAAAATCAAACAAGGACAATGATTTTGAATGATAAACTGGAACAGATGGATTTAACAGACATATTTAGAATATTACATCCTAAAGTAGCAGAATACACATTTTTGTAAAATGCACATGGTACATTCTCCAGAACAGATCACATATTAGCCCATCACAAACGAGACTCAATAAATTCAAGAAGATCAAAGTCATATTGTGCATATTTTCTGACCACAATGCTATGAACCTAGAAATCAACTTTAAGAAAAATCCAGAAAGACCACAAGTACATGGAGGTTACAGAACATGTTACCAAACAATGGATGGGTCAACCAGGAAATTAAAGAAATTAAAAAGTACATGGAAACAAATGAAAATGAAAATATAACAGTCCAAAACCTTTGGGATACAGTAAAAGTGGTTCTAATAGCAATACATGTCACCTCAAGAAACAATTACCATCTCAAGTGAACAGCCTAATATTACATCTAAAGGAACTAGAAAAAGAACAGCCAACAAAACCTAAAGCCCACAGAAGGAAGGAAATAAAGATTAGAGCACAAATGAAAAAGGAACTAAAACAAACAAAAACCACCACCACCACCATCAACAAAAAACCCACAAAAACACATCAATAAAACCAGGAGATAGTTTTTGAACAACAACAACAAAGCAATAAAACTGATGAACCTCCAGCTGGGCTTATCAAGAAAAAAAAAGAGAACTCCAATAAACTCACAAATGAGAGAGGAGAAATAACAACCTGCATCACAGAAATATGATTGTGATAATATTGTGAAAAACTATATGCCAACAAATTGGACAATCAGGAAGAAATGGAAAACTCTTAGAAACACAGCAAACCAGCAAAACTACAACAGGAAAGAAATAGAAAATCTGAACAGATCAATTACCAGCAATGAAACCAAATCGGTAATGTAAAAACTTCCAAGAAACAAAAGTCCAGGACTGGATGGCTTCACTGGTGAATTCTACCACATTTAAAGAAGAGTTAATAGCTTTTCTTCTCAAACTATTCCCAAAAATAGAAGAAGGAAAACTTCCAAATTTATTTAGCAAGGCCCATGTTACCTGATACCAAAGCCAGATAATAGATGCAAAAACCACCAATAAAATATTAGCAAACTAACCCAGCAATACCTTAAAAACTATTACCATGATTAAGTGGAATTTATTTCTGAGGTGGAAGTGTGGTTGAATATTCACAAAACAATAAGAAAGATTAAAAAACTTGATAATCATTTCAATGCATACAGAAAAAGCATTCAACAAAGTACAGCACCTGTTCATGATAAAAAAAAAATTTTCTGGGGTACCTGGGTGGCTCAGTGGGTTAAAGCCTCTGCCTTCAGCTCAGGTCACGATCTCACAACCTGGGATCGAGCCCCGCATCGGGCTCTCTGCTCAGCAGGGAGCCTGCTTCCCCCTCTCTCTCTGCCTGCCTCTCTGCCTACTAGTGATCTTTCTGTCAAATAAATAAAATCTTTAAAAAAACAAACAAAAAAACTCTCTGCAAAGGGATTCTAGAGAGACTATATCTAAACTGAATAAAGACCCTGTATGAAGAACCCACAGCCAATATCATACTCAGTGGTAAAAAACTGAGAGCTTTCCTCCTAAGGTCACAAACAAGACAAGGATATCCATCGTACTACTTTTATTCAACATGGTACTGGAAGTCCTAGCCACAGCAATTAGACAACATAAAGAAATAAAGGCATCCAAGTTGGTAAGAAAGAAGTAAAACTCTGTTTGCAGATGAAATGCTACTATATATAAAATCCCTAAAGACTCTACCAAAAAAATACTAGATCTGAAGGAACTCAGTAAAGTTACATGATAGAAAATCAATGTACAGAATCTGTTGCTGCACTAATGAAGCAGTAGCAAGTGAAATTCAGAAAACAATACTGTTTACAACTGTACCCAAAACAATAAAATGTCTAGGAATAAACTTAACCAAAGAGGTGAAAGAGCTGTACTCTGAACAGATTTTCTCACCAAAGTTGTGTTATACCAGAATTAAAATGGAAACTTAAAAAAAATGCACATCAATTAATTCTTATAACTTTAGTGAACAAGTCTGTTCAACTCCTAATATTTTTATTAGTTTTGTAGTTTGCATATCAACTTATAGAGAACTAAAAATTGAATATTGCACATATAGACATGCATAATGATATTGATAATGATGCAAAAAGTACTCTTAAAATTATGTCTCATATTTTAAAATAATAATAGTACCAGAAATTACAATAACAAGCAATTGCAGCATATTCCTAAAATGTAATGTTATATATAGCAATTCAAATGAACAAATTAGATACCTCAAAAAGTTGTAAAACTATTAGCATTGTAGCACTGATATAAAACTTAAGAAACAAAAATAACGCCATATATATTTTAAAAGTATTGAACAATGGTGTAGAAATGAACCAACTACTGATATATGCCACAACAAGGTCAAATCTAAGAAAATGTGGTGAGTGAAAAGGTTCACCTAAGAATTTATACAAAATTATTCTGTTTATATTAAGCTCTCAAAGAGGGAAGGGGTTGTTGCCTATGATCCATGATGACAGAAAACAGATCAGTGGTTATGGGGGGAAGGTGAACCAAATGGAAAAGGACATGAGGAAAGCTCTGGAAGGTAATGAAATTGTTTCATATCTTTACTGAGGTGGTGGCCACATTTGTCCTCAATCTTAAAATCCGTACATTTATAATTGTAGGTGGTTTATCCTCAACAGACTTTATTTCTAACAAACAAAAACTATAGGGATGATGATGATGATGATAATAAAAATAATAGCCTTAAAGTATTCCGAGATACCCTCTCTAAAGGAGTGCTGAATTAAAAAAAAAAAAAAAGAAAAAGAAAAAGAAAAAGAAAAAGTCTTAAGCAGCGATAATTTTTTGTAATGGGCGCAGAGGTTCCAAGCAAACCTGTTTTGTAGGGTAGGCTGCATGTACCTGTATCAATTCTGTATGCTTGATTATAAAAAGTACAGTCCTATCACCTTGCAGTTACATCCCATGAGCTCTTTCCACATTTGATCTATCAACTGTATGTAGCACCATGTCAATCGGTACAACTTCGCTTTTCTATTTCTGAGCCAATGACTGCTCCTGGAGTACCTCTTGAATCTCCCTACCCTCACCCAAAATGGCATTCACTGGGAAGACACTGGTGTCATTCTGAGGACACATTTTTCTCAGATTATAATTAACTGCTTTCCACTTGTGGCCCTGACCTATCGCACAATGATAAGCCTCAGTTTTGTTTTGTTTATTGATTATCCACACTCCACTTCTTACTCTAGACCTGAGTCGGTCTCATGCTATGCTTTCTTTCCTACAGTCCCTGCAGCTCACCAGCCTCGTACTCAGATAAACACTTCTCTAGTGAGACAGAATGTCACCTTCCCTCAGCCATCACATACTTTGTACTTGATAAGAGTTTGTTCCCAACTCCAACACAAATAGTCAAATGAGGGGGCTCTGCTGAGGCAAGAGATCTCACACTCTCCCTGAAGTGTGGGAATGGTGAGGGGATGGACAGCTGGCTGGGAACAACTTTCAAAATAATCCTCCTAGAAGGTAATCCCATGAGCCATTCTGAGGTTCCCATCAGCCATCAACACAGCCTTTAATTTTCTCAATGGCCTTAACATACTTTGAAGGTTTTTTTTATATGTACATTTATTTCAAAAATATTTCAAACATACACAAAATTAGACAGGGTAGTACAATGAAGTTTCATACATCCATTATCCAGATTCAAAATTTGTTAAGACTTTGGTACATTTGTCATATTTACCATAAAAAATATTTTTAATCCATTTTTATTTATCTTGCATTCCTCTCCTATATATTTAACCATATTTCCCTAGGAATTGTGGACTTTCTTTTTTAAACATCACTACTGCGTGATTACTAAACCTAACAAAATTACTCTCAATTTCTTGGTATTATCTAGTACCCACAAGCACTTATTCTTCATAGTCTCAAAATGTCATTTTGCAGTCTGTGTGATTAAATCAGGATCCATTCACCGTCCACAGATTCATACATTTCTTTTGGTTGCTATTCTCTCTCAATCTAGAGCTTTCTATTCTTCTATTTTGTCTGTACACCATTGGATTATAGACACTTGGGCCACTGCTCTGTAGCTTATCCCCCATCCAGAACTGTTTGCTTCCTTATGAGCATCTAACTTGTTTCTCAGTCTCCTGTATTTCCTGGGTATTTGAGGTTTGATTAGATTTAGATTTCTTTTTTTTTTCAAACCATCCTTGGCTGGTGCAGTGTGCTTCACCAATACAAAGCCCACCAGAAAGCACACTCCTGAGTTGTGCCACATAGTAGTGATGCTAAGTGGAATCATTATCATTAGGTTCAGGTGACCAATGGTCTGACCTGTCCACTGTAAACATTTGCATCAACCCTTCACCCGACAGGGAAAATCATTCCGCATCAATTATTTCAGCAGGAACTGAAAATGGTGATTTTTCTAAGTCCACCTTTTCTTCCGATATTTCAACAGCTGGATTTCTCATATAAATACTATTTCCTTATCAACTAGGAATGTTTGGTTACCGTGAATACAGCTTAAACAGGAACATCAGGGTAAATGCTTTTCTAACTGCTATTTTTTGAGTAAAGAATTATACCAATGACCTACAACAGTATACGATACATTGCTTGCTTCCGCTGGGAGTGTGGGGGTTAAAGAAGAATGTGAATGTGGAGATGGTGGCTTTCTCTCTTTTTTGAGTATTTAAAAATTATATACATACATTTTTTCTATGTGTTTCAATAAATTGCTTTCAATATTCATTTTGGTGTTTCAACTGTCCCACTTTTGAGCTTCTTATTTTTTATGTATTTTCTGTGGTCGT
Organism: Nasua narica; assembly: GCA_028533885.1. Lineage (NCBI taxonomy): Eukaryota > Metazoa > Chordata > Mammalia > Carnivora > Procyonidae > Nasua > Nasua narica. Next base: position 89,266,278 of record CM052811.1, on the reverse strand, counting down.
CTTATTGGCATCTACATCCCTTCATACGTCACACGTAGTCTCTAAACTCGTCCTTGCTTGCCGACACAACAGCACCGAGCATTACTTTGTGTTATATCCTGCCCTAACACCAGAATCACCATCTCTCCAAGGACCCTGGTTCTTTCCGTAGTGAATGATATTTAGGACCTCCTATCAAGACACTGGGTGTTCATGTTGCTATAATCTGTCTTCTAAGCTTTTCAGTAGACAGTACTTTTGTACGTTGACGACGTATTAGCTCTTGGTCACGGTATGAATACTGTATTTTTTCTCAGTTTGTCATATTCATTTTTTTTCTCATAAGGTGGTTTTTTCTGATGACAGTCAATATTATGAATATAAATTCTAAAACTATACATTTATCATACTTTGTGTATTACGTCTGGATTGTGTCATAATTAGAAAGATTTTCCCACCACCCAGTTACCAAGGATTCCACTTTTTATGGTCAGATCTTAGATCGCATGGCATTTGCTGCGGATTACGGTATGGCATGTGAATGGAATTTTATCTTATTTTAATGACTAGCCAGTTTTCTTGATACCATTTTTAATTTTTGTTTATTTTTTCATGGATTTTTTTTGAGAGGAGGGAAAAATTATCTGCAGCTGAGGGGACCGGGACTGACTAGTAAGTGGCATCCCTTGCAGACTGAGCTGGTTGGGTGACGTATGGAGAGGGTGTCAGGCAGAGCAGGGGGACCACAGAGAAAGGGGAATCTGTCAACTGCTGAGCATAAAGAAGATCTCCCTCAAAGCTAAATGCAAAAATCAAAATAGGATGGCAAGTGTTATATGAAATGTCTGTACTTACACTATTGCCACAGCAGTTGTTAGACTCACTCCGAGGACAGTGTGTCTGTCCACATATAAGCCACGTGGCATTCGAGAGAATGAAGTACTACCCTCTTGATAGTACGTTCAAAGCATCTGGCAACAAAGTGACCATCTTATCTTCTAGGCACCAACTCTCCCTTTATGGCAGTTTTTCGTCACGTGTGCTACGTTTTACAAAAAAAATAGTTGAGATTCAGTTACAGTGTTAAAGTTATATAAGGGAGTGCAGATAATACTCCAACATTCATTAGAATGTGACAGTAGTTGCTCCGAGTGAGCAATTCTGCTCAGAATTCTGTAAAATAGCCAGGCTGCATTGAATTAACCCTGAGCCATGAGTTTCAATCTCATTTCCCTTAGATGAGAAAAGGAAAATGTGTTTCTTACATTCATTAGGAAGGACACTGCTATGGGATTAGGACTAGGGAAGAGCAGGCTGGATGAATGCTTATCACCAATGAAACAGTCACACTCACTATTTTTAGCATGTGAGGGCCAAAATTGTTATTGACAGAGTTGTTTCACATTTAAGAGATGAGAAATCAAGATTTTAGATGCCCTAGTGAGCATGGTAATTCTAATGAATATTAAGGTCTGGGCAGAAGTTATCAGTTTCCGAGTGTGATAAATAATTTCACTAGGGATGCATCTGTCCTTTTTCCCTTCCTGTTAGTTTACTGGTGTGATGATCAATAAATACTCCAAAAATCATAATTCCTGGAATAACCAGCAGCATTACTAGAGCTTGTTCGAAATGCAGAGTCTTGGGCCCCACCTCAGGTCTACTAATTCAGAATCTCTGGGGTGGGTCCCTAGAGTTTTTTTTTTCCTCCCTAGAGTCCATGTTCTAACAAGTCTTCCAGATGAATCTGAAAGTTTAAGAAGCACGCAGCTTCAAAAAACACAGAACCACCACGCATCTGCATTCTGAAAGTAATCCATGACTTAGAGAAGGCAAACGAGATGATTCTTCGCAAACTAAATGAATTCTGGTGAACTGGTGACTACAGTCAATCCATCTGGAACCTCTTGCTTTGTGGATTTCATGTTAAAGAGTAAAGTCCCACTCGTGTGACTAAGCATTCTGTTTTGATCTGTACTATCCAAGTTTTACCACTGAAAATTTTCTGTCCTGGAAACCCCTCAGTCCCCTCAGGCAAAGTAGGACAGCTGAGCACCCTACCCTCTGGCCAACAACCCAATGAATGAATTAATGGGACAAGGGCTCTTGGGAGTCTCCTGCTGCTTCCCTGATATTTGGATATTGGCTTTATAAAATGTCACTATGGAGCTGGGTTGTCAGATGAAAATATGAAAAATGCAGTAGCTGACAATGTAGTTTTTCTGAAGCCAACTTGAGGATCCTTTTACTAACTTTTACATTTGGTAATGGGACTCTGGCACAAGGTTGCAGTGTCAGAATTTTGTTTCATTCATTTCCTAGCCTTATGGCCTTGGACTAACTTACGTCATGGTATCTAAGTTTCTTCAGCTGGGAAATGGGTATTGTAAAGTACCCATTCATAATGTCATTGGGTTATTCACACTTAGAACATCCTGGTAGACAATCAAAGTTCAACAATAATTACATATTATTCTAGCACCTGGTAAACTAATATTATAGACTCATCTACTTTGGGATTGATATTAGCACTGGGACATCTCTAGGACCTCATTTAGTATGAGGTATATTCAATTTTAACTTTATGTTCAACCAACTGGTGGTAGCTAACTACAACACAATGTTCAGAGGGCTCTGAAGCTACATCTGGAAAGGACCAGAAAGAATAATGCTACTGATTCACTTTGTCTCTGACAAATAGGAGACAGAATGAAAGTTATACAACGGCCATTGCTATAGTCAAGTATCATAGTCAACTTGGTAGCACTTCTAGATGTACACACTGTTTAATCAGAGTTATTCTAGCTTTAGATTATAACGGTTGCACAGAATCATTATAACAGTGGTTCCACAACTGTATACTTGATATTAGAGTGTGCAAATGATCTTTGCATCACTAGATCTGTGCCTTTAGGTGAAATTGAATTTTGAGTTTATCTTTATTATAACCTAAATTCATTTTGTACTTCTCGTTTATTGGGTTTGATTCGGATATACAGAGATGTGCAGTATTTTAGTGGTAATTATATGAAATACACACATACATATCTGGAAAGTACTGATATAAGTGAAATGATTGGAATTTTTGTTTGTTGAAAACTTTGTTGACTCAATAAAGTTTTGTCCACTTCGCACTAAGAGACTTACATCATGTATGTAGTAGTGAACAAAATGAACATAATCCATACCCTCACAGAAATAAGGGCCTAATATGGGAGCCTGGCAATAAATGTCATTCTTATAACTACATAATTACAATGGATATAAATATAATTATTGTGGGGAGGCAATTGTCCATGGGTCTCTTGTGTTTCTATATGTCTTGTGAGTAAGGGCACTGATGCTCTTTTTTTTCTGAACTGTCTTTTCAAGGTTGTTTGTACAGTAAATAGCTTTGGAAGATGGAGAGAGTATCTCCCTCCAGAGCACAGCACAGGCATTATTTACTGTCCAGTATAATAAATTCAACATCTCCTGAATAAAAGGGCAAGCAAGTCTGTCCATTATAAAAGATTTGGAATCACTAAGCTCAGGGTTCCTCTTCCATAAAGGCAATGTACTGCATGCACAGAGATCATCTGGCTTTCTCTGCACCTTTCTGTGGGAACTGGGGCTCAAAAAAATGGTGCAAAAATACCAATATTCTGGCTACTGCTACTGATGTGAGTAAAAAACTATCCTTCATCTCTGACCCAGGAGCCTACAATTTTCCCTCAAATTCATGAAACTGGCAGGCTAACTTGTTTGCTTGCAACTAAGGTAAAATTGGATTTTTACCTTAGGTTTACTGGACAAGTCTGTCTGTCTCTCTCTCTCCCTCCCTCCTTCCTTCTCTTTTTCTCCCTCTCCCTCCCTCATCTCTCTTCCTCTTGCTCTCTTTTCTCTCCATCTCTTTCTCTTTTAGTGATAACATTAAATGTAGGAGAGCACAATTCTTAGACCAAAACTTCCCCTAAGAGCTTGTAAACATTTTACGTCTCATTTGTAATGTGAAACTTATCTTTCTGAGAAAGTTTTACCAGCTTCTTGGTGTAACTGACTCGCAAGAAACATTTAAGAGAACAAATTTACTAATCTCACACATATTCAAAATAGAAGATAAACAATTAGTAAATGCATGTTGCGCTTCAGAGAACTAGACTACACCAAGAGACTCCTTGAACATGAACAGAAAAATAGGAGCCGCTTTCCTCTGCTGTTGTTCCTGATTTTATGAGAAAGGCCCCTGCTGTTTCACGGTCACATACTGACCTGGCTCCACAATTTAGATTTAGGTTTTTAATCAAGTTGAAGAAGAACCATTCTATTTCCCAGTTTACTGTTTTTATCAAAAATGAATATTAAAACCTATTAAATCTCCTTTTAGCAATCAGAACACTTCTTTCTTCAGTTATTAATAACATGTTAAATTACATTAATAGATTTCTAATATTTAAACTTCCTTGCATTCCTATTTGTCTCTATGAACTATTATTTATATGCTATGGAAAGGTCCATGAGAGAAACAGAGTCCTAAGAGCCAGGCTATAAGCAGGGAAAGATACTCTCTATTCGTGGTCTGCAATTTAGCTGACTTAAGTCTAGAATATCTTTTGTTATATTCCACAGGTGTACTTTAAAGAGTCCAGATATTTCTTGAAGTTCTATTTGCTTTATTTTCAAATTTTTCTTATTTTACACAAGCTCTTACTTTTTACGTGTTTCAAATCTGATTTTTTCTTTAAATAGAAATATTTTGAATTATTATTTTACACTTGGCAAATCAGTATCTGCCTTCCTTGTGGGTTTGACTCTGCAGTTTTTGGTTTTTCTTTTCTTTCTCACTCATACATCTTGTGGCCGGTGTGTGTGAGAAAAAGAGAGAGAGAAAACTAGTGTAGAAATTCTTTGAGGAAATATTTGTATTTACTTGTCCAGTGCCTCGGGACACTGAGTACTCATAACCACTTTAAATTATAATTATTTGTGTGTATGGGAGGGACTATGCCTTAGGAAATACCTTTTTCAGTACCATTTTTTTTAAAGATTTTATTTATTTATTAGAGAGACAGAGAAAGTGAGAGAGAGCATGAGAGGAGAGAAGGTTAGAGGCAGAAGCAGACTCCCCGTGGAGCTGGGAGCCCGATGTGGGACTCGATCCCGGAACTCAAGGATCATGACCTGAGCTGGAGGCAATGGCTCAACCAACTGAGCCACCCAGGCGCCCTCCCTTTCAGTACCATCTTTAGAGTTCTCGGTCACCCACTTTTCCTCCTCCATCTTGCCATACCGTTGCCTGTTTAGTGCTGGTGCTGGTGGCTGGTAATCTGTATCTGTATGGCGTGTCTCTTCATTCCTACATCCCTTCTCCACCATCTTACGCTAATCGACGTGGCTCTGGATGGACCCCAACCCTGCCGCTCCTGACGGTGGAGGCGTCTCTGGTCTTTCTGTTTGCAGGCACTACTTTTGCATAAACATGTCAGAGCTGTTTGTCAACTCCTTGCTTTGTACCTCAGCTAGATTTCCTTTTCTTTGCATCTTCCCTCGCACTCAACCCTTCTGTCATAGATTGTGGTCTGCAATTTTCCTGCCTACTAATTTCTTTGTAAATGTTTAATAATAATGACAATGACAGTGACAATAATAACAATAATAATAATATTTTGATGTTGATTTCAGAAAGGAGAGTGGGGCAGAGCTGCCTTCACCAAAGCATCTTTTTTTTTTAAGATCTTATTTATTTTTTTGTTGTTGTTGTTATTTATTTGAGAGAGGGCATGAACAGGGGGGCAGTGGCAGAGGGAGAGAGAGAAGTGGACTCCCACTGAGCAGGGAGCCTGACAAGGGACCCTAGGATCCCAGGACCCTAGAATTATGACTTGAGCTGAAAGCAGACGCTTAACCGACAGAGCCACCCAGGTATCCCTCACCAAAGCATCTTTAACTGAAATTTAGTTTAGCTGAGCTCTATCAGAAAATTCTGGGTCTCTGAGCTCAGAACTTGGAATTAGGTTACAGAATATCTGAAGTTCTGTAGAGTAATGACCACTTTACTTCTCCAAAGATTCATTCTAATTCTACCTCTACTGCTTCCTAGTGTTTCACCACCACCTAAATCCCATCTTTCAATCTCACTCTGTTTCTGTAATTTTATGTCTATCTTTCATGATTATTCAAATAAATGTGTTAATTATAATAGCTAAAATGCCAGGAAACAGTCTCAGAACTAAATTTAATTAGGTTTTGGAAGTTTCTTGTCATTTCGAAGAAAAATTATGTTATAATATTTTCTAATGTTTGGATATATAGAGCAGCTATATCTCAGGTCATGTAGATGCTAAATGCCTAGCCTAATGGGAAGAACACCATCAATCAGCCCTTTTGGAATCTCTCAAATCTCAAATTTCAAGATATTTTGTTATTTAGATTGAAAAATTAGGAATCTATAATGTCAACATGAAACAGTGAATTATTTTGAATAATTGTGAAATCATTTCCTAAAGCTACTGAATTATTTTTTAAGTGTGCTCATGTTGAGTTTTGTAAACTGACCACTCCCCATAACATTAAGTTCCTAAAGTTCTATAATTATAGGTATTCAGAAGGATAACCGAGCTAGGAGCATTCAACCCAGTTTTCATCATGAAATTGCATCTGTCATTCATCATGGGTCACAGGCAAAAGCTAGCTTAGCACAAAAGCCACCTTCTATTATGGTCCATTCTGTTTTATCTCTCCTTATGGTGGAAAAGATGCCTCTTTGTCCTGACTAGCAATTAGAAAACAAGGATTTAGAGAACAGGGCAAATTAAACCAGGGTCATCATAGGAGTAATGAAATCCTCTGTGTGTTAGAGGCCCACAGAACAAACTATGGTTTGCATTAAATGGGATTCTGAAGTAATCTACTAAGGGGCATTTTCCCATATTTTCTCTCAGAAAAATATGCCTGAGTACTGTACTTGCTTCAGATAATGGGTTCTCCTATTGGTGATTCTGATTCTACTAGTTCTCCTAACGGGGTACTGTGGGTTTATGAGTGGAAAGGCGAAGATAAAAAAATTAAAAATAAGTTGGACTAGGTGAGTCAATACCATATGGGTGGCCAGACAAGAGGCAAACTCCAACAAATTTCTAGATTCTATGTATGCCTTTCCAGTCCCCTCACTGTGAGGTATTGGGTAAATCACCTGATTGCACTGTGTCTTAGTGTCCCTAAACTCTCCATATCATCTTTACTTCCACTGCGGCACTTGTTAAAATACAATCTGACAGAGTAAGATGATGCTGAAACTTGACCTCTCTTGTTGAGTCATAATAAAGAGAACCCAAGATCAGATAGGGGCTCTGCAGGAGGATACAGATGCAGATTTGGAGGGCATCTGCTGAGTCTAGACCATAATCCTAGATAAATAGTTTGAAGGGCTGTGAAAAGAGAGCCACAGTGCAATGGAGACTGATTTGTATAAGTGACAAAAACAAAGATCCATTATTATGAATCAGGTTAGATCAACAGAGGTCCCAGGCAATGGGAATAATTTATTAAAGTCTGAAGGTGGTGACTCAAGAGACAGTAGAGGGGACCCGTGCCAAGATTCCAAGTAATTATTCCATTCACAGCTAGGCCCAGCTATTATGTGGAAATAAAAGGAGTAGATCCCAGGACTGCAAGGAAGAGTTTAAAAGAACTAAGCATTGCATCAGAACCTTGACCAAGGAACCTAGTTGACAGGCCTCCTGGACCAGCGGGAATACAGAATACTAAGTGGCAAATAAAATTCAAGCGTAAGGATCCAAATTACACCAACACCACTGATCTAGGAATACGCTGTTGGAAGACTCACTTGACACTAAAGTCAGAAAAATGTGATTAATTCCAGAAAGTTTCCGTGAGAATCTTCTGATTGATTACATCTCAGAAAAAGATGAGCAAGGCAGACAATCACTGAGTCAAAATCAGTGGTTCTCAAACCTGAGCATGAATCAGAATACCTGGAAGGATTCTTAAACAAAGATTCCTGCAACTCCCAGATATTCTGATTCATCGGGTCTAGGAAGGAGCGATAATACATTACAATACAATATTAAATTCATTTTAAGCGCACATGGAACATTCACCAGAGAAGACCATATGTTAGGACCTAAAACAAATCTCAATAAATTTAAAAGAACTAAAATTACACAAAGTATGTTTCCTGACTAAAATGGAATGAAATTAGAAGTCATTAACACAAAAAAATTCCGGAAATTCACAAATATGTAGATATTAAACAAAGCAATACTAAATGATCAATGGGTCAAAAAAAGGAACCATAAGCAAAATTAGAAAATACTCTGAGAGAAAATTAAAAAAAAAATACTGAAATGTGTAAGATACTACTAAAGCAGTACAGAGAGGAAAATTTATAACTGTAAAAATCTACACTTAAAAAGAATATCTCAAATCAATAATGTAAACTTCTGCCTTACAACTGAAAAAAAAAAAGGAACCCTATTCAAGGTAAATAGAAGGAAGAAAATAATAGAGAAATACATAAAATAGAAAATAAAAAACAGAAAAAAAATCAACAGAAGCGAAAGTTTTTTTGTTTCTAAAAGTCAACAAAATCCAAAAAACTTTAGGCAAATAGACCAAGAAAAGAAGAGAGGGGACTCAAATTACTACAGTCAGAATGAAAGAGGGGATATCACTACGGACCTTACAGAAATAATTAAAGTTACAGGCGAATACCATGAACAGTTGTATGCCAACGAATTAGCAGGTGAAAAGAACAGTTCCCTAGAAAGACACACACTACAATAATTTACAAGAAATCAATATATATATCTATGAGAGCCTCAGTTAGTAACTTAAAACTTCCCACAAAGAAAAGCTCAGATGCAGATAACTTCACTGGTGAATTCTATCAATATTTAAAGAATTAACACCAATCCTTCACAAACCCTTGCAAAAAGTATAAGATGGTATGTCTTCCCAGCCCATCCTTTAACAACACCATTACCCTAATACCAAAACAAGACAAAAACAAGAAAACTACAAACATTTCTTATGAATATAGACATAAAAACTTCCATAAACTTATGAGTAAGCTGAAACCAACAACAAATAAAAAGAACTGTATTAGGACAAACTGGACGTATGCCAGGAATATAAGTTTAATTCAACATTAAAAAAAACAATTTGACACAATTTTATAAAATAAAGGGCAAAAAATACATTATCATCTCAATAGATGGAGAAAAAGCATTTGATAATATCTACCACTCCTTTATGATAAAAACACTCCACAAACTACAAATAGAAGGGAACTTTCCTGAATTGATAAAAGACATCTCTGAACAACACATAGCTAACATAATATTTAACAGTGAAAGATTTAATGCTCTCTCCTTAAGATCAGGAATAAGAGAAGGATGTCTGCTCTCACCACGTCTGTTTTACTGGATACCTAGCCAGGGCCATTAGGCAAGGTAAAAAAAAAAAAAAAAAGAAAGAAAAAGAAATCCAGATTGGAAAGGAAGTAAAATTACTTCTATTCTCATGTTTCATGATCTTATACATAGAAAGTCCTAAAGAATCCACCAAAAATTATTATAACTGCTAACTGAGCTTATTAGCAAGGTTTCATGATACAAGATTAATATAAAAAATTGTAACTCTAGGGACGCCTGGGTGGCGCAGTTGGTTGGGCAACTGCCTTTGGCTCAGGTCATGATCCCGGCGTCTTAGGATCGAGTCCCGCATCGGGCTCCTTGCTCCGCAGGGAGCCTGCTCCTCTCTCTGCTTCTGCCTGCCTCTCTGCCTGCTTGTGTTCTCTCTCTGTTAAATGAATAAATAAAATCTTTAAAAAAAAAAAATTGTAACTCTATGCAATACCAATGAACAATTAAAAAATTAAATTATAAAAACAATTCCATTTAAAATAGCACAAAAAGAATTAAACAAAAGTGTGACACTTGTACACGGAGTATTACAAAACACTGTTGAAAGAAATTTAAAAATATCTAAATAAATGTAAAGATATTCCATGTTCAATGACAGGAAGACTTAATATTGTTCAGATGGCAATGCTCCCCAAATCAATTACAAATTTAATGAAAACTCTAGGAGAATTCCAAATGGCTTTTTAAAGAAAAAAGTTTTGCCAGACTGAAACTAAAATTCATATGGGAATGCAAAGTATCTGGAAATCTGGAATAGCAAAAATAATCTTGAAAGAAAAAGAAAAACAAGTTTGTAAGACTCATACTTCCCAAATTATTTTATTTTTTTAAAGATTTTACTTGACAGAGAGCACAAGCAGGCAGAGCGGTATGCGGAGGGAGAGGGAGAAACAGGTTCCCTGCTGAGCACGGAGCCTCATGCAGGGCTCATCCCAGGACTCATGATCATCCCAGGACTCATGATCCGAGGATCATGACCTGAGCCAAAGGCACAATGAGTATGTTCCACATATTCCCCAGTTCAAATCTTAGTATGAAGCCATAATAATAAAGACCAAATAGTACTAGCCTAAGTATAAATAAGTAGAATAGACTTAAGAGTCCAAAAGCGAACTCTAAAGTTTATGGTCAATTGGTTTTTGAAAACAGTGTCAAGAAAATGAGAAAGGAAAATTTTTCAAACAAATCCAAGAGGGACAACATGCAAAAGAGTTAACTTGGACTCCCATCTCATACCATACTGAATGAATAAATGAAGGAATGAAAGAATGAATGAATAAATAAATAAATAAATAAAATGGATCATAGATTTAAATTTAAGGGTTTAAAATTTTTAAACCGTTAGAAGAAAATATAAAAATAAATTTCTGTGACCTTCAGTAGGAAATGGTTTCTGAAATACAAATGCAAAGGTGCAAAAGCAAAACTAGGTAAATTAGACTTTATTAAAACTAAAAACTTTTGTGTTCAAATGACACCATCAATAAAGGAAAAGAATCCACAGTCTTGGAGAAAATATTTAAAAATGATATCTTTAATAAGGGCTTTGTATATAAAATATATTTAAAAAACTCAAAAAATTTGATAATAAAAAGGCAAATAATCTTAAAAATGGGCAAATAATTTGAATAGACATTTCCTCAGACATATATAATCAATAAGGATATAAAAGGGTGATACTCAACATTAGTTATTAGTGAAATAGAAATCAAAACTACAAGATACCAATGTACACCCACTAGGATGGGTACTATTAAAAAGACAACAAGTTTTAGGGTGGATACAGAGAAATTGGAACCCTCATACATTGCTGGTGAGAATATAAAATGGTGCGGCTACTCTGGAGAAAACGACTTGGAGAAATATGAATTATAGGGTTTCTCAAAATATTCATTATAGGGTTACTGTATGACCCAATAATTCCATTCCTAGCAATGAAATTTAACCTTAGGGACACACAGAAACTCAGACATGAATATTTATAACAGTGTTATTCATAATAGTAAGAAAGTAGAAACAAAGCAAATGTTCATCAATGAATAAATGGATCAACAAATGTGGCATATCCATTCAATGTAATATTATTCAGCTATCAAAAAAAAAAAATGAAGCGTTGACCAATGCTATGACATGGGTAAGCCTTGAAAACATTATCCTAAGTGAAAGAAGCCAGTCACCAAAGACCACATACTGTATGATTCCATTTAAATAAAATGTCTAAAATAGGCAAATCCACAGAAGCAGAAAGTATGTTAGAGCTGCCCAGGGCTATGCCAGAAGAGGAAAGATGTGGAGCGACTGCTGGTGGGTATAAGATCTTTAGGTGATGAGAATGTTCTAAACTTAGATTGTGGTTATCATTACATAACTCTGTGAATATACTGAAAACTTTTGAGGTGTACACTTTAAATAGGTAAAGTTTATGATATGTGAAGTGTATCCCGATAAAGCTGTTTTTGTTAAATGACCTTATGATTCATGTATATTTATTGAAAAGTAAGGTTTGTTTTTGTTCCTTGGGTACTTGGGGGAGGGGGGGAGTCTGGGGGTCACGGACTGAAAATGTGGGTTGAAGACAACATCTTACACTAACTAGCATTGCTACTCTTCTGACATTAAGTGATTTACCAAGGAACCTGAACTAACACTGCTCTTGTACTCACAAAGCCAAATCATCCATCATCTTCCTTTGTACAGAGTTTCACTGTGGACGTAATTTTCATTGTTCAGATATAAGGAGATTTATTCTGGAAGCTCCAAGTGATTCTTTCCTATAAAGGACCTTTGCTCTTTAACTCAGGAAGACTTGCCTCGGGGATTAGGAGACGGAACACTGCAAAACTGTTCCTAAAACGGTGCCCGCAGTGTGGTTTACTCCACACCCACGGAGGCAGGCTTAGAACAAGGTCGTATTTCCTCTCCTGGTTTCTCTTTGGCACCAGTTGTGTAGGGGGAGAAGCAGACAGGAGTGCTACACAAAAGACTGGCCTCTGGCCTCTAACAGAATGTTGAAGGCTGACTGTATAGACTTCCCAAGTGACCAGCTCACCTGTGGGGCCGCCTGGGTCCTGGGTGAAGGGAAGAAAGTGGAGCTGATCAGGTTTCCAGCTTTGAAGTGGAGAAGGAGCCAGAAGGAAGAAGCTCCTGATCAAAGGCGGCTGAACGATAAGAAAGGCGACAGTGCCTCTCCAGGGAGAGCCTGGCACCTGCGGCCAGGTGGGGAGAGAGCACCCAGCCCTCTGAATGGTCGCTTTTGTTTCCGTTCCTTCTGACAACAGGAAACATTTGAAGCAATTGGAACCAGCAATTTATAACTCAGCTCCGTCTCCCGCAATGGTTCTAAAAGGTGATATACTTCAGAATCACTTGGGGAAGTTTCTGGAAATACAGGTACCTGGGCTTTACCCCCAAAGACTAATTCTTGAGGTCTGGCAGAAGGATCTCAGCTCTGTATTTTAATCAAGTTCTCCCAGGTAATTTAGATGCTCCTAGAGTTTAATAACCATTGGCTCAATGCTGGAATTTACCACCAATCTGGAAGGGGAAACTCTATTTGGGGAAAATACATGTTCTTTATATTATGGTTATCTTAGAATTTCAAATGTTTATCAAAACCCTCAAAGAAGAGAGGTTATTCTCAGTCAATCTAATCTACCAATTCTCTGAATACGGCACAGAAAATTCAGAGGAATCTCTCTGGGGACCCAAATGCCTCTGTTAACGTTGCAGGCACTGGGCTAGGTGCTGGGGGTGGCTATGAGTAACACAGACTTGTTCCCAAGCGCTCAGCATCGCTCAGCATCGTGTCGGGGAGACAGACATGTAAACAAAATAAATGAAGTATTGTAAGAAGAATGTATAAGGCCCTGTTCCAGCTCAGGAAGAGAATGACTAACTCTGCCTGGAGGGTGGGAGGAGAGGCAGCAGAGGCTTTCCCAAAAACACAGGGTTGGAAGCCAGACTTCAATGTTGGGGAGCGGCCTGCCTCCCTGGCATGGGGAAGTACAGGTGGCCTGGCAAGGAAGTGGGAAGATTCCAGTCCTAGGGGAAGCTATGCAGAGACCCAGGCCGGTGAACCCTGGAAAGTTCAGGATGGCTGGAATACAGAGGAAGTCGGTGATGGGGTGGTGTGGATAAGGTAGAAAAGTAGCCTCCATAGGAAAGAACCTGTAAACACCGTGAAGGAGACCTTCAGACTTTGCCTGTAGGGGAGGATCATTAATGCAGGAATTTCTGTCAGTGAACCTGAGGAACCCAGAATCTTGGATTCAAAACTGTTGTTCAAGTCCATTCAGTTTGAACTGGGAAAATATAAGGGATGTGTCTCCAGAAGTAAAACAATACATTGTTTATTCCTCATCTGATTTGGCAGTTCCAAAATAAATACTAGTATCAATCAGTATTTGCATACTTCCAAGTCTACAAGAAAAATTCACAGGTACTTATCACTATTGCCTCAAACTTTTCGAAGAAATTTCTTAGAAAAGCTAAATAACTTATATCGCATAGCTTATTAAGTAGCAGACCTACAACTCTAGCACACACTTTCTGATTGTATGAATGATTTTTCTACAGATGTGGATTGAGCAAAAGTGGAACTCTAAACAAATACACAGAATTAGACACCAGAGAATAGACCTGAGGCCATCTAAAAGAGAAATTAAAGGCAGAAATGCTAGGATTTCTCGATATGTCAAAATAGGTCTGGCTAGGTAGGGTTCATAAACAATCACAATCCTGAAAAAGAGAGCTCAGAGACTTTACTACAGTAACAAGTTACTTCTTGCTTACTTCACGACCTGATGAAGTCTGGGGAACGTTCCTGGCTGCCTCTCCTTCCCCTGTTAAATCAAGGTCCAGACTTTCCATGTTGGGGCCATACCTTCTATGGCTCTGTGGTTACTCTGGCGTCCCCCAAGCCAGCAAACGGGACTTTGTAGAACCATCTCACTCTGACTCTTGACTCAACCACGTGATTTACTCTGGCAAACGAGATGTTAGTAAATGTGACAGTAGCAGAAGCTTGAAAAAACACCGCACACTTGGCCTTGCTCATCCTTGCACTTCCCCTACCTGACAGCAACATTCTGCCATTTTAACGCTTGATCCCTGTGTGCTGCAGGGGGGAATAAATATGTCCATTATTAACTGACATCAGCTTTCTTTGTGTGTGTGATCAAGTTTATGTGTGATCTGCATAGCTTTGTACAACTGTCAATTGCCTATTAAACTATAATTCTCACCCTGATAATTACTATGTCCAGGCCATCTATACAAATGAAGTAATATTTTTTTTTCAAATGAAGTAATATTTTAAGACTCGGAATGGCTCATACCATCTGATGAAGACAAAAGATAAAAATTCTTTAAAAAAATATTTAGTTAACCAAACCAAATTAATTATGCTCTACTTTAGGTTCTTTTGGGTCGATCATGGCACAACCACTAAAAATAGTTTGAAGTAAGTGAGTTAGTTTCCTCCAACTTCACTGCTATGTTAATGAATTGACGTCTCAAGACAAAGTTCAACAAACATATGGACTTTAATTTAACAACAACAACAACAACGAAAACCCTGACTATAAATTTAATGGTGTTAAACTGTCTCTGTAAATGCCTTGATTAGTCCTTCCATGACAGCTGACTTAAGGAGGATACAGCATTCCTTTTGGAATTGGGCTCAGGTAACCATCTATCCCTTAAAATCAATAGCTAGACATAGCATCAGTTCGGAACTGGTTAAGAGGTATTTGCACTAACTGAATTCCCATTTCCTATTTAGGTATGATTAGGAAGGTCTCTAAAAAAAGTTGTAGCCTTTGATTTTGCTTATTTCTGATATTCATCATGCGTTTCAACAGGCCACTGAGTTTTACCAATATTTGTCTCACTGAGTATAAGAGCTAGCAAAACCATGATCAAGGCAGGATTAGAGATGAGTTTGTGGCAGCTATTCCTGCAAGACGGCACTCTCTAAGTAATGCCAACTGGTCTCCCCGGATTGTGCATTTTTGATGAAGAGGACTATCACCTGACGTAAAGCTGAAGTTAACTGCCAAGCACATGATACTGCACTGACTAGGCTGAGGCCCTGTGACACATCTCATAGGGATAGTAGTTCCACATCACTGGGATGCAGAAGGTCATTGCTTGTCCTACCTCCACACACTAGATGTCTCTTCTCTAAGCCCTTTATTATACCTCTATTTTCATGGTTATATATCTGATAACATGGCAGAGAAATAGTCTATGCTTGACACAGCCTGAACACTTACACACACAAAAAGTCATTTCAAGGGCGCCTGGGTGGCTCAGTGGGTTAAAGCCTCTGCTTTCGCCTCAGGTCATGATCTCAGGGTCCTGGGATCGAGCCCCGCGTCGGGCTCTCTGCTCAGCGGGGAGCCTGCTTCCCCCTCTCTCTCTCTCTCTGCCTGCCTCTCTGCCTGCGTGTGATCTCTCTCTGTCAAATAAATAAATAAAATCTTTTAAAAAAAAGTCACTTCAATTTTGGCTATGTCTCTTTGCCTTTATAGGCAAATAAGTTAGACAGAACTGGGGGTACATTAATTTTCAGAGGTTCACAGACTGGCAGGACTTCTAGATGTAGAGTTAACTCCTTCCCTGGCAAGAAGGAAGGTATTTTATGAGATTGACTGGGTTGGATCTCACTATAGTTCACTGTCTGGAAGGAAACAGAAAGCTCTGTCTGGCTTTCAGGTATATTCCCTTAGACAAACTCCCTTCCCTGACCCACGCAGATGTGGTAACTTGCAGCAGTGCTAAAGCAGGATTATGACTCCCACACTGACATTAGCAACTGACTGAAGTGTGGTTTCAGGCACGGACAGGAGAAAATAGCAGAGAACAATACAGCCAAGTTCATTGTGCTAACTCTGAGCTGGAGCTCCCTGAGAACCAGGTGTGAATTGAATAGAAAGGATATTATCGGCTCAAAGTTCTATAGGTTGGTGTAGAAAAGAGGGCTTGTGGAGTATCCTGCCAACCTCGGCTGACTCATAACCATCATTTCTACTTTTTCTTAAATGTAGTCCTCTCTCCTTTCTCTCTCTCTCTCTCTTTTTTTCCCTGCATGACTAGCAGACTCTCAGTATTCATTAGAAAAATTGGGAAAATAGAGCTCCAGATCCACACTTTGGTCCCCACTTCAAAGAATGAAGAGGGAAGAACTGACACTGACCAGTACTTTATGTTTCTTAGTACATTTGTCTTACAAAACCCCTGGTTTCTAGGGATTATTATCATAGTTCAATAGATTAAAAAAAAAAAACAACACTGAAGACCAAGGGGTTTAAGTAACTTGCCTATGGTTACCCACATGATGATGGAGATGGGATTCAAGTACAAATTCATTCATTTAACCAAGCTACTCCAACCATTCTATTTCATCACTTGCATATCAACTGTGCCTGACTTACTTCATTCGTTCTGCTAGTATTTACTGAGCCAGGAGTTATATGCCAAACACTATGTGCTAAGTACTGAAAAGTTTCTGATGCTTTTTCTATTCAGTATTTATTTCCCTTCTTTCTCTCCTTCCTTTGGGGAGTACCCTTTCCTAAAAATCTTCCTCGTATGGTTGGAATAAGCCTAATCCCATCCTTTGGCTCTGGAAGCAACCAAGCATCTCTGGCCACAGTAATCTGTTCAGGAGTGGATATGATCCAATCCATGTCACTGAGAATCAGACTAGGAGCTTCCCCTGGAACTATTAGCAAAAAGAAACATTTTCTATTAGAATAGGTGGTAGAACTTAAGCCCAGACTGTTGCTACCCATTCTTCTGAGACATGGCAGGAAATTTTCGGAAAATGAAGTGCTTGTTGAAGAAAGCTAAGCAAAGAGATAGGGAGAAAACACCATTTGTGTACCTGACTCCTGACTTAATTGGAACTGGGATTTGAACCTCTAAACTTTTCAGTTACATTACTCCAAAAAATTTCTTTTTCCTCCCCTCTCCTCTCTTCCTTTCTCCCTCCCTCCCTTCTCTCTTCTTCTCCCCTTTATTTTATTTTTTTTAAGATTTATTTATTTTATTTTAGAGAAGAGAGATTGTGGGCAGGGGGAGAGGGAGACAATGAATCTCAAGCAGCCTACCCACTGAGAAGAGAGCCTGACATGGCTCGATCTCATGATGCTGAGATCATCACCTGAGCGGAAACCAAGAGTCAGAGGCATTTAACCAAATGAGCCACCAAGGCATCCCTCCTTCTTTCTTTCAAACATAGGCTGGTTTCCTGTCTTATTTGCAAGAAAACAATGCCTGGATATTACACAGAGTTAACATAGATGGGGTCTCTGATTTAATGAACAATCAAATACTCATTTAAACAAGTGGTATAAATGTTAACAGATACCCTAAGGAAAGTGACACTGTCCTATTAAAACATATCACACATACTCAAAAATCACACATACAAAACTTTGCCTGGCTGGGGAATCAGGGTATCTTTTTTTGTAAAAATTACCAAATATCTAAAAGACACATAGAAATTAAATAGATTGAAAGTTAGATAATCTATGGTTCCAGTAGAGAGAAAAAAAGCAATAAAAGGGACAACTGAATATCCAATGAAATGAATGAAAATTCAGGTAGTTGGTAGAAGGGGAGAGTGGTATACGAGAGGGTAGCAAAGTAAGCAAGAGCCAAGCCACACATGGCCCTGTACCATAGAGAAGAGCTGGACCTTTATGCAAGGGATACAAGATGCCAGAGATATAAGATTTTAAGCATGCTGACAGGATCAGACTTGATTTTTGAAATTTGCCTACACTGAAGAAAACAGAGAAAACGTGGACACAGGAGATGTAAGAAAACCAGTTAGAAGACTTGCAGTAGTTTAAGAAAGACATAATGGTAGCTTTTATTGGGAAGGTTATCAGTAGCAATGGAGAGGGCTGCACTGGGAGTGTGAACACTTCTAAGGTAAATCTGTTAGGAAAGGAAGCAGAGAGGAGAGGAGATAAACTGTGATTCTCAGGAATCTGGTCTGTGCAACCTAATGGAAGATATTCACATTTAATGACATTGAGATCAATGGTAGAACAGAACCTAGGCCAGGGAAGTAAAGGAATGAATTTAAGCTCAATCCTGTTGAGTTAGTAGCACCTTGGAGATATCTAAGTAGAGACATTGAGTAGGCAGATAGAATCAAAGAGCCTATGCCTGGAGCTTAGACAATGAGGTTTTAGCAAAGAACAAAATCTGGGAGGCACTGATGTGTAGACCGAGGCTAACTGAAGCTGTGAGTGTGAATGACATTGCTTCGGAAAAAGAGTGTAGAGTAAGGAAGGCTGAGAGGCTAGGGCTGAGACATGAGATACTCCATAATTCAGGATCTGTTATTAAAAATAATTTTTAAGAAAACACGTACTGCATGGAGCACTGGGTGTGGTGCATGAACAATCAATCTTGTAACACTGAAAGGTTAAAATAAACAAATTTGGGGAGAAAAAAAAGAAAATATAAAAGCATAACTTTCATAAACATTTAAAATGAATATTTGTAAAGACTCGATAACTCATTTTAAGTTATGGAAACAGGCAGATCTCACAACTTGGTTCAATTCTCTTAAGGATTTACAGATTCAACATAATCCCTATCACGGTCTCAGCTGCTGCTTTTGCTAAAATTGACAAAATGATCCTAAAATTCAAATGGAAATGCAAGAGGCCTAGAATAGTCAAAACGATCTTGAGAAAGAAAGAAGAAAATTGAAAGACATACTTTCCAATTTCAAATCTTACTACAAAGCTATAGTAATCAAGACAATGTGGAATCATGACTAGCATGAAGATAAAAACATGGATCAATGGAATAGAATTGAGAATCCAGAAAAAAACTCTAACATTTATAGGCAATTTTTAACAAAATGGCAGGCAGTTCAATGAGGAAAGAACAGTCTTCTCAAGAAAGAGCTGGGACAAATGGATATTTACATACAAAAGTAGCAATCTGGACCCTTATTTCACATGACACACAAAAATATCTCAAATGGATTGTACACTTAAGTGTAAGCTAAAACTACAAAACTATTAAAATAACACATCTTTGTGAACTTAGGTTAGGCAGTGGTTTTTTACATGATACCAAAAGTACAATTGACAAAATAAAAAAATGGGTTTCAACAAAATTAAAAACTTTTGTGCTTTAGACTCCACAATCAAGAAATGAAAAGACAGTCTATAGTCTCTGAGAAAGTCATTGCAAATCACATATCTGATTTGGGACATGCAACCTGACTATATATGTAATTTTTGAACTAAATAATAAAAGAACAAATAATCCAACTATAAAATGTGCAAAGGATTTAATATCCAGTTCTTCTAGAGATATACAAATGACCAATAAGCACATGAAGGATGTTCAATATCATTAGTCATTACTAAAATTCAAATCTAAACCACAGTGAGATACTACTTTATCCATGTTGGCTGTAATAAAAAAGACAACTGCAAGTGTGGGCACGGATGTGGGAAATTGGGACCCACCACATACGTCGCTGTGGGAATGTAAAATGGTGCAGGTACCTTGGAAAATAGTTTGGCAATTCTTTCAAATGCCAAATATACATTTACCATTTGGCCTAGTAATTCCACTCCTAAGACTATACCCAAGAGAAATGAGAACATGTGTCCACACGAAATTGTGTTCACTCATACTCACAACAGCATTATTCATAATAGTGAAAAAGTGGAAATAACCCAAATGTCCATTAATTGATAAGTGGATAAACAAGCTCTGATATTATCCATATAATGGAATATTACTTATCCATAAAAAGTAACTAAGTA
The DNA here is from genome assembly GCA_028533885.1 of Nasua narica. Taxonomy (NCBI): domain Eukaryota; kingdom Metazoa; phylum Chordata; class Mammalia; order Carnivora; family Procyonidae; genus Nasua; species Nasua narica. Next base: position 89,246,063 of record CM052811.1, on the reverse strand, counting down.
TTGGTATATGTTACAACATGGATAAATCTCAAAAATACTGCCCTAAATTCAGGAAGACAGTCAGAAAAAAACATACACTGTGTGATTTTCTTTATATAAATTGTCTAGAATAAGTACATCTGTAGAGACAGAAAGTAGATTAATGTTGACCAATGCCCTGGGAGGGCAGGAGGAGAGGAGGGTCGTCGGCAGATGACTGTTAACTGGTACAGGGCTTCTTTTTAAGATGATGAAAATGTTCTAAAATTAGATTTTGGTGATGATTACACAACTGTATAAACATACCAAAAACACTGAGTTGTAGTCACTGAGTTGAAATAGGTGTACTTTATGCTATATAAATTATAAACATATGCTATAAAATTATATAAGTTCTAATTAAGAGAGTGTGCAAATCGAAACAAACACCTTTAGATTAGGAATACTGAAATGACATTGCAATGGGCTCAAAATCGGCTTTTCCACAGGAAAGAGGGTTGTTCCTCCACAAATACAATTTATTTGCATGTCCACAGACAAGAAACATTTGCACTGATAGCAGCTCTTTACAGCAGAGAGTTACAAAACAGCTTAAAGCAGTGAGAGGCCCAGAATCTCCCCATATAGAATCAGAATCAGATAATTTAGCAGGATACTGAATTCTGTAGCAGATTTTTCCCTATTTTGATTACTTCTATCAATTCCTTTTGTTGTATTAAAAAAACCACTCTAAAACCTAATGGCTTAAAAACAATAAACAGTTTCTTTGCTCGGGATACATCAGGTTGTTTATTTGGGCTCAACTGGGCACCTTTTCCAGCGTCGGCTGAATAAGTTTCTGCATTTGTGGTCAGCTGCTCAGGGTCTTGGTTGGAATGGCGTCAGCCGGGATAGCCCATCTCTGCTCCCTGAGGTCTCAATCATGAGACGAATCATCCCAGCTCAAACAGTCAGCTATCCTCAGCACAATAGCTTGACCTTCAAAGATACTAACGGTATTACCTAATCTGGAACAGATACAGTGCCACTGCCACAACGTTCTATTGGTCAAAGCAAGTCACAGAGGCCAGCTCAGATTCAAAGAGGTGACAGAATAGATTTCACTTCTTACTGGGAGGAACTCCAAAGTCCCGATGCAGGTTGTATGGGTACAGTAAATTAGAGCCATTTTTGCAACCAATCGACCATCATACATGTTTATAATATTCTATTCTTCTGGTTCCTCAGAAAAATTTACCTAGATTTGCCACCCCATATTGATTAATGTGTTTATTTGTAAATGCCTCACTCCTAGTAGATGAAAGCTACATAGAGGCTGAGACTATGTTGGTTTTTATTTAGGTTGGATGCTTGCTCCCAACACATTTTTTTGGTATAAAATAAGCACGAGGGGAGTGACTAATTAGTTACCCTGTGGCTAATTCACCAGGTTAGTGTAAGCATAGGGAGTAAAGTCTGGGTCGGCAATACGACCCAGACAAAACTAGCAACTATCTGATATCCACTGAGCAAGTTGTGGCTGGTGACAGGCTCATGTATCTACACCGCCCATTGCTGGAAAGGTCAGGACATCCAAAGACAATTCATAGACCTATTAAATCAGTTGAAAACGTCCTAAAAGGCTTTGGGGAAGAGGGTACGGGTACAGTAGTCCCACCTGTGTTGATAATGTCAATTAGCAGTTGAAAAGATTGTTAAAAAATATACAGGCTCACTCTAAGATTTTAAGTCAGTGGGTCCACAGTGGGGCCTAGGCATGCAAATTCAAGATAGTCAGTTGGCTGCAGTTTTCCTTGCACTCCTAGAAAAAGCTCACTGCAACCCCTTCCAGATTCCAGTACCAGCCGGTCACATCTTTGAGTACCAGCTCTGCAGGGTCACTCACTCGTGTTCCTGGGGTATCGGCTTCAGTTAGGAAGCATCCTTATTTTGGAAGTCTGGGTTTCACCGATGATTGCAGGACATTTTATTTCCCAAGCTTTCTCCATTTTAATAATACCAATGTCTTCTCTTTCTTCCCTTAACCCCAGCGGTGATAGTTCTTCCTGCAATTACTTTTTGCTATTAGTTTTCCAGTTTTGCCTTTCCCTACTCACTACATCTCCTATGTTAAATACTTTGTGTTAAACAGCTGGTGCGTCTTTGGTTTTCTCGACCAGATCTTAACAATAAATATACATATTAGGCTCCGAACACATTCATCCTTCTCATGGAGGCACCTGGCACTTTCCTCCACGTAGCTCTCCTACTGAGGAAAGTGCCAGGGAGAGGAAAGCCTTGCCAGCAACATTCTCACCCACGCTGTTTGGAAAACCCCACCCAGAATGATGTCTCCACACACGCTGGAGCCCAAAGTATCCCCACCAACTTGTGGAACATGTTGCACACATATGACAATTCCAATAGCAAACATCTGTTTCAAGATATCAGAGGCTAATGTATTTGGCCTGCACAAATGAACCCAGATGCAGAGAGAGGAGAGAAGCAATTTAGTTTCATTTGTTAGCAGGGGTTTTGCTGGAATGTGAAGGGGGATCCAGATATCACCCGGCTGGCTTCTGGAACAAAAGTAATTACATTGGCCACTCAGGAAAATATCACTCTTTACTTAGAGCATGCTTGCTTCCACAATGATAGAGGGCAGAACCTGACTCTAGGCATGTATCTGATTTTATAATCTTTCAAGATCCTACAATACTCTAATAGGGAAAAGTAGTATTGAATTACTCCTTGTGTCAACAGATACTTCTCCAGGGCCAATGCTTAGTGAAGAAACTGGGTCAGGAAACAGAACATGAGAGGACAACTGAGATTTGTTCTCCATAACCATGAACAATTTCTTTGCTTCCTGATGTTTCAGTTCACCCAGGCGCAAATATTTCTTTACCAAAAATATTATATAGAAATCCTGAAGAACCTACCCAGGCCCAATATGAAACGTAACTCTTTATGAAAAAGGTCCATTAAAAGTCTCTACATGCACCAAATCCATCAAATCCATCTGTATTTTAGGGCCCAGTTAAAATAATATTTCTTCCAAAAAACCTTGTCAGATTCCACAGCTAGAAGTAATATGTCCTCCCTTTCCCACCCCACAATACTTAATATGTTCATCGCTTTTTTTCCTTATTATATACTTAATGTTAATGTCCTGTGTCCCCTACCAGATTCTAAGCTTTTTGAGATCTACATAAATGGCAAACATAAGATACTATTAGCAAATATTAAAAAAAAAAACCAGCCACCAACCCCTTCCAACTTCCTCACCATTAAGAAGCAACTTGCTATGACTTCACATACTTTGTATTACTCTGCTGCAGAGTTGTGATGAGAAATAAATATAATTACTATTTTAAATATGAGGAAATGACATCTTGAGAAGGTTAATTTTTTTTTTCAAACTCAGAGAGCTGATGAGAGGGAGGACTCGGTGCCCAGTCTTACTGTCTCTAAAGGCCATGCGTTTGTCCATTACGCAATGCTATCTGTATAGCTTTCACAGTGCCTAGGATGATACTTTTCAAAATGGAGGCACTCCATAAATATTAGATATGTAAATGCTGCATTAATTAAGACATTTTTGCCTTTTACCATTACATGACTATTACCATGTGATTTGGCAGGAATGTGCGAGACAGATGATGAGACCAGGGCTCCAACTCTGACTCAGACACTAATTTCCTGTGCAAGACTAAATAGATGTATTAACTCTGCTCAGCTTTATTGCCCAGTATGGACAGATGAGAAATTTAGTGTCTGCTGCATCTGCCTTACAAGGTGGGTGGTCAAAATGAAAGCAACCACTGTTTATTGGGAGCTTTCTGTAAGAAAGGTACTCTACTGGCTATGTTACACATGTGGCTACTCCATGACATGGTGGTAGTTAATATTCACTTTACATATGAAATCACTGAGCTCAGAAACAGTGACAAGTTACATCCAGTGACATCCGCTTTAGCATTTTTATGCTACAAGAGGTGAAATTATGTAGTATACACACTAAGAAGGACATTTCAAGATATTCAAATACCAGCTTAACCATTCAGTGTTTAAAGTTCCTATTTTAGAGCCTCCAAAAGTGACTTCCAACCTCTCTGAAAGTGAGGACATGACTTTATTTTCCAACTGTTCCTTCTTTTCTATAAAATTGGATTTCAAAGTTGAGATCATCAAGGAGCAACGGACATCATTATGTAAGGAAATGTGAGTTCCCATTTTTAGCAAGTTATCCACATTTTCTGACTTTAAAATATGAGGAAAATCAAGGAAGCAAGGATCCCTTTGACCAGCACCAGGATCCCTTTAAAATCTAAAGGGGAATCTTCTCTACTTCCTAGTTTTTGGTGGTTTGCTGCTGCTTAACTTCAATCTCTGTATTTATCATCACATGGCCATCTCTCTATGTGTCTATCTTTTCACTTGACCGTCTACTTGTAAGAGCATCAGTCATACTGGAGTAGGGTCTCACCACATTCCATTATGACTTCATCTCACCCAATTATATCTGTAGTGATCCTATTTCTAACTAAGTCCACATTTTGAGGTATTAGGAGTTAGGGTATCAATGTATCTTTTTGTGGTGGGAGACAGAATTCAACCTATACCATACAGTAACTAAACTTCAAGCAAGGTTATAATTCTATTATTACTGTGGCAATACTAAACACAACAGCATTTATTGACAATATGCCATGTTCCAGGAACTTTATTAAGTGATTGCTACATGGTACCTTATTTGGTCTTCACAACGGTCTTACAAAGTTAGACACAAATATGTTCATATCGTATTTGAAATTAGATTGCTAATAAAAAAATATGACAAGATTAGTCAGAGTCACTATTTAGTACGTATCAGGGCCAAGACTCAGCCTAAAGACCATACATTAAACAGCATTCATGTTATTTACATAAGTACTTGATTCTCTGGCTATTCTCACCCTCTGTGGAAGCTAATTATCTGTAAAAAGTGAGTTTTCACACTTCTGCAAATAGGAGAATACCCTTGTTCATTAAGCTAATTTACATTTTCTCCCATTAAGTGCAGCAGATGAAAACTTCCTTACCTCAACCATCACCACAATGTCATCTGTGCTGATAAGAAAGCATGAATTCTTAGTCCATTACAATGAGAAGTTACCATGGAAATCCTGTTTCTGTCAAGCTCTCTCTTTTTTTTTAAGGAAACCTTACACACAAGCCAAACTGAAAAAAACAGACAAAAAATGAGGAATTCTTGAAATTCACTAGATTTATACCAGTAACAACCTTGTGGGACACATAGGTTTGTGCAGTCCTGGGTCCAGAAAAGTGAGTTGTTTGTTCATGGTCATATGGCTAGCCAAAGGTAGATTCAAGGCCAGAGTTCTTTTTTTTCTGGATACCAAAATCTTCCTCTTTTTTTTTTAAACCATATTCTTTCTTCTTTTCCTGAAGCCTCTCCACCATCAACTCAAATAAAACAAAAGGGATGTCTCCTGAGCTTACTACTTGTCTTCTATGGGCCCATAAATATTAGAAATTAATATTACAAGAGTCTTCCTCTTCCCCAGAACTTTTGCTCAGTATAGTATGTTGTTTCATACCATTTCATACCATACCATGTTATTTCATACCATATCATATGAATATTTCATCCAGTTCTTGCCCATAACTATATGTGTATTTTCAGAGAATTCCCCAAAGCTATCTATTTGGCCTTTGCTTTTTCCAAGTATTTTGGTACAGCAAAAGAATGGAACATAGGTTTGGAGATTTATGATCAGAATGTCCTCTTATTTTTTTCTTTACAGGTCATTGGTGTTAGAGCAGCAGTCGCTTTAGAGTCTGTACGTTGTTGCTGGAAAAAAACAGAGACCTTGCAAAATGTCTCTAGCAAAAACCACCCAGGGCATAACCCATGGAGTTTGTAAAGCTTGGAGTTTACCACTCAGGTGATAGATCTAAGTGGCTACATTAGATGCCTTGAGTCCTTTACTTTATGGTTAATACTTGAAAAAAAGAAAAAAAGAAAATTTATACTCTGTCCTAAACTTTAAATCAAGGGCTTAAAGTAAATTTAGAGATGAAGCTGCAGATGCTTCTGCATCTCAGTCTTTCTTTCAATTCATGAAAAATATTACAGAAGTAGAAAAAGAATTTAACAATCTCTTCAATAAATGGTGCTGAAAAATGGACAGCTATATATAGAAGAATGCAACTCGACCATTCTCTTACACAATACACAAAGATAAACTCAAAATGGATGAAAGACCTCAATGTGAGACAGATGTATTACATGGAACACTGGGTGTTATACACAAACAATGAATCATGGAACACTACATCAAAAAATAATGATGTACCATATGGTGACTAACATAATAAAAAAAGTTCTTCAAATAATAAAATTGAACTGGAAAAGACAAAAAAAAAAAAAAAAAGGAATCCATCAAAATCCTAGAGAAGAACATAGGCAGTAACCTCTTCAACATCAGCCATAGCAACTTCTTTCATGACATGTTTCCAGAGGCGAAAATGAACAAAAGTGAAAATGAACTTTTGGGACTTTATCAAGTTAAAAAAGCTTCTGCACAGCAAAGGAAGCAGTTAACAAAATAAAGTGACAACCCATGGAATGGCAGAAGATATTTACAAATGATACTACAGATAAAGGGCTGGTATCCAAGATCTATAAAGAACTTCTCAAACTCAACACCCAAAAAACAAATAACCAAGTCAAAAAATGGGCAGATGACATGAACAGATACTTCTCCAAAGAAGACATACAAATGGCTAAGAGACACATGAGAAAATGTTCAACATCATTAGTCATAAGGGAAATTCACATTAAAACCACACTGAGACACAACCTTACACTAGTTAGAATGACAAAAATTAACAAGGCAAGAATCAACAAATGTTGGGGAGGATGTGGAGAAAGGGGAACCTTCCTACACTATTGGGGGGGAATACAAGTGGGTATAGCCACTTTTGAAAACTGTGGAGTTCCCTTAAAAAGTTAAAAATAGAGCTATTCTATGACCCAGGAATTGCACTACTGGGTATTTACCCCAAAGATACAGAAGTAGTGAAAAGAAGGGACACGTGTACTGTAATGTTCAGAGCAGCAATGTCCACAATAGCCAAACTGTGGAAGGAGCAGAGATGCCCTTCAACAGACAAATGGATAAAGAAAATGTGGTTCATATAAACACAGAATATTACTCAGCCATCTGAAAGGATGAATACCCAACATTTGCATCAACATGGATGGAGCTGGAGGGGATTATGATAAGTGAAATAAGTCAAGCAGAAAAAGACATTATATGGTTTCACTCCTATGTGGAACATAAGGAATAGCATGGAGGACATTAAGGGAAGGAAGGGAAAACTGAATTGGGGGGATCAGAAGGGAAGATGAACCAGAAGAGACTATGGACTCCGGTAAACAATCTGAGGGTTGGGGGGGTGGGTGGAGGGCTGGGGTAGCCTGGAGATGGGTATTAAAGAAGGCACATGTTCCAATGAGCACTGGGTGTTATATACAAATAATGAATCATGGAACAGTATATCAAAACCTAATGATGTACTAACAATTGTAATAACTATGCCCCTAACATGGAGCAGCCAATTATATAAACCAATTAATAACAAAGTCAAAGAAATACATCAACAATAATACAATAATAGTAGGGGACTTTAGTACCCCACTCACTGAAATGGAAAGATCATGTAAGCAAAAGATCAACAAAGAAATAAAGGTTCTAAATGACACATTGGACCAGATGGACATCACAAGGCAACAGAATACATTCTTCTCCAGTGCACATGGAACATTCTCTGGAATAGATCACATCCTGGGACACAAATCAGGTCTCAATTGGTCCCAAAAGATTGGGATCATTCCCTGCATATTTTCAGACCACAATGCCAAGAAACTAGAACTCAATCACAAGAAGAAAGTTGGAAAGAACTCAAATACATGGAGGCTAAAGAGCATCCTACTAAAGAATGAATGGGTTAACCAGGAAACTAAAGAAGAATTTAAAAAATTTATGGAAACAAATGAAAATGAAAACACAACTATACCAAATCTTTGGCACACAGCAAAGGCGGTCCTGAGAGGAAAGTATATAGTAATACAAGCCTTTCTCAAGAAACAAGAAAGATCTCAAATACATAACCTAACCCTACACCTAAAGGAGCTGGAGAAAGAACAGCAAAGAAAGCCTAAACCCAGAAGAAGAAGAGAAATAATAAAGATCAGAGCAGAAATCAATGAAATAGAAACCAAAAGAACAGTAGAACAAATCAATGACACTAAGAGCTGGTTCTTTGAAAGAATTAATAAAATTGATAAACCCCTGGCCAGACTTATCAAAAAGAAAAGAGAAAGGACCCAAATTAATAAAATCATGAATGAAAGAGAAGAAATCACAACCAACACCAAAGAAATACAAACAATTATAAGATCATATTATGAGCAGCTATATGCCAGCAAATTAGACAATCTGGAAGAAATGGATGCATTCCTAGAGACACAAAAACTACCAAAACTGAACCAGGAAGAAGTAGAAAACGTGAACAGACCCATAGCCAGTAAGGAGATTGAAGCAATCATCAAAAATCTTCCAATAAATAAGAGCCCAGGGCCAGATGGCTTCCCAGGGGAATTCTACCAAACATTTAAAGAAGAATTAATACCTATTCTCCTGAAATTGTTCCAAAAAATAGAAATGGAAGGGAAACTTCCAAACTCATTTTATGAGGCCAGCATTACCTTGATCCCAAAGCCAGACAAAGACCCCATCAAAAAGGAGAATTATACCAATATCCTTGATGAACACAGATGTAAAAATTCTCACCAAAACACTAGCCAATAGTATTCAACAGTACATTAAAAGGATTATTCACCACGACCAAGTGGGATTTATTCCTGGGCTGCAAGACTGGTTTAACATCTGCAAGTCAATCAGTGTAATACAATACATTAATAAAAGAAAGAACCAGAACCACACAATACTCTCAATTGATGCTGAAAAAGCATCTGACAAAGTACAAAACTCTTGATCAAAACTCTTCACAGTGTAGGCATAGAGGGTACATTCCTCAACATCATCAAAGCCATCAATGAAGAACCCACCGGGAATATCATTCGCAGGATCAGGAACACGGCAGGGATGCCCACTATCCCCACTGCTATTCAACATAGTACTAGAAGTCCTAGCCTCAGAAGACAACGAAAAGAAATAAAAGGCATCCAAATTGGCAAAGAAGTCGTCAAACTCTCACTCTTTGCAGATGATATGATACTTTTATGTGGAAAACC
>CM052811.1:89186259-89236677 GCA_028533885.1 Nasua narica | reverse complement strand
TGCTCATGAAAGAAATTGAGGAAGACACAAAGAAATGGAAAATCATTCCATGCTCATGGATTGGAAGAACAAATATTGTGAAAATGTCTATGCTACCTAAAGTAATCTACACATTTAATGCAATCCCTATCAAAATACCATCAATTTATTTCAAGGAAATGGAACAAATAATCCTAAAATTTATATGGAACCAGAAAAGACCACGAATAGCCAGAGGAATGTTGAAAAAGGAAACCAAAGTCGGTGGGATCACAATTCCAGACTTCAAGCTCTATTACAAAGCTATAATCATCAAGACAGTGTGGTACTGGCACAAAAACAGACACATAGATCAATGGCACAGAATAGAGAGCCCAGAAATGGACTCCCAACTCTATGGTCAACTAATCTTCGACAAGGCAGGAAAGAATATCCAATGGAAAAAAGACAGTCTCTTCAACAAATGGTGTTGGGAAAACTGGACAGCCACATGCAGAAGAATGAAACTGGACTATTTCCTTACACCACACACAAAAATCGACTCAAAAGGGATCAAAGACCTCAATGGGAGACAGGACTGCATCAAAATCCTGGAGGCGAACACAGGCAGCAGCCTCTTCGATCTCAGCCACAGCAACTTCTTCCTAGAAACATCTCCAAATGCAAGGGAAGCAAGGGCAAAAATGAACCACTGGGACTTCATCAAGATCAAAAGCTTTTGCACAGCAAAGGAAACTGTCAACAAAACCAAAAGACAACTGACAGAATGGGAGAAGATATTCACAAATGACATATCAGATAAAGGGCTAGTATCCAAAACCTATAAAGAACTTCTCAAACTCAACACCCAAATAACAAATAATCCGATCAAGAAATGGGCAGAAGATAGGAACAGACATTTCAGTAAAGAGGACATCCAAATGGCCAACAGACACATGAAAAAGTGCTCAATATCACTTGGCATCAGAGAAATACAAATCAAAACCACAGTGAGATACCACCTCACACCAGTCAGAATGGCTAAAATCAGCAAGTCAGGCAACGACAGATGTTGGCGAGGATGCGGAGAAAGGGGAACCCTCCTACACTGTTGGTGGGAATGCAAGCTGGTACAGCCACTCTGGAAAACTGTATGGAGGCTCCTCAAAATGTTGAAAATAGAGCTACCCTACGACCTAGCAATCGCACTACTGGGTATTTACCCTAAAGATACAAATGTAGTGATCCGAAGGGGTACATGCACCCAAATGTTTATAGAAGCAATGTCCACAATAGCCAAACTATGGAAAAAACCTAGATGTCCATCAGTATATGAATGGATAAAGATGAAGTGGTATGTATATACAATGGAATACTATACAGCCATCAAGAGAAACGAAATCTTGCCATTTGCAATGACGTGGATGGAACTAGAGGGTATTATGCTAAGCGAAATAAGTCAGTCAGAGAAAGACAATTATCACATGATCACTCTGATATGAAGAATTTGAGAGGCAGGGCAGGGGGTCATGGGGGGAGAGAGAAATGAAACAATTTGGGATGGGGAAGGAGACAAACCATAAGAGACTCCTCAACTCACGAAACAAACTAAGGGTGGCTAGGAGGTGAGGGGGGTAGGGATAGGGTTGCTGGGTTATGGACATTGGGGAAGGTATGTGCTATGGTAAGTGCTGTGAAATGTGTAAGCCTGGTGATTCACAGACATGTATCCTGGGGCAAATAATACATTATATGTTAATTTAAAAAAATAAAATTAAAAAAAACTAATGATGTACTGTATGGTGATACACATAATAAAAATATAAAAAATTATCAAAACAAGAAGTATCAAAGTTTTGGGATACATAACAGTAACATTTGAGCAGTGTGTTAAACTAGTGCTTCTCTAATGGCATATGAATTACCTAGACATCCTGTTAAAATGCAGATTCTGGTTAGGTTTGGGATAAGGTCTGAGAATATACATTTCACATAATGTCTCAGGTTGGTCTACAGACCACACTTCAAACAACAAGTTGGAAGATTGTTATTTCTCAAACTGTGTTACTTATCTCTGGGATGGCTGAGACTTTACCCACCTCCTTGATGTCAGGCTTGGCCATGTATGCTTTGGTCATGAAATGGGCAGAAGCAATGTGTGCTTTTTCCTAGGAGAAGCTTAAAGAGGCAATATATGACTTTCCATGACTTTTTTTCCTCCTACAATAAAATAAGCCTGTATCTGGGAATAAAGACACATAGAACAAACCTATAGTCTGCAGACGGATGAAACGGAAAACCTTTGTTGATTTAAGTCACTGAGATTTGGGGTTATTTGTTACTGCAATATAACCTAGCCTATTCTGACTGATAAAAGCTGTCAGGGTGTTGAATGGGGTGTGTTGCGTGTGTGTTATACTAGATTTAAATAACCATCTTTTATCACTTATTTGATCGGGACACTGGCCAAGATATCTTAATTTTCTAAACCTTAGATACCTCATCTAAACAGTGGGAATAAATTCTGCTATCCTGAAAACAGAATTCTGGCTCTCTTCAAATGTATTATTTCTTTGTTATATGAAGCTGAATGCTACTCTGGTTCAGGATTATGAGAGAACCCAAGGTGGGGGGGAACTCACCTCCACGGCAAACATGGTCTTTATGACAGCAGAGCCAATATCTAAGAAGTTACAACTGCCTAATCTTGCCTGCAGAAACAGGGAAGGTTTCAGCATCAACCACCATATCCAAAGATGTGGAGGAAACTCAGCATGAATAAGACACATGACCTTGAGCTATAGTCCTAAACAAAAACTCAATTATACAACAGATAACATAACACCAGACATAATTTTAGTTTTCTCCTTTTATACGTATATTCAATTGGCAAGAAAATGTTCATATTTGGGGATTTTTTGTTTCTATCCAACTTTGGCCAAAGACCACAATTACCTCCTATGAAGCAGGGTAGTTGTACTCACCAGGAGGAATCTGTGCATGCTTCCAGTTGACCAATGCTCTAAAAACTTTTTAAAGGCACAAGAGTATTACACTTCAGGGGATGTTTTCATACAGATCTTCTTGAAAAGTTGGCCTCTGGTCCCTCCCAATACCTCATAGGTTGCCACACAAGACGGATCTGTCTGGGTGCCAATTTGATTGGTGATTGGTTAATCACCAGCTCAGTTTCTTTCCAGAATTATACTTAATGGGAATTGGGCCCAGTGCCTATACTTTAGGGTTCAATTAAGGTTACTTCAGGTAAAGCTTCTCTTCTGGTAACATCCCAATGAAATTTAGGTTAGTGCTTTTTTTTTTTTTTTAAGATTTATTTATTTGAGAGAGAGAGAGAGAAAACATAATTGGAGTGAAGGGCAGAGGGAGAAACAGGCTCTCCTTCAAGCAGGAAGCCTGATACAGGGTTTGATCCCGGGACTCCAGGATCATGACCTGAACTGAAGGCAGATGCTTAACAAACTGAGCTATCTAAGCACCCCTGAAATTTAGTTTTTAACGTGATTTCCTTACTTGTAAAATTAAGACATCTGCCAAAATTATCATGATGGACATTTCTGGCTTTGGTTTTACATATCCCTCCCTCCCCCCGTTCTTTCTCCCTTCCTCCAGAGAAAAGCCAGATTCTAATGACGTACATACAAGAGCTCACACAAATAAAAATGTGACTCCTCACCCAAACACCTTTCATGTTCAGAAGGAATACCACTAATACAAATGCCAAAGGTATATACATATTCCTTTTCATCACCTTATGTCTCCTGGGGATTATGTTGGGGGCTGAAGTGTGGTGAACTGGAGACTGAATTCCAGTTGGGACTATGAATCTTCAGAAGGTGATGGAAAGGTACGAGCCCAAAAAACCATTATGACAGCTCTGGCAGAGTGGACGTGATGTGGCAAGTTTAAGGACATGGCAAGAAGTGTCCGGGGTTAGTGGGCTTCCCAGCACAGAAACAAGTATACAGAGCAGCAGTGACAGAGGCAGTCGGGCAGTAGTGCAGTATGCTGCCCAGAGGTGATGGTACAAGGCAGTGATGGTAAAAGTGGCCTTTCCTGGAGCTGGGTCTTGGCTGAGCTTTTGCTCCACTTGAGGGCTAAATAAGTCTGCTTTCTAGGATTCCTGTCTTTTCTAAGAATATAATGTAGTCTATTTTTTTTTTACTACTTGAGTTAAAAAGTCACATTCTTTTGCTTGTCACCAAAAGCAAATAAGATGTTTTATTTCTAAAATTCTCAGGATTAACTTTTGAGAATTTTAGTTTCATAATTCCTCATGAATTATATTCTAGAACTTGTGCTTTTTTTTTTTAAATTGAGGAATCATCCTTTTTTTTTTTAATATTTTATTTATTTATTTATTTATTAGGAAAGAGAGAGAGTGAGAGAGAGCATGAGAAGGGAGAAGGTCAGAGTGAGAAGCGGACTCCCCGTGGAGCCGGGAGCCCGATGTGAGACTCAATCCCGGGACTCCGGGATCATGACCTGAGTTGAAGGCAGTCGTTCAACCAACTGTGCCACCCAGGGGCCCGAACTTGTGCTTTTCTTAAAAATGTCTTAATCATCTCCATAAGTTCTGTCAGGTCCTTAACATGGGACATAAAATCATATTTATATTTTACTTGATATGCAATCAAAGAAATTAAATCGTTCTATGGGTCTATTAAAGAAGTTCATATAAACCTTTTGAAATAATACACAGTATCTGAGTTTCAAAATATCAACAGTATTTTCAGAAAATTATGCTGGAATAATTGAACATCTGTCTACATACCAAAAAAGGAATTTTCACCTATTTGGAAAGCACCTAAAATTGATCTTGATCTAAATTTAAAACCTAAAACTATGAAATTCTAGAGGAAAACACAGAAGAGGTCAACTGGAAAGATGGTTGAGTAGGAGGACCCTAAGCTCAACTCATCCAAAAGATACAAATAGGTAACACTCACATCGGCATACATAACCCAGAAAATGATCCAAAGACTTGCAGAACAAACTCCACAAATAAAGATAGACAGCAGCTACATTGAGTAAGTTAGGAAGAAGAAAAATGTGGTCTGGAAGTGAAATGGACCCTGGTTGTCTACAATGGGGAGGTAGCTGGTGGCCCAGAGAAGAGTGAAAAGACAAATTTTTACACCAGGGAGCCCACAAATGGTGAGGATGAATCCCTATAAGACCTATCTATGAAAGTGGGAGGGGCTAAATTTCATGAGTTCTTGCAACCAGCAGGACTTAAAGCCTGGAATTTTAAAAATCAGTCACTGGTAAGGCATTAGGAAGTGGACTCATGCCCTTAAAGAGCATGACAAACAGCCTGTGCAGATAAAGTGTAAAACTAGTAGTTTGAAAAATGCCAGGGGCAGGAAGGAAAGAGAGTGATTTGCTCATCTCAGAGCTTGTGCTTGGGAACTGAAGAGATGAGCATCACAGGGAAACCCCTCTAGGAATAAAGGAGCTGTCAGGTGCCATTTCCCTCACAGCATAAATAGCCATCTGTGGGAATGAGCACAGCACCAGTACTCCTTACCTAACTTGCTTGAACCAAGCCCTGCCCACTGCACATAGGTGGATCCATTCTTCCCAGTCACCATCACCGTAGTTCTGGTGCTACAGGCCTGTTTCCCCTGAAGACCAGCTCAAAAGCTGCCAAAACCACAGCTCCTGACCTGCATGTTTTGTGTGACCTCAGTTCCAGTGGCAGTGGGAACAGGTCTCATTTTGCAAGCAGACCACTGCACCCATTGTTAAAATATGCCCAGTTCCTGCTGGGGAATCAAACACTGCCCACAATAGGGAAAGAGAGCCTCTGTAGACAACTGGACTAAAGGAAAAAGAGGCCAAGATTAATAGCAGAGCACATGCAACATTCACAGGTGATGCTCCCTAAAGCAACAGGCCCTGGGGAACAGGGAACACACACTGCAGGGCACTACAGGACCTCTTCTTCACAAGGCTATTATCATTAAGAGCAAGAGAAGTAGCTGCCTTTCCCAACACAGAAACAAACACAGAGAGTTAGACAAAATGAGGGGACAGAGAAATATGTTTCAAATTAAAGAACAGAACCAAACAACAGTAAGAGACCTAAGTGAAAAGGATATAAGTAATATGCCTGATAGAGAATTTAAAGTAGTGACCATAAAGATACTGTATGTGAGAAAAGATTGGAGGACAT
The DNA here is from genome assembly GCA_028533885.1 of Nasua narica. Classification (NCBI taxonomy): domain Eukaryota; kingdom Metazoa; phylum Chordata; class Mammalia; order Carnivora; family Procyonidae; genus Nasua; species Nasua narica. The sequence continues at coordinate 89,230,523 of CM052811.1, read as the reverse complement.
CAGTGAGACCATTAACAGAGATTAAAAAAAAAAATCAGAAATCAAGAACACAATAAATGAAATTAAAAATCACTTGATGGAATAAATAGCAGGTTAGATGAAGCAGAGGAATAAATTAACAACTTGTAAGACAGAGTAATAGAAAGTAGCCAAGATAAAGGAAGGAGAGGAAAGACAATATGCAAATTAAGACTAGTCTTAGGGAACTCAGTGACTCCATCAAGTGTAATAACATGTGCTATATAGGGCTCTCAGAAGAAGAGGAGAGAGAAAAGGGAATAGAAAAGTTCCTTGAAGAAACAATAGTTGAAAACTTTCCTAATCTGGGGAAGGAAATAGATAATCCAGATCCAGGAGGCACAGAGATCCCCCCAAAAATTCAGCCCAATGAGGTCCACATCAAGATAAATAGTAATTAAAATGGCAAAAATTGGTGATGAGGGGGGAAAAAAAAACCTTTTAAAAGCAGGAAGAGAAAAGAAGACAGTTACATACAAAGAGGACCCCTGCACCCCCCCGCCCCCGCCCCCACCCCCCGCCCCATAAGCCTATCAGTGGATCTTTCAGAAGAAAATTTGTAGGCCAGAAGGAAGTAGCATGGTATAATCAAAATGCTGAAAGGGAAAAATCTGCAGCCAAGACACTCTATCCAGCAGGACTATCATTCAGAATAGGAGAGATTAAAAATTTTTTTTTCTCAAACAAAAACTAGAGGAGTTCATGACCACTAAACCAGCCCTACAAGAGATGTTAAAGAGAGCTCTGAGCGGAAAGATCATTAGTGAGAGTATGAAAAGTAAAAAACACAAAATCCAAAAATAAGTATTCCTATAAAAACGACTCAAGGGATTCATAAAATAAAAGGATGTAGTCCCAAAAGTTCATTTTTGCTTTTGTTTCCCTTGCCTTTCCTGTGTCATAATTGTGGTAGTAGTTATATAACGACAAGCATTTATCAAAACTAATAGAACTACTCCTTAAAATATGTGAGTTTTACTTATGTAAATTATACTCAAAATTTGACTTTAAAAATACTAACAATGAAGGTAGTGGTTACACAACTACAAGCATTACCAAAACTAATAGAATTATCCCTTAAAATATGTGAGTTTTACTTATGTGAATTATACTCAAAACTTGACTTTAAAAATACTAACAATGAATTATTTGCTCTGAAGGACTAGAGAATCCATTTATTTAAAAACTGTTCATTGAGTGTCCACAATGTGCCAGACCTAAACACTTAAAAACACAGTGAACAAAATAAACAGAAAACCTTCCCTTTATGGAACTTATATTCTATCAGGAGTCACATAATATAAAGTGTGATAAATAAGTTAAGAACATAAAAAACCTTTAAGACTTTACCACACATAAGAATCTAAAAGGTTTTTTAAAAACATGCATCCCTGTGCCCTGTCTTAGTAATTCTGATTCGGCATGTATAAAGTGGACCCTGAGAATTGGCACTTCTAACAGAGTCCCAGGTGATGCTGACGTTTTGGTCAGAAGACCAAACACTGGGTAACTCTGGCATAGAATGACAGAATGTGGTACTATGAATAGGAGAAAAACAATGACTGAGAGAGTGTTGGAAAGGAGGTCTGGGAAGGTGCACACACTGCACTTTTAAATAGTAGTTCTCATCGGACCAGAAGCATGAAGGAGGGGAGGGAGTTAGCCACAAAGATATATGGGGAAAAGCATTTCTAGTGGAATCAACAACTAGTACCAAAGCTCTAAGGCAGGGGATGTGTCTCTTTTCCCCAAGGACAGAAAGAAGGCCAGTGTAATAGGGATAGAAAGAGTGAGAGAGAAGGCACTAACAGATAGGGTCAGAGGAATAATTACAGTAGATGAAATAAGTTAAGGCCTATCGCTTTGGTTCCAAGTAAAAAAGAAAAAAAAACAGATCTACTGGAGGGTTCTGAATAGAGTAACATCATCTGCCTAATGTTTTAAAAGGTCTACTTTGACTACTGTATTGAGAGTAGACAAGAATGTAAGCAAATCAGTCACCTAAGATTTGTTTTAGTAACCTAGGTGGGAGATGACTGGGGCAAGCCAATCATCAGAGTGATAGAAAAGGTCATGGTGAAAAGCAACTATGTTTTGAATCTGTTTTTGAGATAAACCCAATAGGTTTCCTTGATGGATATGGATTAGATGACAAGAATGAGAAAGAAAAGAATCAAGAATGAGAAAGAAACGAATCAAGAATGACTCCCATGTCTCAGACTTGAGCAGAATCCCTTTATATATGAAGCTGACCACTGAACAGATCACATTAAACTCCTTTTAATTGGACTTTCATTTTCTCATCCAGAAAAAAAAAAAAAAAGAATGAAACAGAGTAAAGAAAGCCTATTTAAATTATGGGATACTATAAAGAAAACAATTTACGCATTATTAGAGTCCCAGAAAGAGGAGAGAGAGAGAGAAAAAAAGTAGCAGAACACCTATTTAAAGAAATAATGGCTGCGAATTTCCTGAAGTTGGGGAAAGATTTGGAAATCCAAGTTCATAAAGCTCGTAAGTCCCCCAAAGGATTTAATCCAAAATGATTTTTTAATATACATAATAATAAAACTATCTAAAATCAAAAGCAGAATCTTAAAAGCAGAAAGGGAAAAAAAATTCCTCACATAGAAGGGAACTCCCATAAATCTATCAGATTTTTCAGCAGCAATTTTGCAGTCCAGGAAAAAGGATTATATACTAAGTACTCAAAGTACAAAAACTGTGAACCAAGAATACTTTCCTTGACAAATCTGTTCTTCAGAAATGAAAGAGATAAAGATTTTCACAGATAAACAAAAGCTGAGGAAGTTCATTACCACTAGTCCTGCCTTAAAAGAAATGCTAAAAGTTCTTCAAGCTGAAAAGAAACATAAACATAAAACCATATGAAAATATAAAATGTACTGCTAAAGTAAGTATACAGTCAAATTCAGAATACTCTAGTTTTGTAATATTGTGGTGTATTAGTCAATAAACTCCAGAGCATAAGTTAAAAGACAAGAGTGTACCTATATTTTATGCAAGCCTACAACAAAGGAGATAAAGAGAATCAAAGCATACCACTACAGAAAATCATCCATCCACAAAGCAAAATAGTAAAAGAAGAAGGAAAAAAGGAACTACAAAACAGAAAACAGTAAAATAACACTGTCAAGTTCTTACCTATCAATAATTACTTTAAATGTGAATGGACTAAATTCTCCAATCAAGAGGCATAGAGTGGCTAAATGGATAAGAAAACAAGATCATTATATAGCAATCTACAAAAGACTCATTCAACTTTAAAGATACACATAGGGTAAAAGTGAAGAGATGGAAAAGAATATTCCATGCAAACCAAAAAGCAGAATAGCTACACTTTTATCAAATTAAATAGACTTCTTCAAGTTAAAAAAAAAAAAGAAACAGAAAAGAAAAAAGTAACAACTACGGTAACTGTCCAATATGGCAAGTTTAGGTATGAAAACAGAACACATCCAGTGGGCATGGCAATTTGGATGACATTCATGAGATTGGTAAATAGAGCAATGGAAGCATGTGACTGTAGAATAAATAAATGGAAAAAAAAAAAAGCAGTAGTAGGGAGGACAGGCATCCTTTCTAAGAGTCTGGCAAAGATGTTAAAAGAGAGTCTCCAGAATGGAAAATTTTTTCCAGAACCCTAGGTGTACTGTCAACTCCACAGTGTACTTTCTTTCCCTAGCTGCAGTGTTAGCTAACTGAGTAAAGTAACAGATTTTAAAGTGTACCCTAAGCAATTTCTGTCTTTTTGAAATTTTACTGTAAAAAGAGGTTTTCCTACAATGACACTACCAATGCTAATAAAAATAATTACTTAATTATTAAGTTCTACCATTAATAAAAGACTAATTTTTCATTCTCTCACTGCTCTTGCCATGCAGGATTATCTCCTTTGACAGATAAGAAAATTAAGTTGAGGAACTAAACTCCATGGTCACAACCAATTATCTGAGCATCTTATGTAATTCAAAGCTAGTGTTCCTAAACTCCACTGTGGCTACAGAGTGATGTAGATCTACATACTCACTGACAGGTAGGGACATGCGGCAATTCCATTTATCCTAGTAAGGCCCACCAATGCTGTGTTTAAGGCACAAAGATGTTCTAGGTGAGTAGACACCACGGGAGAAGAGAAGTACCCTTCAAGGTCTAAGGCAACTTGTGAAATAAGACATGGAAACCCACTGAATCTGACACATACATTCCTTCATGGTTTAAAAAAAGTGAAAGAAGCTATGAAAGTACCAAAGACATGACTTTCATTCTCCAAGGAGCACAAATGTAGAGTTGCTTTGAGTCTCTCCAGTTTCCGTGAGAAAATACAGGCTGGCGGGCCCCCTTGATGAAAGAGAAATGACTCTTTGTATGAGATTTGAAGAATTTCTAATTTGAAAGCCAACCTAATTGCATCTACTACACATACACACACCATGTGGAAATAATAAATGTATTTACGATGGAAATATTTGCTTCATTTATTATGGTAGGAGTTTTTCCAAGAAATGGAAACAACTGTAAGAAGTGACATTAAATATTTAACTGAGTTTCTTTTTCCTTCTTTTTCACAGTGTTTTTTATTAACATATATTTTAAAATGTTACTGCCACACAATAACACATATGGCTCCTGATTTGTGGGAGTATTTTATTAGTTTGAAAGGGAGGAAATCAGTCTCCAGAAAACACGCAGTATCAAAATATGACACAGGTGAAATCGGAGTTCTGAAATTGTGTTCAAGAATTTTGAAATCTGCAGGAACTATCCTTCAACTCTTCCACCTTCAGATAGTTTGGTGGTACTGTAACAGTGACCTAACTTATTGGGTGGTGGTTTTCTACAGTGGATGGTCAAATAGCTATAAATTTTCAGAGTCGAATTGGTCAAAGTCCAACCTTTGATGCAGACACTGTTAGGCAGGAAGATATGAATATGTAAATACATTTGTGAGGATACCATCCATCTATGGAATTTGTGAATGCTATGTTAAAATACCACAAAATCCTCCTTGGATATGAATATTGGATATGAATATAGCCCCACATCACAAAGCATCCCGAAATTCTGTGGCTAAACACAAGCATTTATCATTGCTCACAACTAGATTATCAGTTTGGGCTGACTTCACCTGGGCTTCCTTGTGCATGTGCAGTCAGCTATGAGTCATGAAGGCAATTCTGCTGATATTGGTTGGCCTCTCCTACAGTTTTGTTTTTGGCCAGTGGCTGGGTGGGCATGTATAGCCAACCTTTGCTCCATGTGGGCTCATCATTCGTTTGGCAAGCCCACGCTTATTCACACGATGGCTGGTGATTTCAAGAGAATAAGCAACTCTCCCTTCCTTTATTGCACTGCGTTACCTTCAACCTCCCCTCCCCACCCACACACATGGACTGAAAATTAGAACTGAATGAGGAAAATTTTACCCAAAATAAGTTAAATGATCCTGCAGGGCTAAAATTCCTGCATAGACAATACTACTACATCTTTCTCAGAAAAAAACTAACACCAATAGAATTTAAAAAGATGAGCAATTTAACAAACTTGACCATGTGTAGAACGCAGCACTGAACAACTGCAAAATACACATTCTTCTCAATCTACATGGGGCACTTATAAAAACTGACCTTATACAGGATCACAAAGAAAGTTTCAGTAATTTCAGAAAAGGGTTAGGTTTATTGTTTACATTTAGCAGTAAGATAAATGTTAGATTTAAGTCAAAATGCCTTATTCTTCTCTTTAAGTTTAAGGTTAGCTTTAGCTGTAGAGTTAGAATTTGGGTTAGGATTAGTGTTAAAGATTTTATTCCTTGGGTAGCTTTAGAGTTAGTTTTAGGGTTACAAGTGGACTAGTGTTGGGTTAGGGATAGAGCTACAGTTACAACGTGGTTTAATGTTTGGCTTAGCAGTGAGTTTGCAGTAAGATTAAGGACAGGATTTGGTTTAAGATTAGGATAGATAAGTAGATCACTGAGGCAACCCTCGAAATGCAATTGATTTCTAAAAGGTGACACTAAAGAGGAGTAAGGAAATATTTTTCTTTTTTTTTTTTTAATTTTTTTATTAACATATAATATGTATTATTTACCCCAGGGTACAGGTCTGTGAATCATCAGGCTTACACAAGGAAATATTTTTCAATGGAAGTCATGGGACAAGTGGGTAGGCACATGGGAAAAAATGATTTGGAATCCCTACCTCCCATTATTCTTAAAGATTAATTTAAAAAAGATTAAACTGCAGCATAGTCATTCATAAATGATACATAAATAGGATTTTTAGAAGACAATAAAAGAAAATTATTGTCCTGACAATGGGGAAGAGAAAAATTTTTTTAACCTAAGAAAAAAAAGATTGTACTATATCAACACGGACAACATGTTTAATCAAATGTCACCATTAAGAGTGGAAAGGCAACTCACACCTGCGAGATGTTTCAGCACAAAGAGCCAAAATGCTTTGCCTTGAGAATGTATAAAGAACATGTATAGGTTAAGAAATGAAAGAAGCCAACCCAAAAAAACCTAAAGATTTAAATATATCCTTAACAACAGTATGCATATTTTGTGAAAGCATCAAGCAGCAGGAACTTTCAAACATGCTGGAAGGAGATTAGATTACTGCAGTCACTTTGGAAAATAGACTATCAATACAGAGCCTAGTTGAAGATCTACGGGACCCAATGCTAAGTAATGCCATAGGTAGAGACAGCAATATAGATACAAAATTGTGTGCTCATGTGCACCAGCACAGAAGTTCATGAATTTTATAGAAGCATTATTTTGTTTTTAGTAGCCTAAAGCTCTGAAATAACCCAAATGGCATCATCTATAGAATGGATAAATAGTGACTGGAAGAAAAAAAAAAAAACAGATACAGTAGAATGCCTACAAATTTCATTAGGGCACAAAAACAAGAAAAATTGGGGTGCCTGGGTGGCTCAGTTGGTTAGGTCATGATCGCGGGGTCCTGGGATAGAGTCCCGCATCAGACTCCCTGCTCAGTGGGGAGCCTGCTTCTCCCTCTCCCTCTACCATTTCCCCTGCTTGTCTTGTCATGCTCTGTCAAATAAATAAATAAAAATATTTTTAAAAAAGAACAATTAAGCTACATTCCCTAGTCAGAAAGGGGGTGATAAAAAAAAATAGGTCAGAAAAGAAAGAGTGATCAGGAAGGTAGGGGGCAGAGTCTAGAAGGAATGTTGGTCCATTTTGTAATCTACATAATAGATACATAGGTATTTTCTTTACAATCATTAAAATAGACTTTATTGTAGATTCTTCTATAAGTATCTACATATCTAGAGCTATTTTAATGGCTATACTGCATTTTAAGATGTGGATTTATCATATTTAATGATTTACTGCATTGCTAAACACTTCTATTGCCTTCTCCTGTTTTTCTTGCCCAAAACAGTGTTTCAAAAGACAAATATTTGTGTATGTATTTTTGACTGGTTAGAATAAATTTCTGGAAGAAGAAAGACAGGATCAGATCATGTGGAGTTTTAAAGAGTTCTTGGTATAATATGTAATCTCCCTAAAAGACTATGCAAGCTGCATTTCCCATAAGGTAGGGATTTCTGAATTACCACTCATTCACTGGTGTCAAATGCTATAATTTGGATAATATCTGATTGTTTTAATTTGCATTTATTTTATTTCTTCCTAGTGAAATGAAGGTAGCATAGCGTCAGATGAGGTTCAAAGTCTGACTCCAGCACTTAGAGATGGTATGGCTTTGGGCTTGACACCTAATCTCTTTGAAGGTCAATTTCCACACACATAATGTAGGAAAAAGTGCTGGGACAATTAAATAAGTGTAGCCATGTAATAAACATAGCAGCCTACCTGCCACATTTTAACTCTTCCATATATTAAATGTGCAGGGTGGGGATAGTGTTAGATGAAGAATTAAGGAGATGGGGCCCTGGAGGGTGGAGGAAGTAATGGAGGAAGGAGGGAAGGAGAGACGATGGAGAGGACCGAAAGAAAAAAGAAGGGAGTGATGAAAGGAAAGGGACTGATGGATGAAGGATAGGATGTTGGGGGAGGGAAGAAGAAGGGAGGGAGATTTGGAGGTGAGAAAGTAGGGCTGATGGAGGAAGGTCTAAGAGAACAGTGGATCTAAATGAGGGATAGTCCGGGAGAGGTCAACAGTGATCAGAAGTATCTGGTTCTCCATTCCTTCTGGACAACTTCTGATCCCTTTGGGAATTCAGTTTTCAGTTTAAAGACCACTGTGGAGATAAGCTATATTGTTATCAAGTGCAAGTGATCAAGGCTTTGGAAGCAGGCAGTCCTGGTTCTATCAGTTGTTAGCTATATCCTCTGGGACAAAGTCCTCTCTGAACTACTTATATAAAACAGAGCTGCTAACATCTAATGTTCAAAGTCTGCAGAAGAATTATATAAGATGCTTTCTTTAAAGCATCTGTCTCCAGGCCTGGCTCTTGGTGTCTCTCAAAAAATGGTAAATGATTTCTTCTTGTTGCTGTTAAAAAATGGCTAAGAAAGTATTAGAAATGGCTTAAAATGTTGTTGGCCCTAAAGCCAGTAAATGTCAAACACCAAAAGGTGATTTTAAAAAAACCTCACCTATTAATAAGTGAGGGAACATTAGGCTACAAGTTTATGTACAAGAGTGTATGTGTGCGTCCATTTACGGTAGAATACGGAACAAAAAGACAGATGTCATCGGAGAAATGGAGAAAGTGTTACTTGACTCAATCTGGGTGTCAGGAAAGCCACGGAATTCTCCAGTATTGTTTGGCAGTTGAGTAGAGTAAGGAAGACACAGAGGCTCAGGTTGTGGCTGAGAAGGGTTATTTCTGGCCACCATCACTGCACCCAAGAGAGATCCGTGCTTACTGAAGCCCATCAAGGCAGGTCAATAGTATTAGCCTAGGAGCCTTCTCCCTCAAACATCACATCCAGCAACACAGGCCACAGGTTATCAAGGTAACCACATGTGGGTATTAGGTACAATATAGCCATTTGGTACCGCAACTTCAATTTCAACGCCAAATTCCACAAAAGTCCTTTAACAATGACAGCATGTTCAAAAATTTCGTTAGTCTCTTTCATCAGGCTTATCCACGAATCCGACATAAGGTACACCTTGCTATCTTTTGGTGCTGTTCCAAATGGGCTGAAGCCTACTTGACTTTTAAAAAGAGCAAGGAGAGTACCGAAATTATTAAAGGCAAAGGTCAGTGTGTGAAGAGAAACAGAGACTTGACTTCACGGTGTCAACAATACTGGAGAAGCTACTGGGTGAGTCAGACCTGTCAGCCTATCTGCCTGCCACCCCCACAGGTTCAATTAATATGTACCTGTAGCCCATCAAGCCTAATGGAAAAGACTCTGGGAATCAGATTACATAAAAAGAGTTGGCACTCCAGGGAGCATCAACAGTTTATGAGCAATGCAAAGTCAAATCATGTAAAATTTGTATTAAATATAGAAGACTGTCAAGTACGATAATGGGCCTGACAGACGAACCTCTTTCCCATAATTACTTCCCATAAGTGACAACTCTGCGGTCTCTAAAAATCCTTCCCTTTTTTGGCCTAAGAGAGTATGAGACTCTAATACTCAAATATTTTCCCTCCTGAGATAAATACTTCCCTCAGCTGTGCTACGATCTCCCCTTCCCCTAAATCTGGAAAGCTGGTTACTAAGTTAGCTTCCTTTGAACATGTTCCCACAGAAGTTACTTATGGAATAATGTTATTCCATTGAGCTGATAATAGTAGTTTGCAAATGAAAACACAATAAGGAAAATAAAGTCATGGGGGATTCATTAGTCTCTAAAAACAATTTTTGTCTATGGTGTTAGCTGATTGGTCTTGGTTCACATTGACGACATTTCCTTGAGATGCTAAGGGCTTTCACCTAATGGATCTCCAGTTGCTAAATAAATCTTTTTTTTTTTTCTTTTTAGAGTGGTAGTACATCAGTTTGAAAGCATGTGTAGCCAAAGGAGTCCACACTTTATTCTGTATAAATCCTCTGACTTGTATCACAATTGAAGTTTTTAAGATTTTCCCTGATGATATTAACCCATGAGTTCCACAGACATCTAAACTGTAACTTAAATAGAAATCCAAGCTAAAAGAGCACTAGCTCTGAAGAGAAATGTATGAATGCCTTCTGTACACTGATTTATTTTGGTAAACAGAGCTGGCAAAGTCAATTTAGAGGTAAAAAGACATATTTGACAGTAACAAAGTGAAGAGATATCCTATCTACACTGTGATCAAAGCAGACGCACACGCGTGCACGTTACCACCACCACCCTCTTCCCCCACCCCAAAGAAGTTTCAACCTGGAAAGTTGAGATAGCTGAATAGGGGCAGGCCATATTCTCAGACTCCTAAATTTCATTTTAAGTGTCCTTTACCAAGTACTGAGATCATCTGTGTTTTCACCTTCCTATGAAGAGGACTGTGTTAAGTTTAAAAATTCTTGGTTACCTTCTGAGAGACTACATACTCTGGAGCCCAACTGCTGGGTTTGAATCATGAGGCTATGATATAATAGCTTTGTGATTTGGGCACTGTTTTTTTACTTCTCTGTGCTAAGTTTCTGAACTGTAAAATGAAGATAATAATACGCACATTCTGGAGTGTCTGATCAGATAACCATTGATAATGTATGACACATATGCTCAAGGCATCATGACCACCATGATTCTTGTGGTCCTCCTCCTCCTCCACCATATGTCCAGTCACAAATTCCTGTCAAGAGTTCTTGTTTCCTCAGTGTCTTTCACACCCATCCCTCTGTCCTTCATCCTAGGTCAGACCCCACTGGGCTCACCTCTTCCCTCTCATCTCTCTCCAGATGGTCCCTGAACTAACTGAGCCCTGGTCACTCCTCTGGAGAGAGGAATTCTCCTCCAAGCTTCTACTTGCTTTTTCTTCAAGCTCTTCACAAAGAAGAAAATGAAATCAACCTAAAAATGCTATTGTGGTCCCATATCCCTCCTGATGCAAGCTATACATAGTTCCTTTCAAATTTCATCAGTGACTTTCAAGTCCTCCTGTAAACTCCAAATTTAGCCCCAAGAAATCTTTCTGACATTATGGATTAGTGTTTACCAAGGCAGCCAAAAAGGATCTGTGCCATTTTATTCTTATGCATCTTGGGTGGGGTTCACACTCCCAAGGGCTCACTTCCCTCCGCCCACATGTTCTGACACCCTATCTAGCCTTCAAGGGCTTATTCAAATTCTGCCTCCTCCATGTTGATTCCACAATCATTATGGAGCTCCTCTTAGATTTGAGCTCCCTCTTCTCTGACCTGCAGAAGGAGGATATATTTCTGGATATTATCCAACCAATCTTTTTGTATGACAGTGCACCATACTTTCTAAAACTTAGTATTTCTAATACCTTCTAGTGCCCAGAATGAGGCCTCACACATATCTGGAGTTCAATTAGTCAATATCTCTTGGAGCAATGCGCTCTCAGTAAGGTAATTTTTAAGGTGCTATGAAGGAGAGTAGGCCTGTGAGTATCACTACTGGCACTTTACTTTCCCATTTGTGACCAGTGATGTCTTTTTGGGGGTAACTGCATTCAGTCCTTGTCACATACTACCGCAACTGTGGCTGCACATATGTGAAAATAAAACTTTTTCTTTACTGGAAATAGTAATGCATTTATACAGTAAAAATATCAAGAGGTTGTGAGAGTTATACAGTAAAAATAGGTGTCCTTTCTACCCTAAAGCCCTTATTCCTTAGTTCTCCTTGAAAACTACCACCATTACATGTTTTTTAGTGATTATTTTAAAGTCACTGGATGCAAAGTTTTCATCCTACTGTAAAATTGTTTCATTTCTCTATTTGTCCAAGCCATCCAGGCAGACATTACAACCTCCTTCTATCCAAAAAGATTACTGGCATCCCAGAAAATACTCCCCTCCAAGCCATTCCCCCATTTTTAGGCATTTGGTGATGAACCTTTTTACCCCTTTAATTAGACTCAATCCTCTTGTACTCCCAGTTTAATAACTTGGATCATTCCATCACAGCCTTTATTCCCTAAACTACTGGAAGAGAACTTTCAACACTAGAATGTGAAGGTAGAACTTGGGTAACTGACAAGAGCAAACTCCATTAAAATGAGCTCATCCATGAAAAACGAGTTGTTTACATTCTATTTAGAAACAAAATAATATGAATAAGGCTTTCTTGAGCTGGTTGGATATAACTTACAAACTACAGAAAAACTAAGGACGAGTGAAAAATTAGGTCCAGGGCAGGTTTACTTTAAAAGCAACCAGTGCTGGGAAATTCTTACTGAGTCAGGATCCCTGGATCGGGTTCAGGAAAAACACAATAAAACTCCTCAGAGCTTGTATGGATGCACATACCTCTTCCCACACATACCAATCAGAGAGATTCCATGACCAATTTCTGGAATAACTGCCATCCCAGGCCACATACATTCTGTGCTTGGTATATGAATGAAAAGGATGGATTCTTAAATATCCATTTGCTAAAACTATGGGAAGGTGGGTTCTAATCACAAACTGGCTCAAATCACCCTGCTCTGGTTTTGAAAGAATTCAGTTGGCCAGAAATAGATACACTGAACAACTATGAAATGTGTTCCTGACAAGTTTATTGAACCAGAAAATTTATTTCTCCAATAAATTTGGGTAAGACATGCTTGCTCTTTAATAACATGAAGAGGCTGAATGAGATAATCTCTAAGGTCCCTTCAAACTCTAAAATACTGTTGTTAATATTACATCAAGGGACTGGACAACATTCATACCCCGTAACAGGCATTTACCCTACTGAGTTTGTAATCAAGTATAACTCAAACTATGAAAGTTTAAGAAGGATTCAGTTCTGAGGAGATCTGGAAGCCAGTTATCAGACTGTTGAAAGTATATTTGTTAAATAAAGCAACATGATTTAGTTCAGTGCTTCCCTACATGTGATCTACAGACTGGTAGCATCAACCTACTGAGCCCCTGGAGGATAAAAACCACCCACCCAATGACAGTATGCATTCTGGGTATACAGGGCAGCATCTCCTCTCACAGGGCCCACCTGGGAAGACACCTCTGAGACTACTGGTCTCCTGCCGACTGGGACAGAGACCGTGCTCTACAGCGAGCTGCACACTAGTATGGCGCACTTAACAGAGAAGATGAAATGGACAAATGGAACCACGAACAAATAACCCATTGTGCTGACTGCCAGGTTTCTGTAAAGCAGAACCTAGAAGTCCTTTCAGCAACTGAAGAGTCAAATAGATACACAGGGAAAATGGCCTGGGGAGGAGAAATGAAGGGTCTTTTTGTTCCCGTTTGTTTTGTTTTTTATGTTATGTTAGTCACCATACAGAAAGGAAGTTTTCTAGGGGACTTTCTCATTTCGGAAAGAGACAAGTGAGCACGTGCTGAGAGCTATGGGTGATTTGGGAGCATTCTTACACCACGGATCATTTGGGAACAAAGAATCCGACAGGGGTATGCTTGCCAATGGAGGACATAAAACTTCACTCCACAGATAAAAGAGGACAATGGGAGAGTTTTCGTGATCCATCTTAAGACTTCAGTCTGCCAGGAACACAGATACAGAAAAGCTGATGCTAGGCATCAATAATGCTAAGGCATGAATAATATCTTAAAATAGAGTAAGAATATAACAGCCTTCCTAGACCTTCCTAGAATAGGAGACACCATTCACTGCACCTAAGGCCTCTCTATTCCAGTGTATTTTAGGACTCCTACTCAACTTATGTTTGCTCTCCCACTCTGATGCAATGTAGCAAGATGGCGTATACCTGTATACCTGATAGTACCCAATTAAATGGGAGAAGACTGTGTAGTAATTACATTTACTGAGCATCTACTAAACTGCAGGCAATCTGAATATATTGTTCAATTTCTCACAAGTCTCAATGTAAGGATTATAATTCTGATTTTATACAAGAGGCTAGTTCTATCTCACTTGATGCTGGTCAAAGGTAGGTTAAAGAAGAGCCTTGGCTATGAGACTGTATGACCTGCTGCTGCCCAAACTCCCCACATTGTTCGACGACAAGTGGCTTGCTCAAAAGTCACCTTCTGGCAGAAGGTTTTTTGCAAGAAGCTTTTTTTTTTCTTTTCTTTTCCTCATGAGGTGAACCCTGGAGATTGGAAGGACTGTAGAACCTAGTAATGTGGTGAGTATGGAAAGTAAAACAACAAAAAAGCTGAGCCATTCGATTTGTCATCCAAATCAATTTCTGCTTGCTGAGGCTTGAAAGGAAACTTGCTTATTTTTTCATCATCGCTGAATGAAGCTATTTTTTAGGATGTGTTTATACACCCTGCATAAGAGCTCGGGCTCAAAGAACTCAAACTGAAGTGAAGGGGAAACAAACTTGACAATCTCTGGCCTTATCATTTTAACATCACAGTGAAAGGGCTCATCAGCATGTCTATTTTTTTAATTTTTACAGATGAGGCAGCAGAATGAAAATGGGTTTTCAAAATCAGACACCTTTTTTTCAAATTACAGTTCTTCCTATGTCAAAGTACAATTTTCACAAACTTAAGAGCACTAATCTGATGCAAAGATATAGTGAGCACGAGTCAGAAATTAATTTGATTCACTAATGAATAAATCAGCAAGATGATAAAACTGGCTCAAAGATAATTTGAGAGAACATGTGCATACAGACACTGAAAGAAAATGCTGAAATAAAATTGTTAGGTTAGGTGCACAACTGGCTATTGTTCCACTGGTAAAAAGACTGAACTCTGTGGGGTTATTATTATCTTTTTAACCACACAAGTCATTTACATCTCCATCAGATAAAACTATAAGTTAACAAGTAACTTCAAGTCTGGTCCCTAATTAGCAGTAAATACTAATTCAGAGGTCAATAAATCTTTTCTGTAAACTGCCAGATAGTAAATACTTGAGACTTTGTGGGGCAAATAGGTATCTGTTGCAACTACTCATCTCTACCACGGTAGCACAGAAGTAAGCGTAAACAATACATAAACAAACTAACAGGGTGTGTTCCAATAAAACTTTATTTATAAAAATATGGTATAGGTCAGGTTGGCTGGCAGGCCATAGTTTAGCAACTCCTACCTGAGAATTTTAAATAATCCTGGGTGGGCCTATTAAAGAATGCTCTAGCAGGACTTTGAAAGGATATGTAGTGATCTTTTGTATTATCTCCAAGTTTGGAATAATTTTTATTGGACCATGATTAGTCTGTAGGAACTTACCCAGGTTACTCATTTTCTCAGGTTTAATTTCCTTATTTGTTGAATGGGGATAATTTTCAGAAATCCTCACAGTATTATAAGCATTCAGTGGGTTAGTATTCAAAGATATTTATTCCTTCCAACCTCCATTTTATTCTTAGTCAAAAAAGTGAGAGATGATCTCACATTGTTTCTCACAAAATCTGTTTGAGAAAACAAGGCCATTTGCTTAAGATGGAGGCAGAGGCCAACTGACTTAAACAGCAAGAGGCTCAGGAGTAAAAGACAACTTGCCTACAACTTTTTATTTAGTCCAACATCAGTCCTGTCTGTAATGTTCAATTTGGTGGGGGACTTCTTTGGCCCAGCCCAACAAACATGGAGTCAGTTATGGCTTTACATCCTCTGCCAGGTATGGCCAGAGCTGTGAGAACCACTCTAGAGGCTGATAAAGCAGCCAGTGGCTCAGTGATTCTCAGCCACCAAATCCCCCAGTTTACTTCATTTCCCCAACTTTGGGTGAAGCTAACCAGTGTGAGTGACGAGCTGGAGTTAAAAGCATGGGGAGTGGAGAGGGTCGTGCTGACCGTGATAAAGAAGGTTGAGTTGGGTTTTATCCTGGAGAGATAATAAAGCCATTGAGGTTCCTGTGATAAATATATCTACTCACTTAGAAAGATTAGCACATGATGCCCTGGACAAAGAATTCAACCAGAAACACAACAGGAGCTATATGGGTAAGTAAGCGAGGAAGGAGGTCTAGGTAGAAAGGAAATCTGACCCCTTCATACAATTACAACAGAGGCCTCAGCTGACCCCAGGAGGAGCTCTGGGACTGGCATGGTCTTCTAAGTTATCCCGATTGAGGCAAGGGAGCCACAGACTCTTGTGTCCCTGCATTCATTTTTCATGCTCTTGGCAGAGGCAGTTCCCTGCGGGAAATTCTCATGAGGAGGAAAGCTAGGAGCCACCAGTATGTAGTGGCATAAAACAAACGTGTATTATATCTCACAGTGTCTCTAAGTCAGGGATCCAGGCATGGCTTAAGCTGGATGCCTCTGACTCAGAATCTCTCGTAAGACTGAAGTGAGGGTGTTGACCGGGACTACTGTCACCTCGAGGCTCTACCGGGTGAAGACGTGCTGCCAGCCTCACTCACATGGGAGCTGGGAAGAATCCCTCACTGGCTGCTCGCCAGAGATATCAGTCACTTGTTGTGGGGTTCTGTGTGGGACTATTCACAAGCTGGCAACCTGCTGCCCCAAAAGCACAAGGATCTGAGGGAGGGAAGGAGAGAGAAAGGTGAGAGAAAGAGAGAGAAGAGAAAACTCAAGTCAAACTTAACTTATAACTTAATCTTATAAGTGATGTCTCATTGTTTCTGCTGTATTGTATTCTGTGCAAGTGAGTCAGAACAATATCCAACATTTACACATTCACTGACCTAAAAAAAATACACAAATGCACACACACACAACTTTTAGTGGTCGATGTGAGGTAAGTATGGGAACTGAAAGCAAGCCTTAAGAAACTTGGTATTGCTTGACATCTAAGTGCATGATCACTGGACTCACCAAGTGGATATAGAACACAGATATCAGAACAAAAATATTTAAAATAAAAATGGACCAATTTTTTAATTCATTAGGGATGTGGGGGGAGAAAATGGTCTTCACCAGAGGATTTAAGAATGCTACAGATGGTTTAACATCCTTGCCAGATGGACCATGACTGAGGCAAAGGAGTAAGTTTAAATTTTGAGGAGAAGAGCACTAGACAGTAAGTTGGGGACTTTTTCTTAGTTCTGCCTCTGATATTTCCTACGAGGAACCAGAGATCACTTAGCCTGCCTGGATTTGCATTCTGACCCGCAAAAAAGTGCATCCACTGGAAGGTTCCTTGAAGTCTAAAGGGCTTTAATTTATAAAACAGTCCATTTTATTTTTATTTATCATTTTCAAAATGGCTTTTATTAAACTCTTCCCACACAGTGCTTCTTGCCATATTGCCACAGCCCTGGAGTGTGTCCACCAGGGAAAGGGACCTGTCAGTGTTCCCCTGTGGCTAAGGCTGGGCTTGTCAATGTAGCTGTGGAGATGGCCTCACTTGGTGGTCCCAGTCTGTGTCTGGCTGCTTCTGAAGCAGCTTGAAAACAGCAAGGCAGGTGGGGGTACTGTGGGTGCAGGCAACTGAGGGCAGTCTCCGGTCTAGGGTGGGGTAGGGGCAGTCTCCTTAACACACACTCTGTGTGTTCTATTTTTTTTTTTCTTTTTTTCTGAAAGTGAGCTTGTGCAAGCATTGGGGTGGGGGAAGCAGGAGTGGGGGGGAGAGGGAGAGAGAATTTTAAGCAGACTCCATGTTGAGCATGGCCTGATCTCATGACCCTGTGATTATGACCTGAGTAGAAATCAAGAGTCTGACATTTAACTGACTGAGCCAACTAGGCACCCTTTCTATTTTTAGACAAACTAAATTATTAGTGATTTATTGCTGTGATCTCTACATGTCTACCCAGAATCCACTATATGCAGCTACAAAGAGTCCATCCAAGTTCACTTATTTATATAAAAATAGTCCCCCTACTTGGACTACTTGAGACAAATGCCCAGATCCCTCAGCTTGGGAAACATATTACAACATCGCCCTCTTAAAAGTCCTCACCATCTTGTCCTGGCATCTTAGATGGCTCCAGGGACAATATGCCAGAGACATAACGACTAACAGAGACAACACAGTAATAGTCGTCTTCATGATATCAGTAATTCTTTTATTCTCCAAGAAATATGGTTTTAATGAAATCATTATGGCTTTTTAAAATACTTTTTTCAAAAATATTTTTATACTTAGTATTACTTCACAAATTTACTATTCCAGTTTTTCAGTTACTTTCATAGTAAATCTAAGGAATAAGTTCAATTTTACTTGGTGGAGAGAGCTAGAGGTCTTTTTCCATCTTGTTTCTATCCTCACACAGTAAATAAAGATCGTTCCAGGAAGCATAATAAACTAGCATGACACTGCACGCTATATATTCCAAGTTAAGCACTGTCATTTACATTTGGTTCATGTGGCTTATGTAGAACTTCTCACTGTTTCCAGGATACTGGCTTTGAATACATTGCCTAAACATCTGCCAGCAAAGACACCCAGGTGGTTGGTATAGACACTGTTCTACAGTATCTTTACAGTATCCTTAGAGGTGAATTATTTTTCGGTCAGCACGACTCTTCTGTGTATATGTGCATAATCTAGTGATATATAATAGTAATCGTTGTAATAATAATAGCAGTGTCATCCATGGATAGCTTAGTACATACCCAGGGTATTTACTCCTCATGAAAATTCATTTACTATCTTTGAGGTGGGTATTGGTATTCCCATTTCACAGAAAGGAGAGTTGAGACTTTGAAAGATAAATCAACCTGACCAAGGAGAGGCATTTAAGTAATGGCCGGAGCTAAGATTTAGACCCACTGGCTGATTTTAAGCAGGGAGTCCTAGTTTGAGACTTAGCTATGCCTACCCTAGAATTCAGGCCTACTGACCAGGTCTGAGAGAGCACCTGTGATGCATCAATACGCATGGGAAGTCTTAAAGGAAGAGATGGTCACATGAAGTTTTGTGTAAGAAGCCAGTGTCAACATTTTAGACAACTGTCTGCCACGGATAAACTCTAGTGCATTCTCTTCAAACCCAAGTAACAATGTTGTGAAGGGGCAGTAATGTCCCCGTGAGGTAGCCATGTTCTAGCCATGTGTAACCAAGCAGGTGGAGTGCTTTCTCCATCTTTCTATGGTTCAGGTGGAACATAGCTGGAAAACAGCACTGGAGCTGTGATGGAGCTGAGTTTTGAGAAAGCTACATCTGAAGAGGGAATAGGAGAAGTCTTCAGCACATTATCATGCTGGCCTTGGTGGAGTATAAATGGACTCCCCAGGAATTATGGAACAGTGAACAACAAAAAATGGTGGACTCTACTTAGTGCCATGTCTGTGAGACTCTCTCTGAGGACCCCCAATACTATTTGTGTGGAACTTGGAAAGCTGGGAAGAGCTAAAGAAATGCATATGTTACTAATACCTAGAAGGCTCTCAAAAGAATGGGTTCCATGTCTAGTGATACCCTCTAAAAATGGATTAGTTCTTCTTTTTACCACTATATTTTGGTTCTCTTTGAATAATAATGACTCAACTATGCAAATCTTTATATAATTAAACAGAAGTCAGTGATGGTGCCCCAATACAAATGACTATTTGATCCCAGACATGGACATTTACACTGGTCTCTCTTAAACATACCTATTTATTCTAATCTATGAAGGAAATTTTGATTTTTGTTTCTCTCTCCCAGCTCTTACAATTTACTTACTTTGGCACTTTCTGCCTGCTTGTACAACATCAGAATAGGCTTCATGGCCAGAGAAAGCCCTCAAGCAAACAAAGGCAAGTGCAAACAGTTAGAAGATGAGCCGGTGAATGTGAAATGGCAAGGACAGTGGGGTGGAAGGCCTTACATAGTGTGTGGGTATGTGTACACACGCACACATAAAGATACACAGATGGAAAAGACCTTCTAAGCTGAGAGAATGACAGTTGGGCAGGAGCAAAGTATACACGAAAGGATGCAAGAGAAATTAGGTGATGCATCTAAATCCAGTTTTCAGGGTGCCTGGGTGGCTCAGTTGGTTATGGCTCTGACTCTTGATTTTGGCACAGGTCATGATTTCAGGGTTGTGAGATCGAGCCCTCTGTGTCGGGCTCTGTGCGGAGGAAGGAGCCTGCTTAAGATTCTCCCCCTCGTCCCCCACTCGCATGTGTTCTCTCTCCAAAAACAAACATGCAAAAAACCCCTTAATTTCCAACTGATAAAATTTCTCTAAGTTTCCTATTTTCACAATGAGATTAAGAATTAAGATCTCCTCTCAGCAGTCTTGACATGCCTGCTTCAAACAAAATAATAAAGCTAGAACTGGTATGACAGCCAGGATTCCCCATCCACACTCTCAACCTGTACAGAATTCTGGCTGTCTAGGTGGCAAGAGAAATGTCCAGCTGACTAGAAGGCATTTTGCTTCTCTCTTGAACTCAGCTAGAAGGGTAAGAGTACTATGGGTAAAGAAGCAATCTGGTTATGCCCAATTAAATATGGCTTTCTATTGGTATTCACACCCTTTTTTCACTTACGCCCCCAAATACTCTAAAATCTAGAGTTTAGAATCCGGACTCTATATCCAAAAAGCCACTTGCTATTTGATATCCACTGGAAACCACTACTCTAAGACACTAAATCAGTATTATAAGTCCTTTGTTACTTGGAGAATAATATTTGTATTAAAATAAAGCCCTGTAATTAAAACTCTCTATATTTATATGTATGCTTCCAAGATATTTTTCAGAACTAGGTTGTCTACATAACAGAGCCAAAATTTATAATCAACGATGGAACACAAGCTCTCAGAATATTTTTCTTAGAAAGTTTTCAACTAAGAAACTAAGAAAGTTTCTTAGAAAGCTTTTAATTTAGAATAATCCATGCTGTATAGCCAATTAGGCAGTTCTCTGAAAGCACTGGAGCTTAGGATGACAGAGGGTCCAATTGATGTACTGACTCGGGCAGGTATCCAGCGAGAGCAGGTGGTAGTGGAAGCACACAAATGCAATTTTTTAAAATTTGGCATCTCCTGGAAAGAAATGCCTTTTTATCACCCTCAAGACATCAGCACAGATAGATGTGGAGCCAATCCTTCCTGGCAGTAAGCCACGTTTTCTCTTTCTACACACTACATTGATCTCATCCACGGCCCCTCTGAAACCTCTTGGACATCATTTTTTGTCTTCGGTATCTGCAACTCATCCTTGATAAGCGGTAGAATGGTCTTTCTAAATGTAAATTTAATCATCTCCCACCTCAAGCCCTTCACTTCCCCTCTGTCCATCTATATTCTATTTTAAAGAATAATGTTGGCCTTAGTTTAATTCGAAGTAAAATGAAAACAAAATATAGAGTTCTCTATTAAACTTATTGAATTCAAAGGATTACTTATTATTCTGGGGCTATTTTTTTCTGGTTTAAATAATTTGCAAATATATTCTGTTTGTAAAATTACTGCAGATTAGGGCGCCTGGGTGGCTCAGTTGGTTAAGCGACTGCCTTCGGCTCAGGTCATGATCCCGGAGTCCCGGGATCGAGTCCCATATCGGACTCCCGGCTCTGTGGGAGGTCTGCTTCTCCCTCTGACCTTCTTCTCCCCTCTCATTCTCAGTCTCTCTCTCTCTAATAAATAAATAAAATCTTTAAAGAAAAAAAAAATTACTGCAGATTAGTCAGGAGAGGCTTGCTTGGGTATAGTAACAAACAGATCATCAAATCGTAGAGGCTTAACACAAAAGGTGATCTCTTACAAAAAGTTTGCTGCTGATCTAGTGGCATTCCCAAGAACCACGTTTCCAAGCAGTGATGCGGGGCTTTAGACTATTAGTATACCTTGTTTCATTGTGCTTCACTTTATTGCACTTCACTGACAGTACCTTTTTTACATATTGAAAGTTTATGGTATCTTGCATCCAACGAGTCTATAGGTGGGTGTTTCCAACAAACCTTTGCTCGTTTTGTGTCTTCTCTGTAACATATTTTGATATCTCTTAAAATACTTCAAACTTTTTCATGCTTACTGTATTTACTTATGGTTCTCTGTGACCAGTGATCTTTGATGTTACTTTAGTAATTATCCACAGGTACCATGAACCACTCCTATATAAGCTGGCAAACTTAATTGATAAATGTACGTGTTTTGACTGCTCCACCACATGGCATTTTCCTTGTGTCTCTTCCTCTCCTCAGGCCTATTCCCTGAGACACAACAATATTGAAATTAGGTCAGTTAAAAACCCTATAATGGCCTCTAAGTGTTCACATAAAGGCAAGAGTCCTACATCTCTCAATTAAAATCAAAAGCCAGAAATGATTAAGCTTAGTGAGGAAGTCATGTCAAAAACAGAGATAAGCTGAAAGGGAGGCCTCTTCTGTCAGTTATTCAAGTTGTGAATCAAAGAAAAAGTTCCTGAAGGAAATTAAAAGTGCTACTCCAGTGAACACATGAATGATAAGAAAGCCCTACTGCTGATACAGAGAAAGTCTGAGTAGTCTGGATAGACGATCAAACCAGCCACAACATTCCCTCAAGCCAAAGCCTAATCCAGAGGAAGAAGGCTCTAACTCTCTTTAATTCTATGAAGGGTGCGAAAGGTGAGGAAGCTACAGAAGAAAAGACTGAGGTTAGCAGAGGGTGGTTCATGAGGTTTAAGGAAAAAAGCATCTCTATAACATAAAAGTACAAGGTAAAGCAATGACTGCTGGTGTAGAAGTTGCAGCAAGTCATCCAGAACATCTAGGTCATTAATAAAGGTGGCTGCACTAAGCAACAGATTTTCAATATAAATGAAATAGCCTTATATAGGAAGAAGATGCCATCTAGGGCTTTCATAATTAGAGATGAGAAGTCAATGCCTGGCTTCAAAGCTTCAAAGGACAGGCTGACTCTCTTGTTAGGGGCCAGTGCAGCTGGGGACTTGAAGTTGAAGCCAATGCTCATTCACCATTCAGAAAGTCCTAGGGAGGGCCTTTAAAAACTATGCTAAGTCTATTCTGTGCTCTATAAATGGAAAACAAAGCCTGGAAGACAGCACATCTGTTTACAACATGGTTTACTGAATACTTGAAGCCCACTATTAAGACCTATTGCTGAGAAAAGGATTGCTTTCCAAATATTACTGCTTATTGACAATGCACCTAGTCATCCAAGAGCTCTGATGGAGATGTTCAAGGATTTCTGTTGTTTTCGTGCCTACTAACACAGCATCCATTCTGCAGCCCACGAATCAAGTCTTTCAAGTCTTGTTATTTTAGAAATATATTTTATAAGGCTATCACTTCCATAGACACTGATTCCTCTGATTGATCCAAAGTAAACTTTGCCTTCTGACCTTCTGGAAAGGACTCACCCTAAATACCATTGAGAATATTTGTGATTCATGGCCGCGGGTCAAAATATCAACATGAGCAGAAATCTGGAAGAAATTATATTCCAGTCCTCATGGATGACTTTGGGGGTTCAAGACTTTAGTGGAAGAAGTAACTGCAGATGTGATAGAAATAGCAGGAGAACTAGAATTAAAAGTGGAGCCTAAAGATGTGACTGAATTGTTACAATATCACAGTAAAACTTAAATGGATGAGGAATTGCTCCTTAAGATGAACAAAGAAAGTAATTCTGAGATACAACCTACTCCTGGTGAAGACACCATGAAAACTATTGAGATGACAGCAAAGGGTTCAGAATCTCACGTAAACTTAGTCGATAAAGCAGCAGTAGAGTCTGAGAGAACTGAATCCAATTTCAAAGAAGTTCTACCATGGATAAAATGCTACTGAACAGCACCACATGCTATAAAGAAATTGCTTGTGAAAGGAAGAGTCAATCGATGCAGCAAACTTCACTGTTGTCTTATTTAAGAAATTGCCACAGCCACCTCAGCCTTTAGCAACTATCACCCTAGTCAGTCAGCAGCCATCATTTACAAAGCAAGACCCTCCACCAGCAAAAAGATTAAAACACTACCATCTAGATGATGGTTAGCATTTTTTAGCAAGAAAGTATTTTTTAATTAAGGTATATATACTTGTTAAGACTTAAAGGTATTGCACATTTAACTGACTACAGTATAGTGTAGGCATACCTTTTATACACACTGGGAAACCAAAAAAATTCACTTGACTCATTTTATTGCAATGTTCGCTGTTCATTGTGACACTGTGGAACCAAACCCACAGTATCTCCAAGATATGCTTGTACTTGCTTACACATTGCAGCAATGCCACCTAAAACATGTGGCCCTTCAGGGTCACTGTGGAGAGAGCTGGAAGATACATTAGAGCTATTTTCTGTCTCAGCTATGAAGTGGCCTGCAGCCCAGATTATTGGCCAGAAAAAGTCACACGGCCTGACCTACACTGCAGCAGTCTGGAAAGTGTAGTTTTAAGTATGACCAGGAAGGTAAGAACGAGATATAAAATATTATTCAGTAGGCATTTTTATTACAGATTATGGCGGTGGAGGCCAAATTAATTTCCTCATGTCATGAAATGACAAAAGAAAAAAAATAACACCCTATGTGAGCAACGTACTTTATTTGGGACAATGTATCAATGCATAAAATGCCAGTTTGGGAACTGCGGATGCATTCTATGAAACCTAAACATCACAACCCAGAATACACGGTTCTTCAAGCTCTGGCCCTGCCAACATCTCCAGGATTATGTACACACAGCCCCTGATAGGAGTCATGCTTCTCCATTTGTGTCACTGCAACTCATGACCACATCCCCTTATGCCAGTTATTCCTTGTCCCAAACCTCCTTTCAAACATCACCGATTCTATGACATTGCCAGACAGAGTCAAGTGCTCTCATATCCCTCTACTAGCGCTTATCCCACTTTAAGTCATTATTTGTAGACATCCTTGAATCCTTATGGGTTTTTTTTAAGGAGGGGACCAAGTTTTCTTCATCCCTACAATCCCAGAATCCGCTAGATTACAGGATTAAGTGCTTTATAAGCACTGAAAGAAAGCTTGGTTCCATTGATCCAAGACTGTCTTTGTTTATATATATTTTTATATTTTACTTATTTATTTATTTGACAGAGAGAGAGAGAGAGAGATCACAAGCAGGCAGAGAGGAAGGCAGAGAGAGAGGGAGAAGCAGGCTCCCCATTGAGCGGAGAGCCCCATGCGGGGCTCGATCCCAGGACCCCGGGATCATGACCTGGGCCGAAGGCAGAGGCCTTAACCCACCGAGCCTCCCAGGTGCCCCTCTTTGTTTATATTTTAATTAGATTTTTGGAAAGGTTCTCAAAGAAGGGTTTAAGTTAAAGAAAGTCCTTTGGCTTAAGTAACTTCTAAGAGTCACCACTCTATCAGCTCTTACGTTCTGCCCTACTGCCATTCTCACTCACATTGGTGGTTCAAGTCCCACCACTGCTACTCCCCCCCGCCCCGCCCCCAGCACACAGCCCTGTGTGCTAAATCTCCACAGCAGAGGTTCAGGAAATCACTCCGACTTACTCTGAGCTGCAGGGTTTGCTCTGATCCTTGATGTTCCACTGAAAAGGCTAATGGGATCCTCAGTTTTCAAAAAAGTGTATAGATCTATGGTACTTGTGGCTTTATGACCTGATGGCATAATCCAGCAGCAATTTTCAAATTACTGGTGGCACTGAGAGTATAAACTGCATAAGGACAGGGACCATATTCATTTTCTTCCAGAAGTGTTCACCAAGAATCTCTGCACACATGGAAGAAAGTAAGGAAAAACTGAAAGGGAAGAGGAGAGCTCTCTTAAACACTCACAGAACTCAGTTCACTGGGTTACATGGCACACCCACTCTTTGCAAAGCTACAAGATGGTATAAGGCAAGATCTTCCCCTCTCTAGACTCACAACCCGAGTGGCTTACATTCTGGTTTACAAAGGAGATGAAGAGACTAGCATAATGAATGAAGCTACAAGACAAATCGTTCTCTAAGAGAGGCACCAAGACGGAGGCGTGAGCATAAAGAAAAGGAAATTACCGACTCACCCCCAAAATGTTCTATAACAGCTACAGGCAAGTTGGTTTTTAAATGAACCTTGATAACTTCAGAAAAGGTCAAGTACCTGGGCACCTGGGTGGCTCAGTGGGTTAAAGCCTCTGCCTTCAGCTCAGGTCATGACCTCAGAGTCCTGAGATCAAGCCCCCGCATCGGGCTCTCTGCTCAGCGGGGAGCCTGCTTCCCCCTCTCTCTCTGCCTGCCTCTCTGCCTATTTGTGATCCTTCTCTGTCAAATAAATATTTTTTTTAAAAAAGAAAAAGTCAAGTACTGAGCAAGACACAATTTGTAATTCTTGGCATGGTTTGTTTTATTGGGCTCCCTGGGTCCAGAACAGTATTGAAAAGGGAAGTATCTATAAACAGAATGAATAATGTGTAACCATAATATATTCTTTGTTTATTTTTACATCAGGTATTTGGAATGTTGGCATTATTAAGACACTAATTTAATTTTGATTCCCTGATGAAACCATGATGTTATAATGCAAACCCTCCAAATGAGCCATATTCCTAGTGATGAAAATTGGGTGCTGGTGCCATAATTATACAATGTTATATTTTTGATATACCTCTTTTAAGTAAGAAAATCTTTGATGTCTGTTGACGATTTTTTATTTTATGAAAAGGCCAATAATAATAATAATAGGTACCCATTTGAAATTAGCCACCTAGTTCTAATTCTTAAAGCTTTTCATCTTTGGATTGATTTGCACATCTCAACCAATTATAGAGGTAGGCAGATATTATTATACCCATTTTGCAGATGAGAACGTTGAAACTGAGAGCTCTGGAGACTTGTCCAAGCACGTGAGAATGACTTCCTCACTAAGCATCTAAAGACACCTCGAATCACCAGTAATCAGGGTGGTTCCCTTCCCATAACACAGGTTTTCTCGACCTGGACTCTACTGAAACTTGGGGGCAGGTAATTCTTGGCTGTGGGGGTCTATCATGTGCATTATAGGATGTTGACTGACATCCCTGGCCTCTACCCAGTAGGTGTTAGTGGCATCCCCAACAAAAAATCTCTCTAGAGGGTACAATCACCTGTGGTTGAGAACCACTGCCATGGAATCAGGCTCCATGACAAATGCGTTCTCCTTTGTAAAGAGCTTCCTCTCTACTGCCTTTGTGCTAAGAAGCTCCTCAGTCTCTTTGACAGATTATTAGAAGCAATGGTGAATTTGACCCTCACTATGGCCTGAGGGCATAATCCAGTAGCGGTTCTCAGCTTACTGAATGCACAGTGAGAAAATAAGCTATAAAAAGGCAAGAACCACATCAACTTCTTTCAATGAATCTTTGTTTAATAAATGGAAAAGTAAACCACTAATGCAAACAATGGACTAAGCACATTACACATATTACACACATTATACAAGTTCATTCTTCAACCATCTAAGTATTAAATGGCCCATTTTACAGATGGAGCAAAATTTAGAAAAGTAACTACTATAGCAACAATCTTAAGTGGGTCAGCCTGGATTTAAGACCAAGGTCAATCTGATTAGAGTCTATATGTATTCTTTTATGCCAGTGTTGTTCAAATTGTAGGTTTCATGCCATTATAGACTATGAAATAAAGCTGGGGGTCATTTTTCTAATTATAGTGGAATGGAATGGAATGGAATAAAAAATATCAAAGTGAATGACATGTAATAAGGTGTTAAGGTGTTGTTTGATGAAACTTTTGTTTCTCTTGGTGTGTATGTTTGTCTTGGTGTTTCTCTTGGTGTGTATGAAAATACATATTTTCCCTATGGGTTAAAAATATTTGAAAAAACACTGCCTTACTACCTATTATTTGTCTTCTATCAGCTGAAATACTTGATTGGCATTCTCAACTCCTTTTCTTAAATTGGAAGTTTGTTCTTTCACTAATCCAGCCTACTTATCACTTTATCCACCTGGTATGGCTGCCTATGCTGATGTCGAATCTGCGGAAAGTTGAGGACTACCTCTAAAAAGAGGATGCCATGGATACCTACCAGGTTTGGAAACTGAGAATACCTGTGTTGCACGCACACTAAGAAGTCCGACATTTTCAACTGGCGTTGATGCGACTTATCTTTTAAAGGAAACATTATCCCTACCATCTCAGACTCCAGTCTTACTTCCCAAAGAGAACCATGATGAGTGATCTATGACCAGAACTTAACAGGGAGCAAAGGAGAAGTGTGTTTTATAGCATCCCAGCTCCATCATCACAACAGAGCATAGCAGGATGGGTTTCTAGCCGAATGACAATCACGTAATAACCAGCATAATTTCTTACCACTTCATCCAGAATATATGGATATTTTCTTTTTAGTACAGTTTTTAACACAGTTCTGATATTACCCTTTTGTGATATTCTTGATATCTTTCTACATCAACATCCCCACATCTACTTCCTTTGACTGTTATGTACTATTCCACTGCGTGGATAAACAGTCTCCATAAATGAACAGTTAGCAGCAGCTCTTGCTGCTGCTTCCTCTTCTCCTTCACATCCTTTCTTTTCTTCTTCCTCCCTTTTTTTTCCTCCTTCTCTTCTCTTCCTCCCTGTCTCTGTCTCACCATTATCATGCTTTTGTATATATGAAAGCTATGTAAGAAAAATGTACAGCAGTTTGGTGGGACTAAGGAAACCTGCTTTAATTTTCATAGATGCTGCCAAATTGCCCTCCCAAAAGACCACAGCAATTCATTTTTATACTTAATATTTGAATGTATTTTCACCCATAGCCTCATCAACTGGATATAATGAAAACCTCCAATTATTTTCTGCCGTTTTTAAGGTAAGACATATCTCACTGTTATTTTGCATTTTTCAATTATGTATAAGATTGAACTTCATTTATTGTAAACCCTTTGTATTTCTTTTCCTGTTTAGCTCATTGCTTCATTTTTTCTATTCATTTATGTTTCTTATTAAGAAAACTTCTTTATATATTGAGGAATTTATAAAATATTACAAATATTTTCCATGCTGATTCTTTTTTTGTTCTGTAGATATTTAAATCTTAATCAGAAAGTAATGTAAGTATCCCACTACAAATTACATTACAAATTACCAATGTTCTCGTGTAGAACTTTATTTTTAATTATGTTAAATGCATATTATGTGTATAGGGATACAGAGTAAGAAAGACCTCAAACTTCAAGAGAAAGCAGTTTTCATGGTACTTTTTATTAAATAACCCAATACTTCTTCACTGATTTGAAATGCCTCCTTTGATATGTATTCAATTCCCAAGTGCATTTTGGATAATTTCTAGACAATAATTTCTAGATAATTTCATTTTCTATCGATTAGAACATGTTATTGCCAGAATGTCATTCCGGTAAAAGAGGTATTGCTTTCATAATTATTTGAGTTCTTTCACACTGATATGAATCCAAAAACAAATAGAAGGTTTTAGGAATTGGGAAGAGTCTTCTCTGATGGTTTTACTCAAAAGTGATCTTTTAAAAATTTAATTCGTATAGTAATCTTCTGATTTTTCTTACAGATCTTTCTCTTACTGATTTGTAGTTTTCTTTTTGTGCATGATATTTTATTTTATTTCTTTTTAAAGAGAGAGAGTGAGAAAAAGCATGAGAAGGGAGAAGGTCAGAGTGAGAAGCGGACTCCCTGTGGAGCTGGGAGCTGATGTGTGGGACTCGATCTCGGGACTCTGGGATCATGACCTGAGCTGAAGGCAGTTGCTCAACCAACTGAGCCACCCAGGCGCCCCGCACGATATTTTATTTGAACAGGAAGGTTGTGGGACGGTTTGCTCAATCTTCATTTCCTTAATAAACATTTTCTTGAGAGGCTACTATATATGAGCATTGTTCTAAAGACTGAGGACACAGCAGTGAATAATATTCAGACAGGTCATTCACAGTAATGGGTGTTACTAAAAAATGACACAATTCAGGTGTATCAAGAGCTATGATGGAAATAACCAGAAGTAGGAAGGGGTGAGATGGACCTGTCAGACAAGGACTCTCTGAGGAGGTGACATGTGAACTGGTGTCTAAGGACTTTGAAGGTCGTCATCAGGCTCCTGTTCCTTAGCAATGTCCAATGTCCGGGGCTGTGCTTGCCATGTACTGTGTCTTGATAGATACACTTCCTGAATGAATGGATCAATCGATGATGGCCAGAGGTTCTGGCCTTGGCTGTGGGAAGCACTTGAGTTTATATTGCCTTTTCAAAAGTTCTATTATGAGGAGCTGTTTAGGCAAGTTCTATGGTAGATTTTTACTTTGGGGAGGAAAGAGATTTTCTTTCAGTTTTTATTCATTACTTATTGCAACAGCTCTTTTGCAATGACTGATTTCAACATTTCTCTCTAGGCTTCTAAACCACCCTGGTCCTGAACAAGCCTGAGCAAGTTTCCAAAAACAGGGTTTTCCCTTCAGCCCTACCTCCCAATCTGCCATGAGTTAATCTCGCGGATCAATACCTCTGTGGGACACAGGAAAGAAGTGACAAGGAACTGAGAGCAAGCCCGGTGGACCCAGACCACGAATTTTCAGAATCCTGCTACTCCCAAAACACATCCTGCAGATCATAAACGCTCATGCTTAGACACGGTCTCTGATGCCTGATTTGCAGTGGATTATACATGAACCCTTCTTGTGCTTCTCCTAAAATATTTCCACTGTATAATTTTTTTTTTATTTATTTTTTATTTTATTTTATTTTTTTTTCTCCCACTGTATAATTTTTAAGGCAAAGAAATTCAAACACACTTACACTTTCTTTTCAATGATCAGTTGAGTAACGAAATACACGGTGGGAAAAAATCAGAATGGATAAAATGAAGTTTGAGTCACAGACCAGTTTCTCCTGTTTGTTTTTAAGATTGAAAGCC
Source organism: Nasua narica (assembly GCA_028533885.1). Lineage (NCBI taxonomy): Eukaryota > Metazoa > Chordata > Mammalia > Carnivora > Procyonidae > Nasua > Nasua narica. The sequence continues at coordinate 89,199,758 of CM052811.1, read as the reverse complement.
ATCCACTTTCTTGTTATTAGCTTCCTTTTTTATGATTGCTGAGCTCTATTAGAATTAGAATTATAAATGCTTGATATGAATTTCTCTCTTTGATCTGTCCTACTTGTCAATCAACAGTCTTTTAAACTCTAGATTCCTTTTCATTCTTGACATTTGCCATTGTTCTCTGCTCTGAATGCCTTGCCTGCTGTTCTCAAAAGCTGCCCAGAATCACAGAGAGAGAGTTTACGGCAGTATCAAGTACCATGGCTTCAGGCTCTGCTGCAGCTGCCCACTTTCTAAAAGCTCCTTTTATTCTTTGCAACTGCACTTACCCAATTCAGACTGATAAATATCAGTTCTTTCCCCCCTTACATTTCATGCAAAAAAAAAAAAAAAAATCCACAAAAACAAAACACAACCTTGAAAGTGTCATAAATCCTTCCTTCTGCATAGTACACATTAATACACCTTGTAATTGCCTTCCCCTGTTGGTTTCAGTCCTTTGCCCTTTTATTCTTTTCTTCTGTACTCTGGCTTCCTCGGCCTTCCTATTCTCAGCCTTGAAATCCAAGTTGTACATGCAGAAAACACGCCCACCCCGTTAGGACAAACTGAAGGGCTCGCAGAGGCCATACCTAGCACCACCTCTGGCAGTACTGCTCACTAAAAGCACCCACTGCTGGTTCGTGAGAAAGCAGTAGGTTTTAGATTCAAGACTAACGACCTATGAGCTGGAGAGCACACTGTGGGACTTGGTACGAGTGAGTCGCATGGTATTCTATAGTACATACACACACACCACAAACTCGTGGTACACGTACGCAGTGTATCTTTCTCCTGGCCACTGTACATAAGCGCCTGGAGAAATCTAGAGTCAGCCAGCTACTGGGGCAGTCTCCCTGATGTATGATTGTGTACTGCTTCTCTGTTCATTTGCCAATTTTAAATAAGAATAGCCACAGTATTAGGAATAGCCATATTTTACTGTGTGCGATTAATATTTCAAGAGAGCGGGAAAAAAAAAAAAAGAGAGCGACCTTGGGAGGTCATTTAAGGTGATGTAAAGACCACCCAGTCTCTATTGAGTGGAATATACGAACTAGAAGAGCTCTTCCTTTCATATAGGCCATAAGACAAGAAGCAAACCTCTCCTTACAAGGAAATCACGAAGTTAGTCTTAGCTCATTTTTGTTGTTTTACAAAACAATTCGAAAGACTATTAAATCCTTAAAGAGCCATGGGCACTAGGGCCCCTTTACGAATGAGAATGGGGCTTTTCTCCAACCTCAGGGATTCTAGGAGCTAGGCAGGATCTCAGAGACAAGATTGCAGGAAGGAATTTGAAAGGAACCTTCCTGTGGCAGGCAGTACTAATGACTTAATTCTTTCCTACTCAGAGAGGGCCATGGACCAGAAGCAGCAGCATCACTGGTTACCAACGCAGCATCCCAGGCCTCAGTCATCCCCTGCACCAGAATTTATATTTTCACAAGATCTCCAGGGAACTGGTGTGCATATGAGTTTCAGGGGCCCTGGTCTAACCTTCATTTTCCTGAAGAAGAAACCAGTGCTCAAAGCCGTGCGTTGCCCAAGGTCACCAAGTGAATTTTTTGTAGGGAGAACTAGGGCTATACTGCGTGAGTCAGGATGTCCATTCTGGACAGTCATCTTTCCTCGCGGGTACCTGGTTCCTTCACCGAGGACTGGGCTGGCCCTTTCTCTCCAGGGAGCTTCAGACCGAACAGCGTCCTCCATCAGCACTTTCTGCAACAGCAGGGTATTCTGCAGCGGCACTCGTGCCTACTGAGCCCTGGAAATGGGGCTGGAGTTACCAGAGAGCTGGAAGAGGCTAAGTGGGGGAAGAGCGAGGCCTTCTCCACTAGGGCAGACTGACCACTAAGGTTTAACAAGGAACAGGACCTTCCAGGCTTCTGTTTCAGTAGCTGGCACAGGGGCATTTTCTCAGCTCCTGTTCTGATGAAAGTTAGTTGCATCTGTTGCCAGTTTCAGGGAAGATGGCACCAGGAAAAAACTCTGGATTGTCATTTAAAAACTCTGGAAAAAAAGCAGAGAGCCTTTAGGGTCACCAGGGAAGCCACTAGTTTTTTTGAAAAGGTCCGAATAAGCCAATAAGCTGCTGTTCCTTAGGCAAATGCCATGTCTCTGTTATGTTTGTTCTGAGGATTTTCTAGAAAGATGAACAGTCCGCTACTACTTATGATTCTCCTGGCTACCAGCAAGTGAAGTTTTAAATGGCTAACTTGAAAACGTACACTGCAAAATATTTCAGAATGCATCACATAGACCTATCCAGCCACCATTACTACGATGGCCAAATTTTCCCCAATTCTGCGTTGTTGCCTGTTCCCACGAATCCTGCAATATGATTTTGTGACTCTTCCTGTCAAAAGGTGATGTCTACTTCCTCACCTATAAATATGCACTGACCTGATGGTTTACTCTGGTCAGGAAAATGCCATGGCAGTGACAACGTGTCAGTTGTGAGCTTCGACTCAAAAGGTCTTGCATGCTCCCATTCTCTTTTCTGGAAACTTCCACGTAGATGTGAATGAGCCTGGAGCCATCTGCTGGAAGGTCGGAGACCCCAGGCACTGGAGGGAGGCCATTCTGTCTGTCCCAGCTGCCAACACAGACCGGCCACCCCCAGCGATGCACCAGCGCACTGCAGGAGCCTGAGTGAGAGCAGCTCCAATGCGCCAAGCGCAGGCCATGTACAGGCTTGTGAACATAAATGGGGGTTGTCTTAAGCAACCAAGTTTGGGGGGCGATTTGCTGCAAATCGTCATGACACTAGATCACTGTTACACCAAGGCTATCATGTCTCACCTTTTTTAATGTCACATAACATTTCTGAAACGAACATGGTTTTTGAGGCCGGGATCAGATGGAGTTCTTTGGAATCAGAGCGGGTCAGAGAAGGAAGGGGCATTAGCACTAGTCTTGAGCTACAGCCAGCATTACAGTTCAGAAATCGGAGGCCGAGGGGAGGGAAATAAATAACCTTCCGTCAGACAGCTCGGGAGGGGCAGCGCAGGACACAGGCCTCCTGTCTCCCAGGTCTTCAGGCGCTCAGTCTGTTCTTTCATGAATATGCTCCGAGATCGGGCTGCCAACCAGAGCGTCTTTGAAAGCACAGCTTTTTAAACGGAGATTACGTTTAAGACCGGGGCTTCCGAATTTACAATCCGATTTTTTCCTATTTCTGAAGGTTCACTCAATTCTTTGTTAACGGGAATCCTAACTTTGCCAGTTAACCTTTATGAAAAGATGAGTGGATAGCCTTTTCAGTCACCATAGTCCTGCTTAATCATATCTATTTGTAATGTGTCCAAAATTTTATATGTTATAATAAAAAAGCCTTCTTGAATTTGGCATGTTTTCTACTCACTGAGTGAATTTCTTCACGGGAGTATATTACTTCCTCAGCAGGTTAGTGACTACGCTTGCTTGCTTACTTTTCTTTTTTTAAGCTCTGGTGATCGGTCTTTGCATCTCAGAGTTCATAACATATTTTCATATAAATTATCTGATTGGAATTATTAACTTTTTTTTATAATCTTTTTTTAAATTTTATTTATTTGACAGAGAGGAGAGAGATCACAAGTAGGCAGAGAGAGAGGGAACCAGGCTCCCTGCTGAGCAGAGAGCCCGATGCGGGGCTCAATCTCAGGACCCTGAGATCATGACCTGAGCTGAAGGCAGAGGCTTTAACCCACTGAGCCACCCAGCTGCCCCTATTATTAACTTTGAACTTGAAATCAAGACCTGAGCTTAGATCAAGAGTTGAACGCTTAACCAATTGAGCTCTCCCAGGTGCCCCATTAACCTGTTTTTATTCTCAGAAAGAAAACTGGGGCTTATGGCAGTTTTGTGATTTTACCAGGTCACGTGGGCTGCAGGGAGGGCCCCTGGATGGCTCAGTCAGTTAAGCGTCTGCCTTTGACTCAGGTCATGATCCCAGGGTCCTGGGATTGAGTCCCACATTAGGCTCCCTCCTCGGCAGGGAGTCTGCTTCTCCCTCTGCCTGCTGCTCCCCCTGCTTGTGCGCTCTCTCTCTCTTTCTCTGACAAATAAATAAAATCTTTTTAAAAAAGTTCTTACTATTTCTCCAAAGAGAACATAAAATTCATGCAAATACAGAGTTGAGACTTTGCTCCAATAGCATGGTAAGTCTGAGGGGAGGATGTGGATTGGCTGTATTTCATATTTATGAAACCCTCCGTGAGATGTTAAATTGGTATATGGTTGTTGAAATAGTAGGCACCACTGAACATTTTTAATGAGGTGAAAGAGGAGCAAAGTAATGGCTTTGAGATACTGGTGGAGGTTCCCACCTGCTAGGCATTCATCACCTTCCTCGTACCACCGCTGCTCCTAGTCAGTGACTGAATATGGTAGGAATAGTAAGATGGGCCCATTTCTGGGGGAAATGGGACTTCTGTGATAACCTGATGGAAACTTCCCTAGACTGCACAGTGGTCTTGGATGCTTCCCCCCAACCTTCCTTTCTTCCTTTTCTCCTCCATAAAAGGCAGACCTGCACCTTGGTCTAACCACTCTCTCAGCCTTGCCTGGCTCACTCTCCATTTTCTCTAATATCCTTCCATGGTTAATCACATCTTGGTATCCACTTCTGGGAGGACTTGGACAAGGAAGCAGATGAGTTTTATATGCTAAGTCAGCAGCTGCTATACATGTGTATGTAAATAACTTTGAAACTAAAAATAAATTTTAAAATTAGTATGCCCTCTGATAATGGTTCCAGTACCCAACCTTTCCCCATATTTATCCCATCTTATAAAAAATATAAGATGAGCCTAGGCATGGTGGCTGACCTAGACCGATAGCCAGCTCTTTGCAATACAAATAATGGGTAACATAAAACAGTGATGTTTCTACTGAAACATCTTGTCCAGAAGGCTTTATCCTCATCGTCATCACCATCTCATCGGAGAAGTCTTTCTGTACCTAGGGCTTCAAGGAAATCAGAACTGGCAGAAGCAGTCAGCTTTAAACGCCAGGCACTGAATAGAAGTTTGGGAAAGAATGCCTCACCCAGACCCAAAGAACAACCCCCCCACCCCCCCACAATTTCTGCTGGCTTCTGATCTGAGTTGAACAGAAATGGAACAGGAAAATCAGGATGCTTTTTTCCTCACTGTTGCCAAAATGGTAATTGCTCTACTTGTCTTCCAGCAAGAATACAGTCTGTAACTCATTTAAGTCCAGTATATCCCAGATCTCGGTTAAGCGACACCATAAACGGCAGAAGAGTAATGCCTGAAGCTTTTATTCCATTTTGTTTCCAAATACAATGCAAAGGCAACGCAATCTGGACTTCTCTATTTTTCCAATAATTTATTTGTATTTTGCCTGATTCTATCACCTATCTATCTAATCACTTCCCCTGAGTGCAGATTGGGCCTAAGGTGTGCTCTAGGCTTAAGCATTATTTCCCAAACTTTAATGAGCATGCTAATATCCCAAAGATCTTGTTAAAATACAAATTCCAAGCCAGTAGCTTGTGGGTTAGGGCCTCGGATCCTATATTCTACCAAAGGAAAAGGAATGAATCGATGTTGTCGGTCCATGACCCTAAGCCATGCAAACTTTAATATGCCTCAAAATCACCTAGAAAGGTTGTTAAAACTCAGATCCCTGGGCCCCATCCTAGAAATTTCGATGTAGGGGCAGGCACTTGAGATTCTGCATTTGTAATAAACTCCAATATGATGTCCGTGCTACTGGCCCCTGGACTGTACTTTTGAGCAGCAAGGGTTTAGTGAGCATATCTCATGGAAATGTCTCATAAAACCTGACTTTTTTGTGATGTCTATTTGACTGGCATGGGTTAATGAGTTTGGAAAACTGCTGAGTATTTTTGCTTGGGGAAGATTCATTCTGCTTACAACTAAACCTTATGATATGAAGATAAATACACAGAACTAAAAGCTGCATAGGTCCCGGATGTGAAGGAAAACCACGGAAGAGGGTAGACAGCATAGGTTTTACATGAGGCGACCCTGATTTGCCATAACCTATGGTCCCTACTTTAAACCTGTTCACCCTAAATAAGACTCCCTCTGCAATACCAAAGTTCCATAACTTGGACTTTACCTCAGCTTTAGGGCTGACTCCAAGGCTGCCAAAACATGAACATGGGGCTCAAAAACACTGATAGCTGCCTGGCATTGGGCTCATGAAAATTCTGGTAATGGTCAAGATCCATTTTGTATGAGAGAGACTTCCTATGAAATGCAGGACAACTCTCCATCTCTGCCTAATACAGTGACTTTGTATCCTCCCCATGTCCTGTGTGCTGGGGCTGGGATTAGTCCCTTACATGCAGTCTCACATAAATCTTATGCCAACTCAATCAGCAGATGAGAAAGTGGAGATGGTAAGCCACCGGATTTTGGCCTATTTTTCCAAAATCTGTGCTCTAGATCCTTGCTACTGAAAGCATGGCCCGTGGACCAGCCGCATCAGCATCACTTAGGAGCTGTTAAAATATGCTGCATTGGAGGCCCCGCTGCTGATCTATTTGACCAGAGTCTTCATTTTAACAAAATGCCAGGCAATTGCTGTGCCTCTTAGGGTTACGATTGGGCCCACTCTGCCACATTGCCGCTCTCCCAAGGCAGGATTTTTTGCAGAGTCATTTTCTTTATTGGAAATACTTCAGCACAGACCCGGTGAGACATCAAAGGCAGTCATTTTCATCACCGGCAAAGGGATGGTATGATTGCTCTGGGAGGACTACTTGGCCGCACATCAGAGTTCAGGGGAGCTGCATGTGCTGACACAGGCAGCTCCTGGCTTTCCTGGGCTGGACCTGGGAGCCGACGTGCAACCATCGCCAGAAGTCAATTAGATTATACGGCAGGGCCTTCCCTCCTCACAGCCTGCTTTTACTAAGGGATTGCTCAAAAAAAAAAAATCTCCAACAAGGGTCTTCAAACTAGTAGTTAAATTAAGGAAGAGAAGAATCATCTATCACTCGGCTTTTGGAGAGCATTACCAAATCAAAACTAGTTTCTTCCCAGGAAGAAGAGATAGTAAAGGGAAGAAAAATTCAGTATCAGACTGAAGCAGGGGCCCACGGCTGGGGAGATGCGTAACACAGGACACACTGTCAACCTCCCAGTGCGCAGAGACATCAAACAGCAGCCATGTCTAAGTTCTACAGCTGACCCGTGGTCTGCTCCCCTGGCCAGGCTTAGCTGATTTCAAGGAAATCTCTCACCAGCTGGGGCAACTCTGCTCTGGTCCATGTGTCCCTCATCCTCCTGGAGGCTAGCCTGGGCTTCTTTCCTTGATGGTTCAGTGCCATTCCAAGGAAATAATGGAAACACTCAAGACATCTTGAGACCTAAGCCACCCTGGCATCATCCTGTGACTTCTGTTGCATTCTACTAATTTACTAATTCTACCAAATTGAAAGGCCAGTCTATATTTAAAGGCTGGGGGAACACACTCTACCTCTTGATTGGAGGAACAGCAAGGGCGCATTGCCAAAAGGGCATGGATACAGGGTGGAGAATTGGGGCTTATTTTGTAATCTGCCACTCTCCTACTAACTGCTTCTTATCTGTTCTTTTCTGAAACCATTATTAGCACACTAGTTTTCACCTAACAAGTCCATTTTGTTGTTCATGGGCTTATTGCTTTTCCTGCTGTATACATCTGGGAGCTACAGCATGCATTTAGGGGCTCTAGTCGCCTACCTCAAAAATGCAAGCCATCAAATACAATGGAGACAGGTGGAAGAAGAAAGGCAAGAGAGCACAGAATTTTAATACGAATTAAAATCTCAATGAGATACCAACACGCGGCTTTAATGTGCTGATCGAAAAAGACAAATTACAAATGCTGGCAAAGATGTAGAACAATTGATAGAAAGGTATAATGGTCCAACTACTTTGGATACTATTTGGCATTTTTCAGCAAAGCTAATGATACACATTTCCCCTCACCCAGTGATTCCACTTCTAGACACATAGTATAAATGTTATGTAAGTTCATATAGAATGTTCATAGCAGGATTATTCTTAATACCACCAAAGAGGAAATATCTGACATGTTCATTCAGCATAAAATCAACAAGTATATGACTGTGTGTTATGACAGAATACTAGATAGTGAGACTCAATAGTTCACAACTACTTACAATGATACAATAAATTCCACAAACCTAAGATGGGGCAGAAGAAGCCAAAAGACGACCTGCTGTGTGATTCCAACTATTTAAGTTCAAAACCAGGCAAAAGTAATCTATGGCACTGGAAGAAAATACAGTAGTTTTCTGTAGGGCAGGGGTGTGGCAGTGGAGCACAAGGGATTCTGGAGTACTGGTAATGCTCAATTTCTCGATCTGGGGGGCTACTCACATGAAGTGTTTACTAAGTAAAGATTTCAGCTCTTTACAAGAAGGACTAGCATATTTTTTGGTGTGAGTCTTATACTTCAGTAGAAAGGTCTTAAGAAAAGGAGGTAAGGGTGCCTGGGTGGCTCAGTTGGTTAAGTGACTGCCTTTGGCTCAGGTCATGGTCCCAGAGTCCCGGGATCGAGTCCCATATCGGGCTCCCGGCTCCGCGGGGAGTCTGCTTCTCCCTCTGACCTTCTCCCCTCTCATGCTCTCTCTCTCTCTCTCTGTCTCTCTCAAATAAATAAATAAATCTTTAAAAAAAAAAAAGGAGATAAAACTCTAAAATTAGATAAATCTGAGATCAAACCCAGTTCTACTGTTCGGATTTGAACAATAGTCTTGATTTTTCTGTGTCCAAAGTTCTTCATTTGCACAGTGGTGATAATTTAATATCATCATCTTTATGAGGATTAAATCTTAAGATGTGTATAAAGCTCTTTGGGGCCCAATAAATGTTAGTTCTTCTTCCTGCTTGTTGTGGAAAATGGGTACAATTGCCTTTACTGTCCCAGATAAACAAAGTACAACATTTCTAGTATACTACTACACAAAATCACATTCTCAATTTCACTTCCACAAAAACCAAGAGAGAGAGAGAGAAAGAGAGAGAAAGCTTCTGAATTTCATTATTTATGAGTGTGAATGTTCTCAGTTCTGGGTGTTATGCCTTAAAATAGATTATAACTTCATAGGTCATTCTGTCACCACTCGTGGTGCTTATTTTTCCCTTTTGGTTTTGTAGACTGTTTTGCTGTTACAACATATCTAAATTTTAAAGGACTATTAACAGCACTTGGAATAACAGGTTCTTCAAGGGATCTGACGGCACTAAAATGATTAACGAATAAATAGTACAAAACCGTACTCTGGCCAGTCTAAGGACTTAGAGCCATTCGGCCGTCAGCCTCCAGCTTCAAAATGATCCTGAGGTATAAATGATGTGGGAACAGCCTGGGCAGGCTTCTGACCATTCAGTCCAGAAGAGGACTTGTGCCTGTGGGTGGCGTGAGGCCTTAGGATGTCCTGACTCCAGCCTGATCTGCTCTTGTTTTCAAGTTCTTTGGGGCTGCCTCATTTGAAAGTGGAAGAGAGACTGCAAAGATGCTGGGAAAGGCAGACTGCTCCCCAAAGCTGCTCTCCGGAGGGATGCTCCCATGTGCCCGCGCACGCAAACAGGAAGACCATGTTTAAGATCCCATGTTGCCAAGGCCAGCTGTTGTCAGCCAGCCAATATTAAGACCTTCACGAAACCACGGGTTCCACAGGAAGGAAAATAATGATCAAACGGGCTCAAAGAGATGGGGAACCTGACTTCATTTATTTCATAGTTTTACTTAGACCTCAACACTGATTTTTCCTATCTTGATGTAAAAGGAGACTCAAGAGTCATTTAGGAAAGGGCTAGAATAGAGAAAAATAGTAACTATAACCTGAAAGTGCTGTATTAAGTCTGTATTCTTCACAACAGCCCTATAAAGTAAGCAGTTCTCAAAGCCATCATTTTACAAGCCAGGAAACCATACCTCTGAGAGATAGACTAATTGGAACTTCTCTTAAGTAAGTACTTTAAGTCCATTAAGAAGTATCATCAGAACTAGATGTTTCATATTTTGATGAGTATAATGGGACCAGGGCAACCAGAAAAGCAAGCTAGGAAGGAAACAGATGTATTTATAATAGATCCAAGGTTTGGTAAATTAAGAACTATGATAGAGCAATGTAGGCTGAAGTGAAAGGAGGTTTGAGGCTTGTGTTGTGAGAGCCAATTGACAGATAAAAGGAAGTTAGAAAAGCACTGGTTGGGAAGACTGAGGATTTGGAGAAAATACATGGATGTCAGGGGACAGAAGAGCATCTAACCTGTACTATCCAGCTGGTGAGCTGATAGGTATGGCTTGAGCCAGTGGTCCCTGCAGAACGCTCATTCACCAGCAGGTAGGTACCCAAATAGAAACACGGGGGGGTCAGCCCTATTGGAGACAGAATCAAAACATAATGAGTAAATGCTGAGGACTGAATCTGGGGAAACGCACTTGTGTGGGGGTGGGGGTGGAATGGGAAGGTCTGACAAACTGGACATGGGGACTTAAATGGCATCACAATGTTTTCTTAAAAAGCCCAATGAGTTAAATCTCAAGACTGCTGCCAGTGGTCATCAAGAAGGATGGAGAATTACTGATTACCAGGGCATTTGGGTCATTTTAGCGTATTCTGCTGCTTGAGTCTGTGGAACAGGATTCTGCAGAAGATGGGCTTCAGATTCTTAAATAGTGCATTTTGTGAGTCTGTGGAGAGTAGGTTGTAGGTCGCACATAACTTGAGACATTGAAGGAAGAACTATAAGGCAGAAAACACAAGGCACTTTTCCCCCCAGTTTGATTGATGTGTGTCTTATCTTCCTGTTCTCCTTTCTTAAGAATATGGAAAATCTGTGCTATGGACAGAAAGCAAGAGGAAAGACTGAATGTGCTTTTGCAGGAGGAGGATATATGCTGAGACCAGAAGTTGACAAGATGTAGACCAGTGCTTCTTAAATTTGACTATGCAGAAGGATCTCTGGGAAACATGTAAAACACAGACTGCCAGGCCCCCGTTCCTGGAGATGCTCATGGAGTTGGTCTAGGGCTGGCTCAGGAATCTGCACATCTAATAAGCAGCAGTCTGGACAGACTTTCAGTCTCCCTTTCTCTGTAGCATTCAGCTCAGAGACACGCTGAGGCTCAGTCTTCTCTTGGCTTTCTAGAACTATTATGTTGAAATTTTCCAGCCTTGTTTCCAACATTCTCACTTTCTTTCTGTGTCCTTTCCTCCCCAAACCATGTAATGTTCAAGACTTGGCTTTGTGACCACTTACTCTGCCCAGCATGCATGAGCAAATAATTTATATAAATATTTCTATACATTGGATCCACTGCATTCTCCTTACCCATATGTTATCCTTCTACCTATGTCTTCCTGTAAAGTTCACCCCACTTATCTATGTTTCCTACCTTGCTTGAATACCGTCCTCTATTTCCCTTCCAAATCTCAGTGTCTTCTACACAGTCTTCCCTGACTGATGTGGTGCCCCTACAACTTCTTCCCCTCACAGACCAACAAAGGACTGGATATTTGTCCATTCATAACATCCCAATCCAAGATGTGCTTTCCTCGATTGAATCTGGATTTGAACAAAAGTCCCCAAAATATTATGGGAACTAGAGAAACTGGACTGGTATAAGAGATGAAGCAAAGGAATTATTAATGCTATTGAATAATATAATGAGATTATGGTTATGTAGAAAAATGTACTTATTTTAGAGATGCTTACTGAGTTTGGAGGATGGGTGGGAAATATATCTGTAAATTTCTCTAACTTACCATAGGAAAAAAGATGACACAAATAAAGCAAAACATTAAAAAGTATTCAATCAAGGTGATGAATGCATAGGTTCTTACTATATTATCCTCCTTACTCCTCTGTATACAAAAAATTTTCAAAAATAAATAAGAAAAGGGGCGCCTGGGTGGCTCAGTTGGTTGAGTGGCTGCCTTCAGCTCAGGTCACGATCCTTGAGTTCTGGGGTCGAGTCCCGCATCAGGCTCCCGGCTCCGCGGGGAGTCTGCTTCTTCCTCTGACCTTCTCTCCTCTCATGCTCTCTCTCACTTTCTCTGTCTCTCAAATGAATAAAATTTAAAATAAATAAATAAATAAATAAATAAATAAATAAATAAATAAATAAATAAGAAAAGCAATAGTCTATTAAACATGGATCTGATGATCTAGTCCTATTTTTGATACTTATTCAAATAACTATGTATTAAAGTCACTACTTATTGTTGGTTTTAAGATTATTGGCTAATGTGATTCTGAACTTGTTAACTAGCCCAGACTTAACAGTTGGTCTGCTCCCTCTCTCAGAGGTACTGCACACCTTTGATTGGAATCTGGATGGGCTTGCTTTATAGTCGCTCCTTTCCCAGGGTATAGGATGAGCAGAGTTCATTTGCAGCCTGAAAGTGGCAAATGCTAGAAACAAACCCTTAAAGTTCCTTTCTCAGAAAGGTGTTCTTTGCAGCCAGCATTCCAGCAGTCGTGGTTCCTTGAGCCTTCGGGAGCACCAAGAATGGAGAGGCTTCAGCTCAGCCTGCTGACTCTAAACTTCAAGTGGCTGTAAAAATCTGGGTTCTGACTCCTTTAAAGGGGCAGGATCAGCCTTGGGACAGATGGATGGCCTGACTGTCTCTCTGCTGGTCCCTCAGATACTGATGACTCTACTTGAATGGCTTCAGGGGAACCTCACCGGAGAGGGAGAAGACCTGACCACAGCGAAGTTACTAAGAAACAGCTGCCCTTTTCCAGCTGTTGGGCTTCCTGGTACCTTAGAGAACTCCTGGTTGCCTTGTCTGCTGTGTACTTATTCCAGAAGGTGGTCAGGGTCTGGACATTCTGTGTCCCAAGACAAGCAGATGAGAGTCAATAATGAGATGGGCAAAGGGGACAGTGAGGGACTAAATTGGAAAACTAGGATTCCATGAGGAGGGATTTGAGGACACGCCTGGAGTGAATCACTTCTGAAGAGGAGCATCTATCATCTGGAAGTCGCAGTCCCTGAAGTGCGCCCAGAAAAAGGAAGGGTGCTCTGAGGACAGGACTGAGGACATCACTTGCACGCTTCCAGCAGTTTCCTGAGAGCACCACAGAGCCTTGCCCCTGAAAACAAGCCTCCCACCTCTTGAGACCGCACGTTATGAGAAACTTCTCCCCCTGCACTGAGAGAGCCACTTAGCTTTTCAGTCATTAGTTTATTTACGAAAGGGGAAGAAGGCACGGGACCATATGATCCCTAAACTTCTTTGTAGCTTAAATTTCTACTCATCACCTGAGCAAAGTAACAGCAGAACATTACTGATCCTTCTGAGTTTCTAAGCAATCTAAGTAGGACAAATAAAATATGGACTTTAGTGGCACGTCCAGAGGACACTTAATTATAAGGTTATTCTATCTATTAGAGAGCTGAATATGTTCTTTGTGAAGTCTGCCTTAAGCTAATTCTGGCTATTCATTTTTTAACCTGAACAGAAGGAA